>CM054163.1:24491696-24523339 GCA_028751875.1 Rapana venosa | reverse complement strand
GTTACCACTACATCAGACTAAAAACAATATGATGATAACACTCATAAACACACTAAACTGCTCCCTTAAATATCTTAAGATAATTGTGTGTTTACCATAATTACCTGCAACACATGAGCTAAGAATATACCTCGCTTGTGGATCTTTGTATTATTTCTATTATTGGTGGCTCAAAAATTGTCTCAGCTTAAAAAATATAGTAATCTGAAAAAACCCAGAATGATGAAAATAGTTCCACAGAGAAAGCAAGCCCTTTCACGCACTGCCAGGAATAGCAAGTGTACATTGCTAAAACATCAAGTAATTATTTCCTGCACGTTTCTTGCCAAATAAAAGTCAACAAATGAATTTAGAAATTTGAAAAAAATAAAGTAAAAAAACAAACAAAAAGCCTTCAAACCTATGGTTTTACTTCAGGTATTGTTTGGGGACGGGATAGCTCAGTGGTCGGAGCACTCGCTTTCCCCCAGCCAAGTTAAGCAGCGTCAAGCGTGGTTACCAGTTGGATGGGTGACCGTTTGCGCGCCTTGGCTTCAGTACAGTTCCCCCAGTTCACCTAGCTGTGAATGGGTACCTGCCCTCTTTAGGGTCAGGGAAGGTAAAGCAGTGAGGGAGAGGAGATGGGCACCGCCCTCAATATGCTGGCCCTAGAGAAGTGAGGTCTCTGACGCCTCGCTCCCCTACGACCTTATAGGTTATGGGACTCCTTTACCTCCTTCCTTTATTGTTTGAACATCTTATGTTTCCTTTTTTTTATTGGTAAAATTTTTTATATGTTTTAACAAAGAGATCTACTACCCCTTCAGAAAAAAAAAAGAAAACATATATTAAGACCGCCACTGAGTCTACTGCGACGACTAAGGTCAGCTGGGCAACAAATACCACAAAATTTCTAGTTAATCACAACACGTGAAAAGAATGTGGTGCATGCTGCTCGTACAATTATCCTGCAGGGGAATATTTGAGGGAGGAAGACTCAGGGGCAGATGGATGAAAAAGTAAAGCAGAACTTCAAAGACTGGACTGATGGCGCAGATAAAACAAATGGCTGAAGACAGGTCTGCCTAAAGTGAATTTTTTTTTTACTAACGCCAACCTGTAGGTCCATAACAATGGCGATCTTGGTCAAGCGTTTGAGCCCCGAAACTTTTCCCCCATCCATTAGACCATGGATGGTGGTCTGGGCGCTAGTCTTTCGGGTGAGACGATAAACCCAGGTCCCGTGTGTTACACAAAAGTATGTAGCGCACGTAAGAGAACCCACGGCAACAAGACTGGCATAATTCTTAGAAAAGAGCCACTCTAATAGGGAAACAAATACAGCTACAGAAAAAAAAAATGTGCTCTCTTGTGGTGACTCCCCCCGGGAAAGAGAACCCCCCAAAATATCATGCAGAAAACTCGTGATTTAAAACTGTAAAAATAAAAAATGAAAAAAATAAAAAAAATAAATAAAGCAAATGTGATGGCCAGCAAAAATGTTGATTCTTTCATTACTAAACAGCCAGGCACATAAAAACTTTATGTTACGGTCTCGGGTGACTCCCCATTAATCATACCAATGAATAAAATTTTATTCGGAGATATATTAGAAATCCGTACAATTTCTTTAAAAACAAAAAGGGCCCAAAAAATAAAAAGAAGTTTTTTTATGGGACGGGGTACTCAGTGGTCAAGCACTTGTTTTCCCCAATTTAAAAAGGTTAGCCAGGGAAACGGGGTTCCCAAAGGGGATGGTCCGTTTCGCCCCTTTGGGTTTCATAAGTCCCCCCAAATTCTCCCAGCTGTAAATGGGTACCTCCCCTTGGGTCGGGGAAGGAAACAGAGGGGGAGAGGGGCGCCACCTCAACTGCTGGCCCCTGGAGGGGCCAAGTGTCGCCCAACACTCCCTACAACCACATAGATTACGGGAAACCTTTAAACCTTTTTTTTTCCCCTGACAGGGCCTACTCTGTTATCATCTTCACCTCACAGAGACTCTACAAAACCAAGGGGGAGCAAAAATAGTGAGGAGCTGTGGAGAGGGTGAAAGAAGAGAAAGGGTAATAAAAAGAAAGAAAGTAAACAGATGAAACAGACACACACATTAAATTTCTTTGGGGAAAATTTGGGGCGGGGGAAGGGGAAAAACAGTGGGGGTGCCTTTAAATTTCCAAAGTCTTAGGGGGCCAAACAACCAAGAGAGAGAAAAAAAAAGGGGTTTGTAGAAAACCACAATTATAAAAGGGCAATGGTCAAAAGGCTCTCTTTTTTATTTTCTTTCTATCTCTCTCTGTTTGTCTTGTGTATGTCGGGTTCTGCTCTGTCTCTGTCTTCGGGCAGTCCAGTTCTTTCTAATGTCTGTCTGCTCTCTTTGTTGTCTGTCGGTCTTTCTCCCTGCTCTATCTCTGCCTCTTCCTCCCTTTTATTTTTTCTTGCCTTCTCTCTTTTTCTTCTCTATTTCTCTCTCTCCTCTCTCCCCTTCTTTCCCTTCTCTCTTTCTCTTCTCTCCCCTCTCTCCTCTCTCTCTCCCCTCTTCTCTCTCTCTCCCTCTCTCCCTCTTGCCCCCCTGCCTATAAGCTGGGCTGTCATTGTGATGTTTCGCTTGTGCACGGGTCAAGCGGCAGGTAAAGTGAGGGGGGGAAGTGTTTCAACTGGGAAACGAACCACTTGGGGGGCCAGTTGTCTCCAAACAAAAACTCTGCAAAGACAAACGTCAGGAACCGCAGACGGGGATTATTTTTCATCCCCCGCATGACTAAAGACAAAAAATCAGATTGCCGGTTTACCATCTCTCTCTTTTCACGTGTAATTTAAAAGTGAAAAAAAACCTGCTTGAACTGGTGACCCTAATGCGTTTGTGATTATAGCGACTATTTGTTCTATCTTATTTATTCAGTATCGTTTTATCGATTCATTATTTATCATTCAGTTCGTGAAATTATTTTAAAATCACCTTTGAATTGAGGATCATTCTCTAAAGCGGGGTGGTATTTGAGGCGCCTCACCAATCTGGCTTTTAACTTTTATTTATTATGAAATTGCTCTTTGATTTAACGGATTATTCCCTTAAATAGTTGGTAGTGTGGAGGGTACCCACTCAATCTGCATCACAACTCGGAAAAAAAGGACCAACACATACCCCCCCCTTACAACCTTATGGCCTGGACGCAGGGGACAATCAGGGGTTCACACTTGCAAAAAAAAAAGGGATCCAAATTTTGATTGGTGGGGGTTAAAATCCCAATTTTCGTGCTTGAACCCTTTTTTTCCTTCTTTTTGACCCTGAGGGTGACTCATGCTATTTTAAAAAAAAAATTAGAGAGAAAAAAATCGGGGTCCGATTGAAATCCTTTTAGTGCTTGTAAAATACCTGCTGCAACAAAAGTTTGCCCCGCCAAAATTTTTAAAAAAAAACAAAAACCAAACGACAAAAAAGAAAACCGCAGAGCCCAAAGCACTGCAGACGGGGAAAACAAAAAGTAATAAGGGGTAGTGCTGCCTTGGGTGACCGCTCCCCTGAGAAGAGCTTCTGAATTTCACGTAAAAAACGCCCGACTTAAAATGGTCAAACAAAAAATCAATACATAATGGATTTAAACAGATCGCCCACTGAAAACAAAACCCTCAAAACAGGTTAATGGTCTTTAGAACCCAGTCAATTTCTTCCTTTAAAAACGCAAAGGCTCAAATAAAAACAAGTAAGTTTCTCATGGGAAAAAGATACATGTAATCAGAGCCCCCACTTTACCAAATTTTAGGTTAAAAATTTGACAATTTATCAAGGGGAATGGTGACCTTGAAACCCCTTGGTTTCATACAGCCCCCGTTCCCCCACCGTAAAATGGGTACCTGCCCCTTTAGGGTCGGGAAAAGGGACAAGAAACAAGGGGGAGGAGAGGGGCGCCCCCCTCAACATGCTAGCCCCTGGAAAAGCTAGAGGTTCTGACTCACACTCCCCTACAAACCCACATAGGTTACGGGAACCCATTACCTTTATATTTCTTACAGGGCCCTGACCTGTCTGTTATATTTTCCCACGACAGTGAGTTTCGAAAAAAACCAAAGGGGGAAAAAAAAAAAATATAAGGGGGGAAAGGGGGTGAAAGATGAAAAAGGGGTAAAAAGAAGAAAGAAAAAAAAACAGATGGAGACAACATCACACTTTCTTTTGTTTGGGGAAATTTGGGGTGGGAAGGGGAATCAGTGCTTTTCCATTAACCCAAGTCTTGGAGCCAAACAACCACGACAAGAAAAAAAAAAAGTATTTTAGATAACCAATTCGAAAGGGGCAATTCATGGCTCTCTTTCTGCCCCCCGTTGTTCGTCTCTGTCTTCTGTCTCTCTCCTGTCGTCCTCTCTTTCTCCTCTCCCTTTTCTCTCTTTGTTGCCCCCTCTCTCTCCACTCTCTCCGTCTCTCTTCTCTCTCTCTCTCTCTCCTCCTCTCTCTCTCTTTCTCTGTCTCTGCCTCTGTCTGATCTCCCCACATAAGGCTGGGGTGCTGCATTTTTTTTTGCGCAGGTGCATGGTAAAGCGTGCGGGAAAAGGAGGGGGGGGAATGTTTCACCTGGAACTGAACCAGCTTGGGGCCAGTTTCTAACCCAACAATAACTTTTCCCAAAAGACAAAGGGGCAGGAATCGTCAGACATATTTCGTTCATCTCGACACAATGGCAATCATAACAATACCCAGTTTTCAATCCTATCTTTGTCACTGTGAATGGAGTAGAAAAACCATGTTGAAATTTGTGTATCCCAAACATTTTTTGTGTAAAATGATTTATTGCCTATCTTATCTTTCAGTACATTTATTGATTCATTAGTTTTTCATTCATTCGCTGGTATTTATTTTTGAAATTACTTTTTAATTTTAATGGATCTTTTTTCAAAAATTTTGTTTTTGGGTAGTGTTGAGGGGGGTGTCCACCAATCTGCTTCCCCACGGCATTTATTCATGAAACCCTCTTTTGTAAGTATTATTCACAAAAATGGTTTTTTATGTTGAGGGTGCCCCCCTTAACCCTTTCTCACAACTCGGACAAAGGAACCAACACAGTAGCCTCAAAAACCATTTTGGGCTGGACATCAGAATCATGTCAGGGTTGGGGCACTTGCAAAAAAAAAAGCAAAAAACCATTTTTTATTTTTGGTGTTTAATCCCCATTTTGTGCCTGAAACCTTTCCTCCATTCACTAACCCTGAGAGGTATTCCCGTCACCTAAAAAAAAAATTAGAGAGATGAAAAATCGATGGCCAAAAGTGTAAAGCTCTTTTTGTGCATGTAAAAGACCTCTGAACAAAAAGTTGTCCCAGCCAAAAAAGTGTTTAAAAAAACCAAACAAAACAAAAAAACAACCAAGGGAAAACCCAAAAAAATGCGACTGCAAAGAAAATAGTAAAATGGGTAGTGGGTCTTAGGCAACGCTTCCCCGAGGACAACCGAAATTTCACGCAGATACATCGCTTCAACTAAAGTGGTATACATACAATACAAAACATTACCATACAATAACTGATTCCAAAAAGCCATCTCCCTGTAAACGAATGCCCCAAAACCAATGTATCATGGGGGGGGGGGTTTTCCCCCTGGGTTTGAGTGAGTGCTCGTTATCTGCACACCCGGGTTTGAATCTCGTTTTAAAAAGGTTTTTCCTCTGGGGGTCGACATCAGTGCCGACTCCACTCCCCCCCAAAAGTCTTTCGAAGAGACTATAAATCGAGAATCGTGTGCAACCAGCCCAAAAATCAGCGATTTGTTAAAAAACCCCTTAAAAAAACAATAAAAAATTGTTTTTTAAAAATCCTTTTTTTTGTTTTTTCGTCCGTCACTCAAACAGGAACTATTGTTTCGTCATATGGGCAAAATGTTTTTTTGCGCTGCCGTTTCGCCCGACAGGCCAGGCCACCTTTTTCACTTTGGCATGGGAAGCCTTTCGTTAATTTTTTTCCGGAGGGCAAGGGTGGGGAATGGACCAGGACGGCAACAAAAATTTTATAAAAGGGTGGGAAGGAAACTAAACGAACAAAAGGAAAATAGATAAACAAAGGGGAATTTTCTGGGACATAATTTCCGGAGAGTGTTTTTGCTTTTCATACTGACAGGGCCCTTTAGATCCCAATCGGGGGAAAAGGGCTTAAAAAAAATTTTATAAAGATTTCTCTCTTTTTTTCTCTCCCTTTTCTCTCTCCTAAGGTAGATAGATAGATAATAGATAAATTAATAACAATTTCAAAAGTGTGGCACATGTGCGCCGTACGCATGGGTGTGTGCGCATGACGTGTTCTATTGTTGTGGCGTGTTGCGTGTTAAGTGTTACACGTGCGAGCAGCTCGCTCTGCGTGCGTGACGCGATTATATGTGTTTCGTTGTCACTGCCGTGTAGGTGGCATCAAGTTTTGGGCCCGTGTGAAATGTTTTCCCCTATGTACTATAAATATGTGAATTTATGTAGTGGTGACCACACAACACTCACCACACCACACACACACACACACACAACCCCACACAAACACACACACCACACAAACCCATCAACATGCCTCATCGTTTGCAAAGATGGGGAAAAAAAAAGACCACAATTTCACATTAAACCCCACAGCCCCAGCACCAGTCTAGATCATCCACTGTATAGCGGATCCTTCCGCAGGGGCGTGAGGGGAAAAACCGGGGCTCTTTTGAATTGGGGGTTTCTTAACCCCATGGGGGTTCATGTCACATAATAACAGCCTATTACTCCCCCTTTTAAAATAAAAAGCTAGAGGGGTTTTTGATTTTAAAATCTACACAAAAAGTTGCCCCCCAAATTTTTGTTTAAAAAATTTTGTTGGCGTGTGTTTACTTGTAGAAAATTTACCAAAGGTCAAATACAAACACAGGGAAAAAGATGACCCGTGAAAAACTTACCCCGGAAAAAAGGAAAGGATGACACCTCCAGCCCTATGAGACAAAGTTCAGAACACCCATTACCTTTAGTATTTCCCTGACAGGGCCCGACCTATTATCTCTTCCTTCAGTAGCACGTGAGACTCGTACTAAAACTAAAGGGGGAAAAAAAAAATGTGAGGGGGGGGTTTGGGAGGGTGAAAAAAGGGGACAAGGTAAAAAAAAGAAAAGAAAGTAAAGGGTGGAGACAGACAGCACATTAATTTTGAGTGGGGGGCGACTGGGGGGGAAATCATACGTTCATTATTCCAAGTCTTAGGGGGAAAAAAAACCAGAAAAGGAAAAAGAGAGAGAAAAAAGAAGAAAGAGGGGGAAAAGAAAGAGAGAGAGAAAGAGGAAGGGAAAAGAGAGAGAGAAAAGGGGTTAGAGTAACACAATTCAGAAGGGCAAGGCATAGGGCTTTTTTGTCCCTGCCGTTCTGTCTCTTCTTCTGCCTGCTCTCCTCGGTCTGTCTCTCGTCTCTTCCCCTTTTTCTCTCTTTGTTTCCATCTCTCTCCCAGTCTCTCTCCTTTCCTTTTTTTCTTTCTCTCTCTTTCTCTCTCCTTTCTCTCTCTCTCTCTCTCTCGCTCCTCTCTCTTCCCACTCTCTCCCTCTCGCTCTCTCGCTCCCCCCCCAAAAACCTTGTGCTTCATTGTGATTTTGTTGCAGTGGCACTGTCAAGCGTGCAGTAAAGGGGGAGGGGGAAATGTTTCCACTGAGAACTGAACCCCTTGCGGCCATGTTTTATCCCAAAAAATAACTCTTGCAAAGACAAAGGTGCAGGAACCGTCAACAGGGGTTTTCGTTCATTCGACAGACTGGCGAGACAATAATCGACTGTCCGTTTTTACCCTCTCTATCTTTCACTGTGCAAGGGGAGTGAAAAAATCCTCTTAACTTGTGTACTCTAAGCGTTGATGTATAGCGATTTTTTTTTTCGTATCTTTTTTATTATGACAATTTATCGATTCTTATTTACATTCAGTTCCTGGTTTTTATTTTTAAAACACTTTTCGATTTTAAGTATTTTTTTACTAAAAGGGGTGGAGTGTGTGGGGGTGCCTCACTCAATATGGCTTCAAAACGGTTTTTATTTAGGAAATCGCTCTTTGTTTTTAATGGATCATTTCACAAAAGAGGGCTTTGGGTTGGTGTGAGGGGACCTCTCTTAAACTCGCTTACATCTGATCACAGGCGACACATAGCCCCTAAAACCTTTTTGGCCTGGGCATCATGATCAAATTTTCTAGGGGTTCCACTTCATAAAAAAGCAAATAACCAAGGGTTTTTATTGCGTTTGGTTTAATCCCAATTTTCGGCTTTAACCCTTTCTTTCCCTTCACTTTAACCCAATCTCGTGCTACTTTTAAAAAAATTAGAGAGATAAAAAAAACGAGGGCCGATGTGTAATGCTCTTTTTGGGATGCAAAAAACCTCGCAACAAAAAGTTTTCCCGCCAAAAAAAATTTTTTTTTAAAAAAGCCAAACAAAAACCAAAAAAGACAACCACAAAACCAATACATATGCAACTGGAAAAAAAAAATATAATAATAGGGCGCACTCTTGATGACATCATACCGAAAAGAGCAATCCAAAATTTTTACGCAGATACATCTGCCCACTTTAAAGGGAAAATACAATACAATACAATACACTAATGGTTTTCCAAACAATCATCTGCCACTGTAAAAGAACCCCAAAAAGCTTAATTGGGGGGGGGGGGGGGGGAAAACCTATGGTTAAGCATGGCTTTTTCTGCACACCTGGGGTTTGAATCTGTTCGAATTTTTTCCTCGGAGTTAAAAACAGGCGACTCAACTCTCCCCTAAAATCTTTCGGAAAGACAAAAACCTAGGCCTTGTTTCGAACCGCATTCAAACACTTGCGCATTTGTTAAAAATTTTAAAAAAATCCTTTTTCTATAACCAACAAATTCATTCCCTACATTCACAACAACAAAAAACCAACCACCCTCCACCCTAACAACAAAAAAAATAACACCAAAAATATCAAAAAAAACACATCAATAACAAACAAAAACCCCATAACTCACCCCCACTATTAAAATATATTAAAAACTATATATAGATATATATATCATATCCTCTCTAAAAATCCCCAAATAACCCCCCACCCCCCCCTCCCTCCTTCCCCCCTACCACATCTCATTTCCCCTCCCATACACACTTAACTTAAAACATACTATTCCCATAAAACCATCCTATACTCTACACCCAAACCTCTCACCAATACCTCAACCAATATTAAACACCCACACCCACCCACACCATTAACCCTCACAATCATACCCATTCCATACCCCTAACCATTTTTTTTTTTTTTAACTACTATTTATAATAAAAAAACACCACAACCACAAAAACCCACCCAAAACCACCCACAAAACCCCCCCAAACCCCACACACCCCCCACCCCAACCCACACAACAACCACACAACCCCCACCCACCCCCAACCCCACCCCCCCCACCCCCCCCACCCCCCCCACCCCCCCCCCCCCCCCCACACACACCCCACCCCCCCCACTACAACCAATACCCCCCACACCAAAAACCCCAACCCACCAACCAACACCCCCACCCCACAAAAACACACAAACACTCACCTACCAAAACAACCCCCAAACAAATCCAAACACCACCCCCAAAACACCCCCTACATACCCCACATTTTCACTACTCCTCACCCACAAACTCAACTATCCCCAATCACCATATGACCACCACCATCACTCCACCCCCATTCTACCAACCCTACCCCACCCACTCCACCTCTACAACCCCTCCTCGGAGCCATCTAGCCGCAACAAATAATACATAACGTCAGACTAACACCACACCGCGCAACTCACCCCCTAGGAACCAATGGCGGATAGTGTCCTTAATATATATATATATATATATATATATATCTTTCTCTCTCTCTCCTAATAATAATAATAATAATAATTTATGGAATTTATATTATATATATATATATAATATGTATATATATAGATAGATAGATAGATAATTAGATAGATAGATAGATACATAGATAGATAGATAGATAGATAGATAGATAGATAGATAGATAGATAGATAGATAGATATAATAACAAATTATCAAAATGTGTGTGCATGCATGCGCGCCCGTACGCATGTGCATGCGTGTGTGTGCGCATGAGTGCGTGTGTCTATGTGTGTGCGTGCGTGTGTGCGTGTGCATGTGGTCCACGTGCGAGCATGCGTGCGCTCCTGTGTGCGTGCAGTGAGTATGTATTTTTGTGCCGCTTTATGGTGTTGTATGCGCTTGTATGTGCGTACATGCGAGCCGCCCCCTGTCGTTTGTGTGTATTGTGTCTCTGTGTTTATTATTACATATCGTGAATGTTATGTCGATGCACACACAACACACCAACCCCCCACCACACCACACACACACACACACAACACCACAACCACACCCCACACAGCGCATGTCCCATGCATGGCGTTGTCAAAAGGCAGCAAAATGCATCACTTCCCATATAACCCTTAAATAAGCCACCAAGCAGCCAGTCATAGGATCAATCCCCGAGTATAGCGGATCCCCTCGGCGGGGTCTAGTGAGGAAGTCACACCCCTCCCCCTGGCGTCCCCTGCTTTTTTTTGAAATTGGCGGTCTGCTTGTTGAACAAATGGCAAGCTTCATGTCCATTAAATAACTCATGCCTGATTACTCCCTTTGGGAAGGAGAGAAAGGGGATGAGGGGATTGGGATTACAGGCCTACACTAAAGCTTGCCCACCTGCCAGAGTTAAGAACACCCAAGATTCATTTACCAACAGGAAAACTGTTTTGAAAAGTTTTGAAGTTGGACCATGGTTTTATACTTGTACGAGACTTTATTTATGCTTATTTATTTTATTTTTTATGTATTTCTGGATTTATTCATTTTAATTTTTTTTGTATGCATTAATGTAGGTTATGGCTCGGAAGTATGACGGAAGGAAGACCTGCTCTTAGAATAATAAATATCACACGCAGCACAACAGACACCCAATAACAAACACCCTGCATGCATGCAGACCCACACGGGCATGCACCTATGCAAAACCCCCACGCACGCTCGCACATGCACACCCCACACCCCCACCCAGCCCCCCCCCACCCCCACCCCCCCCCCCCCCATCCCCCCCCCCCCCACCCCCCCCCCCCCCCCCCCCCCCCCCCCCCCATACACATAACCCCCCCCCCCCCCCAACCACCTCCCCACACTTCACAACTCACTCACCAAACAAAAACAAACCCCCCCCAACCCCCTAAAACACTTAATAAACTTGGGTTGTTGCTTAACACAAAAAATTACCATGCACCCCAACAGATGAGCCCACCCTCCCGAACCCCCTATACCTCGCTTGTGCATCTTCATATTATTTCTATTATTGGCAGCTCAAAAAAATAGTTCTCAGCTTTAAAAACAATATAAAATGGGCAAAACCAGAAAAAGGACGGAAAACCGTTCCACCAGAGGAAAGCAAAGCCCATTATGCCTCCTGCCATTGAATAGCCACGCTCCCCGCCCCCTTACTAAAACATCAAGTGATTAATTTTTCCTCCCCCGTTTTCTTGCTAAATAAAGGTCAACACATTTACTTAGAAATTTGTAAACAAATTAAAGCAAATCTGGGATATTTCTTTAGGTATTGTTTGAACATGTCATATTTCCTTTTTTCTTGCTGGTAAAGCTTGTTATTTTTAATAAAGAATTCTACTACCCCTTTAGAAAAAAAAGCTTTATTCAGATCGCCACTGAGGCCACTGAGGTCAGGCTGGGCAAAAATCTCACAAAATTTCTAGTTAATCACACACGTTGTTAAAAAGAATGCGTGTGGCATGCTTTGCTCGTCAATTTATCTGAGTGGGAACAGTTGAGGGAGGAAGACTCAAGGGGCAGACAGATGTGAAAAAAGTAGACGTAGACTTCAAAGACTGGTACAAAGACAGAGTGCCGATTTTTAAAGCAAAGGGCGGGGAGACAGGTCAGCCTGAAGTTGAAATTTTTTTACCTGACGCAACCTGCATGTCCCTACTAATGGCATTCTTGGTGTCAAGCAGATAATTATGCTCATGGGTGTATTGCTAATGAATCTAATTACCAATAAATAGAGAAATAAGAAATGGCAATAAAAACAGAGGCGATAAATGGTCTATGAAGTGGTCTGCAACATTAATCATATCCAATGAATCACATTTGAATCATAGATGTATTAGAAATTCAGTACAAGTTTCTTCCATTAAAAACAGCAAGGGCCCAAATAATAAAAGAGCAGTGTTTCTCTTATGGGGACAGGATATCTCAGTGGTCAGAGCACTCGCTTTCCCCAAGCTAAGGTTATGCAGCACGGAACGTGGTTACCAAGTGGATGGGTGACCATTTGCGTTCCTTGGCTTCAGTACAGTCCCCCAAGTTCTCCCAGCTGTAAATGGCTACCTGCCTTCTTTAGGGTCAGGGAAGGTAAAGCAGCGAGGGGAGGAAGATTGGCCGCCACCCTCAACATTGCTGGCCATGTGAGAAGCCAGAGGTGTTGACATCTCAGTCCCCTGACGCAAACCATATCCCTACCGATTCACGGAACCCCATACCTTTTAGCCATTTCACTGACAGAACCCCGACTCTGTCGTTATCAGTCTTCCATCAGTAGCACGTGAGAATCTTACTAAAACAAGGGAAGAGAAAACATAGTGAGGAGATGTGGGAGGGTGAAGAAGAGACAAGGGAATAACGAAGAAAGAAAGTTCAAAACGGATGGGAAGACAGACATTCCCACCTTCGTTTCTGATGTGTGGAGATGGGGCTGTGGAAGAGAATCAGTACATGTGTCAATTAAATCCAGTCTTAGGAGCCAAACAACCACGAGAGAGAGAGGGAGAGAGGGGAGAGAGAGAGAGAGAGAGAGAGAGAGAGAGGAGAGAGAGAGAGGAGAGAGGAGAGAGGAGGAAGGAGAGAGAGAGAGAGAGAGAAAGAGAAGAGAGAGAGAGAGAGAAAAGGGTTATGTTAGATAACACAATTACAGAGAGTGACAATGGTCATAGGTTGCTTCTTCTGTCCCTGTCGTTTCTGGCTCTGTCTGTCTGCCTGTCTCTCTCTCTCTCTGTGTCTGTCTTCTGTCTCAGCCTTCTCATTATTCTCTCTTTGTTACATCTCTCTCTCTCAGTCTCTCTCCTCTCTTTCTCTCTTTTTCTTTCTCTCTCTCTCTCTCTCTCTCTCTCTCTCTCTCTCTCTCTCTCTCTCTCTCTCTCTCTCTCTCTCTCTCTCTGATTGGTCCCACAGGCTGTGTGTGCTGTCATTGTGATGTATGTCTGCACCGTGTGCACTGGTCAAGCGTGAGGTAAAGTGAGGAGGGAAAGGTATCCACTGAGAACTGAAACCAGCTTGCGTGGCATGTTGTCTAGCAAACAGATAACTCTTACAAAGAAAAAAAGGTGCAGGAAGGCCGCCACGACAGGATGTGTGTGTGTGTGTGTGTGTGTGTGTGACATGAGCTAGCAAGGACAATACACTCCAGACTGCCCGCCTTTTACCATCTCTATTTTGTCATATGCAATGGTAGGTAGTGAGAACATTACATACTTGAACTGTGTGTATCTCTAATGCGCTTGTGTGTTATCGTGATCATTTGTTGTTTATTAATCATGCCTCAATTTATTGATTCTTAGTTTATCCTTTCAGTTCGTGTGGAATTATCTATATTTCACTCATATTCGCTTTTACATACTTATTTAACAGCATTTATTATATTTTCTTGAAGCCTCACTCACTTTCTGGCTTACCCACCATTATACAAACTTCCCACTCACATATAAAACCATCCACAAACCCTCCCTCATTATTACTATTTATATCTTTCCACCAACAACCAACCCACCAATCACCCCTCCCCAATTCCCTCCCAACCCCCAAACAAATCCATTCACACATACATTAACATAATACAATTTTAACCACCATTCACCACAAAATCAATACCCCAATTATATTAAATTTTAATTAACACAACTCCTATTACAAACCTTACCCTAAACCAAACAAACACAAATACCATCTAATATAACACATTATCTAACTTATACCCAAAAAACTATCATCTCATACACAACTCTTATCCCACATTGCTAATGTTCCTTTTAGTGCCATCGTCCAAAAATAACACCCCACATCCAACACTTAAACTATGTACCTTCCCAAAAATTAATTAAAAACAAAACCAACCCAAAAACAACAAAAAAGTAAAAACGACAGGAGACACCAAAACTGCATATGCCAGACCTGGAAACGAAAATGATAATAAATGGGTAGTGAGCTTTGTTGGTGACACTCCTCTCCTAAGTAAGAGCAGTCTGAATTTCACGTTACGCACTACCACTCTCTGTATATACCCGCCTTCAAGTGGTATACAATACAATACATACACTAATGGATTCTAAACAGATCGTCTGCCACTGTAAACGAATGCCTCAAACAGGTGAATGTGTCATTAGAAATCCAGTACAAGCTTCTTCCATTAAAAACAGCAAAGGCTCAAATAATAACAGAGTAATGTTTCTCTTATGGGAACAAGATAGCATAGTAATCAGAGCACTCACTTTACCTAAGCTTAGGTTAAGCAGCATTGAGCATATTTATCAAGTGGAATGGTGACCATTTGCAACCCCTTGGCTTCAGTACAGTCCCCCTAGTTACCCCACCTGTAAAATGGGTACCTGCCCTCTTTAGGGTCAGGAAAGGTACAAGCAACAAGGGGAGAGGAGATGGGCGCCACCCTCAACATGCTAGCCCCTGGAGAAGCTAGAGGTGTCTGACATCACACTCCCCTACGAACCACATAGGTTACGGGAACACCATTACCTTTTAGTATTTCTCCTGACAGGGCCCTGACTCTGTCTGTTTTCAGTCTTCCATCAGTAGCACGTGAGACTCGTACTAAAACCAAGGGGAAGAACAATATAGTGAGGAGCTTTGAAGAGGGTGAAAGAAGAGACAAGGGGAATAAAGAAGAAGGAAAGTAAAACTGATGAAGACAGACGTCACACATTCATTTCTGATGTGGAGACCTGGCTGGGGAAGAAGAATCAGTACAGTGTCATTAATTCCAAGTCTTAGGAGCCAAACAACCACGACAGAGAGAAAAAAGGGGTTATGTAGATAACACAATTACTGAAAGTGGCAACGGTCATTCTCTATCTATCTCTCTGTTTCTGTGTGTATGTCTGTCTCTGCTCTGTCTCTGTCAGTCTGGCCGTCTGTGTCTTTCTATCTTTCTGTCTGTGTGTCTGTCTGTGTGTCTGTCTGTGTGTCTGTCTGTCTGTCTGCCTGTCTGTCTGTTGTCTGTCTGTTGTCTGTCTGTCTGTCTTCTCTCTCTCTCTCTCTTCTCTCTCTCTCTCTCTCTCTGTTCCTTCTCTCTCCTCTGCCGCCCCCCCCTCTTCTCTTCTCTCTGTTCCCTTATGGATGTGTGTGTGTGTTGTGTGGGTGTGTGTCGTGTGTGTGTGTGTGTCGGTGTGCTGTTGCGCTGCTGTGCGCGCGTGTGTGTATGTATGTGTCTATGTGTGGGTGCATGCGTGCGTGTGTTTGCACACACGAGCACGGGCATGCTTGTGTGTTAAACATAACCTAGCGTTGGAACACATTTGTATTACTTTTTTTGGTAAGACATTGAAGTCAAAGATGGCAATCTGACACGTCTCTATCTTTCTTTTTGCTTCCTTTCTATCTTTTCTTGCTTTCTTTCTTGCTTCTTTCTTCTTCCATTTTTTATTCGTCCTGCCTGCCATCCTCCTTTCTTCCTTCCTTTTTTTCTTTCTCTTTTTTCTTTATTTCTTCCTTCTTTCTTTCTTTATTTCTTTTTCCTTCCTTCCTTCCTTCCTATCCTTCATGTCCTTCCTCATTCCTCCCTCCCATTTCCTTCCTTTCTTCTCCCTCCCTTCCTTCCTTCCTTCCTTTCTTTATTTCTTTCTTCCCCGTTTGTTCTTTCTTTCTTTCTTCCTTCCTTTCTTCCTTCCTTCCTTCCTTCCTTCCTTCCTTCCTTTTTTCTTTCTTCCTTCATTCATTCCTTTCTTTCTTTCCCTTCCTCCTCCCTCCCTCCCTCCTTCCTTCCTTTTTCCCTCCCTTCTTCTTTATTCTTTCTTTTCTTTCTTTTTCTTTTTCCTTCCTTTTCTTCTTTCTTTCTTCCTTCATTTCTTTCTTTCTTCCCTCCTTCTTCCTTCCTCCCTCCCTCTCTCCCTTCCTCCCTTCCTTCCTTATTTTCTTTCTTCTTCATTTCTTCTTTCTTCCCTCCTGCCATCCTTCCTCCACCCTCTCTCCCTTCTTCCTTCCTTCCTCCTTCCTTCCTTTCTTTTTCTTTCTTTCTTTCTTTACCCTTCATCCAAATCCTTTCTTACTCTCTTTCATTTCTTATCTTCCATTCATTCTTTCTTCCGCCCCTCCCTCCCTCCACTCCCTTTCCTCCCTCCCTTCCTTCCTTCCCTCCTCTCACTTCCTTCCTTTCCTTTCCTTCCTTCCTTTCTTTCTTTCTTCTTTTTGCCCAGCGCCTGTGGGTCAAATACCACTAAGGATTCAGTTCCAGTTGGCTTCAGTCCCCCCCCCCCCCCCCCCCCCCCTGTGAGGAGAAACGTGGTGGATTGGCCATGGCTTTGTCTGACAAGGGGACCTGCCTCCGATGCTAGGGCTTCCATTCATGGTTCATGTCCTTTCTGCTTCGTTGCTGCCCGGTAAAATGTTTTAAAAAAATGGGAGGGGGTGGGGTAGGGTTGAGGAAAGTGACATTAACGCATACGAATACATATCCGCACGCGCACGCGCACACACACACAAAAACACATGCATACATATTCGCGCGCGCACGCACACACACACGCGCGGGCACACACACGCACACGCACACAGACACGCGCGCACATACACACACGCACACGCGCACGCGCGTACATACACACAGACATCGACGCACGCACGGAGAGAGAGCGAGAGGAGAGAGCGACTGAGAGAGAGGAGAGAGAGAGAGAGAGGAGAGAGTTGGAGAGAATCCACATCTTAAATACGCATACATAGTGCACAGGAAGACATGGGTGTGATGTGTTGCAATTGTAACTTTATGCATTGCATCTTTCCAAATCCCTTTTTCGTGTTTTTGATCATTCCCCCAGGGAGCAACCTCAAACATCAACCAAAGACCCACCTTTGGTGACTTACCACAGTGTATTTCAATAAGAAACCTACATAAAGATCCACACATTTACGGGGGAAAATAGTAGTCTGAAACCAACATCATTAAAGACAGCTTACACAAGGCAAAAAGGTTCTTCAAGCAGATATCTTGAGCAAAGAAACAGGTAATAGGTAAGGAGTCATAAACCTATGAGGTCATAGAGGAATGGGTATTCCAGCATATTGAGGGCGCAACCTACTCTCCTCTCCCTCGCTGCTATACCGTCCCTACCCTTAAACGAGCATGGTACCCATTTACAGCTGGGTGAACTGGGGGGCCTGTACTGAGGCCAAGGGCGCGCCAACGGTTCACCCATCAAGTGGTAACACACGCTCGACGCTGCTTAACCTGGGGCTGGGGGGACAGCGAGTGTTCTGACCATGAGCTCTCCCGGTCCTCTAGCAAAGCACAAGATCGATATCCCTCTCTGGGCCACACAAGAACCTTCACCTGAAGGGGCCCCCATACCCCTCCGCAATAACAGCCTTACACCTGTTTTGAAAGAATTGTTGTTGCTTATTTCCTGTTCTCATCACTTTATTAAAACAAGAGAAAAGAAAATGTTTACGATTAAAAACAAATTCATTTCTATCGAGGCTAATGAAATAAGCACGTCTGTGCTTTTTTAATACAGTCCCGTGTGTCTGCGGTTTTTGTAACTTATTCATCTGTTCCCACCGGCACCAGTGACCTACTCTTACGAACAGCGGAACAGGATTTTATAGTCTGTGCGCCTCTTTTAATTCTCTTCGTTCCCACCACGCTGCCACTTTAACTATACATCCTCCTCCTTCCAAATTTAACTCTATTCTTCTCCACTGTCTTATCCCACCCTCTTGCCCCACACCATATTCCTTTCCACTAACCGTTTCATCATATTTCTATCTACATCTCTTCCATCTATCTCTCACCACCTACGTCTACACCCTCCTCTACCCCACCACAACACACCCCAACTAACACACACAATCACACAACTCAACCCTCAACACCCTCGGCATATGATCAACCCCTTCAGACCAGCCGGTCTAGCCTCATATACGTACACTTATCCACCTCTCTATCCCAGCTTCACATATCGCATCACATCACACTTCACCCAAGCACCTAACCACCCATTCTTCTCGCAAACTACTTCACTCCTACCCTTCTTCAATCCTAGGAACCACGCCCCTGGCTTCACTAAACCACAACATACCACTACTTAACAATGCGCCATCACGTCAATTCGTCCACCTGTACCATTCTCTCGCCCCGTCTAACCTTCTCTAGCTACCCCCTCGCACATGATCACCCCCTTCCATCCCCTTGAATAAAATTATATACCACTCTCTGGCACATAATCCCATCTCTGGCCCCCATGTGTATCCATCTGTTGATTCTTTACATCCCCCTATCAACAGACATTGTGCTCCGCGCTTCGCGCTCACTGCGCGTCACCTATTGCTCCCTATTTTCTATTCTTTTTTATTTTTTTTTTTTACCATTATTATTCATATACATCATATCACATAAAATACTTCCATACTATCTAATTCTATTAAAAACGTTTCACCTTAAATTTTACAATACAACCGCTAACTTAATCCAAGTTTTATATGTAACCTTTCGTTCTCAAAATCTTGACGCCATTATCGATTCCTTACACCTTTGATTTTTTCTCCTGTATATATAACTTCATAGCCACCTCCACCTTTTCTCCCAAAATACCATAGGGATGAGACTCATAAACCCCTAAGGCCCCGTGTGGAACGCACCGAAAATGAAACATCTTGACACCATGTTGAAACCTGTAACCGTTTTCGTAAGTCGTAGGCCATCGTATGCCGGTGAGAACAGATGGCAAGACTTTACAAAACGCATACACAACGGGGACCTGGATGCTAAAAACCCCACAGAACAAGTTGCTTATTCCATTATCCACATCTATTTTTTTTTTAATCTAAATTCTTGGCAAGCTTAGAACGCTGCCTTGGCTGTGTGGACCTTTTAGCACTTTCTTATCAGGGCCTCTATATAGTTATTAGATAAATCGTGGAGAAGAATGGTGAGCAAAACGCAAGAATCAAAAAACCGTTGAACAAACCGTGAAGAAAGAAAGCAAACTTCACACTATACCTGACACAACAAACATACAACAAAACATACAGTGATCATTTCCAGCAACGTTTTTGAAAACAAAGTTGCACTCAAATACATTTGAAAATCTTAACAATAAGATTAATGTAAATCTTTAAAATCATATTATTTTCCAGGTATTATTTAAATGTCTATTATTCTCCTTTTCAATGTTGAGCCTATTTATAACAAACACACCTTAAATCAGCTCAGACAAGAGTCATGCAAACAATAATGATATGGCTATTGAAGTCAGCTTGGCAGTAAATCACACACACACACACACACACACACCCACACACACACAACACACACACACACACACAACACACACACACACCACACACCACACACACACACATACACACCACACACATACACACACACCACACACACTATTAAATTCCAACAGAAACCACACACAGAATCACACAACCACACACACACACACACACAAACCCACACACACACACACACACACACACACACACACACACACACACACTTATAACAAGAAAATCACACTCAGAATTATGGCACAATGCCACTTCCACTACTCACGAGACACAAACTCGTAAAACACCACTGATATAATTGTCTCTAGGTGGGCTAGGCTATTAATCATACTCTGGCTCAAAAACTAAATTACGCGGTGTGTTATTAGGAATCCAGTACCCAGCTGCTTCACTAAAAGAAGAAGCGAAATACTGAGGGGCCAAAGCGACAGACCAGAGGTTTCTCTTCACTCGGACAGGACTATCTCTGCCTGTCCAGTCGTCTATCCACTGGCACGTCGCCAGACTCGTACTAACCCAGAAAAAAGCGAACCACCAGGTTGTGGGAAGAATGACGGAAATCAGCGGAAGGGAAATGAGGACAGAAGGTAAACAGATGATACCGACATTCCTCTTTCAATTCCCCATCCCGGGATCACTGCTTCGTACTCGGTTGGGAAAGGATAATAAGTACAGTGTCATATAAATCAGCCTTTAAAACAAACAAACAACAACAACATCAACAACAACAACAGAATAGGGGAGTATGTGGGTGACACTCTTACAAAAAGTAATAAGTGCACCCCTAAAAAGAGCATGAGTAAATGTACATAAAAACAAAAAGAGAAGCCACACACATACATGGAGAACAGAAATGATATCTGCACTTGCATGTGGGCATTTTTTAAAAATCCCAACCTATCCCTTATCTATTGTTCATATTGGGATTATTACTCTGTGAGCAAACCTCAGATACAAACGTAGATGCATGCATGTCGCAGACTTACATACTTCATTTTCAAACAGATACCCGTAATACAAAACTATACATTACGAAAACATCAACAGTAGCACAAATAGTAACATGAACATGGATTACAGATCTATAACGGTTCTTTAAGAAGCGATGTACACAGACACGTTTAATGATACACTACAAAATCCCCAGGTAGAGTCCTTTAAAACAAGTACAGGTCAATAAATCTCTGAAAAAGAATTCAATTGAAGCAAACGTATAAATGAAAGAGCTAACGGCCTTCCACAATATTCTGGTTCATTTTCTGCTACCTTTTTCCATGTCTTCATCAGTTTAAGAAACAAAGAGAGATAAGAATGTTCTACCAGCAAAGTTAGTACTCATGAAACCAACGCTGACCTGGCTTAAGAGGTCAGCTGGGTACTATATCACATACATCTAACCACTAGTGACTCGCACAGTGTACCAGAAAAGCAATGCATTCTGCTTCAATATGGAACAGCCAGGTTCATATAATGCCAGACTCGTATTCTTCCTTGACTTGATACAAGCCGTTTTTAGCATCAGTCTTCCCATACTGACATTTTTGGACTGACTAAACACATTAATTTTTATTTATTTTATTTCATTCTTCTATATCGAGGATAATGGAATAAGCACTTTTGTGCTTTTTTGTAATCCAGTCCTCGTGTATATGCGGTTTTGTAAATTCTGTCATCAGTTCCCATCGGCACACCATGGCCTACTCTTACGAAAAGTGGAACAGGATTTAACGTGTGTGACAGATGCTTCACGTGCATTCGCACTCGGGCAAGAAAGGATCAGTAAAGTATGTGTTAAGCCATTCTTCACAGTAATGCTAACAGCTGTAGTAGACGCATTAAAATATAAATTTTCTCAGTCATGTGCTTGTGTGTACTCGCGTGTTTGTATGTGTGGGAAGGGGGTTGGGGAGGAACTGTTCACACGCACACAAACATGCATGCACGCATGCACACACAAACGCACATACAAACGCACACACAAACGCCACACACCACCTAACACACAACAACACACCACACAACACACAAACACACACACAAACGCACCCACACTAACACCACACACACACACAAACACAACACACGCACACACACGCACCACACACACGCACGCCGCACGCACGCACGCACGCACGCACGCACGCACGCACGCACACACACACACACACGGGGGACTGCTAGCCTAGTGGTCAGAACACTACGCTCGCAAACTGACGACCCGGGTTCGCAATCCGTTTAAGAGGATATTTTCCCGCTGAGAAATAACATCAGTGCAGCATCCACTCTCCAAAAGTTTTTTTGGATGAGACTTAAACGAAGGGCTCCGTGTGCGAATGCACGCAGAACTCTTCGCACACGTTAAATCCTGTTCCGCTTTTGTCAAGTAAGCGTCGGCTATGTGTGCCGTGGGAACAAGATGACAAACCTGTACAAAAACCGCATGCACACGGGGGACGGATGTAAAAAAACCCCACAAGTGCACTGTAATCCCCTTCTCTCCGAAACATAAGCGGTCTTTGATTTTTTTGCCTTTACAAGATTATCGTAAAATAAATTACCATACATTATTATTATTCTCTAACGTTTATCATATTATTATTATTATTATTATAAAAGTTTGTTTTTTTTAAAAAGACACACACACACATAAACACACGTGTGATGAATACCAACAAGAGACGGGAATCGGAAGGTTGTGCACATCAGCTTTTCAATTGTCAGCGTTTTCCTGTGCACAATAATTCAAGGCCATCTCTTCGAAGAAAAACACAACAACAACAACAACACACCAAACATCAAACGTCAGATCTGCCACATAAAACAACTTGCAGAGGAATATTAAAAAAAATAAACAACAAAAACCACAAGGCATAGATGTCGCGGGATCACGTCAGTCAGATCAGTGGGGCAGGAGAACATTTGTCCTTGCATGAGCTACGTGTAGACTGCAAGGTTCATATCAGACTGTTTGGATGCTCCTGATTGATGGCCATGGGCCAGAGAGAGACAGAGAGCCGAAGACAGAGAGAGAGCGGGCGAGAGAGTGGGAGCTGAGCGTGGAGGGAGGGAGCGAGAGGCGCGTAACGCGAGCGAGAGAGACGAGAGAGAGAGAGAGAGCGAGAGAGGAGTGGGAGGGAGGGACGAGCATCAGGCGAGCGAGGGGCCGCCTCCGCCCCGCGCTCCCCCCCCCCCGCCCCCCAGCCCAGCTGACATAAGGAGGGAGAGAGACGATGGAAGAGAGAGGGGAGAGAAAGAGAGAGAGCGACAAGAGAGACGAGAGACGAGAGGGAGAGTGCGAGAGAGATATCGCGAGAGAAAGAGGGAGAGACGAGATGGAGTCGAGCGAGGGACGAGAAAAGCGCTTGTGTGTGTGTGTGTGAGGAGAGAGAGAGAGAGGAGACGGAGAGAGAGAGAGAGAGAGAGCAGGCTACAGATTTTCCTGTTGATGAACAACAAGGCTATCGGAGCCTGTGTGTGTGTGTGTCTGTGCGCGCGCGCGCGCGCGCGGTTGCTGTGTGAGTGTTTGTTGCTTTGTTTTGACAACTTAAAGCGGATGTGTCAACAAAACCGATAAATCAGTGATGTCTGATTCCTCCTACCCGTATTATGCGCTCTTTTTATACTCGAATCAGATAGCACAAGCTCCATAGGGATATGGGCTGGTTCAAGGTGCTGATAAAATTTGCTACAGTGTAAGTAGTATTCTGAAACGCATTGCAAACCGTTTACACAGAGATACAAACGTACACATCATATTTTCCCCTCCACCTTACTCCCGATGTAACCACCCCGCCCTGTTTGAAAAAAATTCTGTCCTTAAAGATTTTTTTTTAAATGCATTGATTAAAACGCTGATACAATCGTAGGAGTTGTAAACACACACACACGCACAAACAAGCACATCACACACAGACACACACACACAAACACACACACACGCACACGCATAACACACGCGCGCGCGCGCACACCACCACACCACCCAAAACACACGCACGCACGCAACGCACGCACACTCAACCACAACATATCTATCTATTCTCTTATATATATAATCTATCTATCTACACACACACCACACACACACTATTATATTATATATATATATATATATATCTATAGATATATATATATATATATATATATATATATACTTTACATACATATGCTAGCATCTTTTCTCTCAAAAAATCAAACAAAATAACATCAATCAATGTGTACTTTACAAGTCTAGACTTTTGGGGGATCGCGCTTTCGTTTATTTTCGGATTGCAAGAAACAATCGTCACTTCAACAAGCTCTAATCAATCCATTTAGTTCGAACTCTCTGACAAGGCCAAGTCTCTGACAGAAAGAGTGCTGCGTGTGACATTAGTCTCTGCCCGATTTTCAGTCCAGAACTAATTCATCCTCCAGATTAATACAAACCTCACGTACCAGCAATGGAAGGTTAGTACCAGAGTTGGGGCCCTGTCAAGTTTAAGAGAGGTAGTGCTCTATTACCATTAATTTTTAACCCCTGGCTGTTGTTGTTGTTTTAATTAATGCAAGCAGATGGTGCTGTGTTTCTTGGTGGTATGTGTCATATGTGTGTAATTGTGTTTGTGTTATGTATTTTCCTAACTGATCTTATATTCTTGACTTGTACTTTCTGCTTCTTTCTCTTTCTTTCTTTCTTTTCGTTTCTTCTTCTTCTTCTTCTTCTTCTTCTTTCTTCTTCTTCTTCTTCTTCTTCTTCTTCTTCTTCATCTTCGCAATTCTTCTTCTTCGCATTCTTCTTCTATCTACGCAACTTCTTCTTCTTCGCAATTCTTCTTTCTTCTTCGCAATTTCTTCTTCTTCTACTCGCACTTTATCTTCTTGTTTCTTCTTCTTCGCAATTCTTTTCTTCTTCTTCTTCTTCTTCATCTTCTTCTTCTTCTTCTTCTTTTTCTTCTTCTTCGCAATTCATCTTCTTCCTTCGCCATATTTCATCATCATCTTCCCCATACTTCTTTTCTACTTCTTACTTCAATCATCTTACAACTTCTACTACATCTTCTTATCCCCCTATACTTCATCTATTCTCATTTCTTCATCTATCCTTCTTCTAATCTTCTTCTTCTCACAATTATCTTCTTCTTCTCCAATACTTCTTCTATCAACTCATTACATACTTCTTCTTCGCCATATCTTCATTTTCATTTTTTCCAATTCCTTCTTCTTCTCAATTCTTGTTCTTCTTATCTTTTCTTGTTTCTTCTTGTTCTTCTTCTTTTTACTTGTCTTTTCTTCTTCTACTTTTCTTGCAATTCTTCTTCTTTCTTCTTCTTCGCAATTCTTTTCTTCTTCGAATTATTCTTCTTCCGCAATTCTTATTCTTTTTCTTGTCTTTTCTTCTTATTCTCTTCTTCTTCCTTTTCTTTCTTTTCTTCTCTTTTTCTTCTCTTCTTCTTCTTCTTCTTCGCAATTCTTCTTCTTCTTATTCTTCTTCGCAATTCGTCTTCTTCTTCCTCTTCTTCTTTGTCAAACCGCTCAGACAGCAACTATGTCGTCTGTCCATGAGCGAAACATGGGTTGTGCTGCTTTTTACGCGCGACGAATCAGGCCCCAATAACAAATCCTTTTTCTATAACCAACAAATTCATTCCCTACATTCACAACAACAAAAAACCAACCACCCTCCACCCTAACAACAAAAAAAATAACACCAAAAATATCAAAAAAAACACATCAATAACAAACAAAAACCCCATAACTCACCCCCACTATTAAAATATATTAAAAACTATATATAGATATATATATCATATCCTCTCTAAAAATCCCCAAATAACCCCCCACCCCCCCCTCCCTCCTTCCCCCCTACCACATCTCATTTCCCCTCCCATACACACTTAACTTAAAACATACTATTCCCATAAAACCATCCTATACTCTACACCCAAACCTCTCACCAATACCTCAACCAATATTAAACACCCACACCCACCCACACCATTAACCCTCACAATCATACCCATTCCATACCCCTAACCATTTTTTTTTTTTTTAACTACTATTTATAATAAAAAAACACCACAACCACAAAAACCCACCCAAAACCACCCACAAAACCCCCCCAAACCCCACACACCCCCCACCCCAACCCACACAACAACCACACAACCCCCACCCACCCCCAACCCCACCCCCCCCACCCCCCCCACCCCCCCCACCCCCCCCCCCCCCCCCACACACACCCCACCCCCCCCACTACAACCAATACCCCCCACACCAAAAACCCCAACCCACCAACCAACACCCCCACCCCACAAAAACACACAAACACTCACCTACCAAAACAACCCCCAAACAAATCCAAACACCACCCCCAAAACACCCCCTACATACCCCACATTTTCACTACTCCTCACCCACAAACTCAACTATCCCCAATCACCATATGACCACCACCATCACTCCACCCCCATTCTACCAACCCTACCCCACCCACTCCACCTCTACAACCCCTCCTCGGAGCCATCTAGCCGCAACAAATAATACATAACGTCAGACTAACACCACACCGCGCAACTCACCCCCTAGGAACCAATGGCGGATAGTGTCCTTAATATATATATATATATATATATATATATCTTTCTCTCTCTCTCTAATAATAATAATAATAATAATATATGGAATTTATATATATATATATATATATATATGTATATATATAGATAGATAGATAGATATATTAGATAGATAGATAGATACATAGATAGATAGATAGATAGATAGATAGATAGATAATAGATAGATAGATAGATAGATATAATAACAAATTATCAAAATGTGTGTGCATGCATGCGCGCCCGTACGCATGTGCATGCGTGTGTGTGCGCATGAGTGCGTGTGTCTATGTGTGTGCGTGCGTGTGTGCGTGTGCATGTGTGTCCACGTGCGAGCATGCGTGCGCTCCTGTGTGCGTGCACGTGAGTATGTATTTTTGTGCTATGTGTCTGTATGCGCTTGTATGTGCGTACATGCGAGCCGCCCCCTGTCGTTTGTGTGTATTGTGTCTCTGTGTTTATTATTACATATCGTGAATGTTATGTCGATGCACACACAACACACCAACCCCCCACCACACCACACACACACACACACAACACCACAACCACACCCCACACAGCGCATGTCCCATGCATGGCGTTGTCAAAAGGCAGCAAAATGCATCACTTCCCATATAACCCTTAAATAAGCCACCAAGCAGCCAGTCATAGGATCAATCCCCGAGTATAGCGGATCCCCTCGGCGGGGTCTAGTGAGGAAGTCACACCCCTCCCCCTGGCGTCCCCTGCTTTTTTTTGAAATTGGCGGTCTGCTTGTTGAACAAATGGCAAGCTTCATGTCCATTAAATAACTCATGCCTGATTACTCCCTTTGGGAAGGAGAGAAAGGGGATGAGGGGATTGGGATTACAGGCCTACACTAAAGCTTGCCCACCTGCCAGAGTTAAGAACACCCAAGATTCATTTACCAACAGGAAAACTGTTTTGAAAAGTTTTGAAGTTGGACCATGGTTTTATACTTGTACGAGACTTTATTTATGCTTATTTATTTTATTTTTTATGTATTTCTGGATTTATTCATTTTAATTTTTTTTGTATGCATTAATGTAGGTTATGGCTCGGAAGTATGACGGAAGGAAGACCTGCTCTTAGAATAATAAATATCACACGCAGCACAACAGACACCCAATAACAAACACCCTGCATGCATGCAGACCCACACGGGCATGCACCTATGCAAAACCCCCACGCACGCTCGCACATGCACACCCCACACCCCCACCCAGCCCCCCCCCACCCCCACCCCCCCCCCCCCCATCCCCCCCCCCCCCACCCCCCCCCCCCCCCCCCCCCCCCCCCCCCCATACACATAACCCCCCCCCCCCCCCAACCACCTCCCCACACTTCACAACTCACTCACCAAACAAAAACAAACCCCCCCCAACCCCCTAAAACACTTAATAAACTTGGGTTGTTGCTTAACACAAAAAATTACCATGCACCCCAACAGATGAGCCCACCCTCCCGAACCCCCTATACCTCGCTTGTGCATCTTCATATTATTTCTATTATTGGCAGCTCAAAAAAATAGTTCTCAGCTTTAAAAACAATATAAAATGGGCAAAACCAGAAAAAGGACGGAAAACCGTTCCACCAGAGGAAAGCAAAGCCCATTATGCCTCCTGCCATTGAATAGCCACGCTCCCCGCCCCCTTACTAAAACATCAAGTGATTATTTCCTCCCCGTTTCTTGCTAAATAAAGGTCAACACATTTACTTAGAAATTTGAAAACAAATTAAATCAAATCTGGGATATTTCTTTAGGTATTGTTTGAACATGTCATATTTCCTTTTTTCTTGCTGGTAAAGCTTGTTATTTTTAATAAAGAATTCTACTACCCCTTTAGAAAAAAAAAAGATATATTCAGATCGCCACTGAGGCCACTGAGGTCAGCTGGGCAACAAATCTCACAAAATTTCTAGTTAATCACAACGTGTAAAAAGAATGCGTGTGGCATGCTTTGCTCGTCAATTTATCTGAGTGGGAACAGTTGAGGGAGGAAGACTCAAGGGGCAGACAGATGTGAAAAAAGTAGACGTAGACTTCAAAGACTGGTACAAAGACAGAGTGCCGATTTTTAAAGCAAAGGGCGGGGAGACAGGTCAGCCTGAAGTTGAAATTTTTTTACCTGACGCAACCTGCATGTCCCTACTAATGGCATTCTTGGTGTCAAGCAGATAATTATGCTCATGGGTGTATTGCTAATGAATCTAATTACCAATAAATAGAGAAATAAGAAATGGCAATAAAAACAGAGGCGATAAATGGTCTATGAAGTGGTCTGCAACATTATTCTTAGCCAATGTAATCACATTTGATCATAGATGTATTAGAATTCAGTACAAGTTTCTTCCATTAAAAACAGCCAAAGGGCCCAAATAATAAAAGGCAGTTGTTTCTTTATGGGGGGCAGGATATCTCAGTGGTTCAGAAGCACTCGCTTTCCCAAGTTAGGTTATGCAGCACGGAACGTGGTTACCAAGTGGATGGGTGACCATTTGCGTTTCCTTGGCTTGCAGTACGTGCCCCCAAGTTCTCCCAGCTGTAAATGGCTACCTGCTTCTTTCGGGGTCAGGGGAAGGTAACGCAGCGGAGGGGAGGAAGATTGGCCGCCACCCTCAACATTGCTGGCCATGTGAGAAGCCAGAGGTGTTGACATCTCAGTCCCCTGACGCAAACCATATCCCTACCGATTCACGGAACCCCATACCTTTTAGCCATTTCACTGACAGAACCCCGACTCTGTCGTTATCAGTCTTCCATCAGTAGCACGTGAGAATCTTACTAAAACAAGGGAAGAGAAAACATAGTGAGGAGATGTGGGAGGGTGAAGAAGAGACAAGGGAATAACGAAGAAAGAAAGTTCAAAACGGATGGGAAGACAGACATTCCCACCTTCGTTTCTGATGTGTGGAGATGGGGCTGTGGAAGAGAATCAGTACATGTGTCAATTAAATCCAGTCTTAGGAGCCAAACAACCACGAGAGAGAGAGGGAGAGAGGGGAGAGAGAGAGAGAGAGAGAGAGAGAGAGAGGAGAGAGAGAGAGGAGAGAGGAGAGAGGAGGAAGGTTCAAAGATAGATGGATAGATAGGATAGACAGATATATAGACAGATAGATAGAAAGAAAGATAGATAGATATATAGATAGATAGACAGATATACCGATACATAGACATGCGAACAGACAGACAGAAGACAGGCATATATATCTATATCTATATCTTATAGTAAACTATAAGATCAGTACCCTCTGTTACAAATGCCTCCACAAAACAGCACCTTCCTACCTCTGTGAATGTCTTCATCTGTACACTCCTTCTCGTTCCCTCCGCTCTGCTGCAGATACCTTGTGCTTAAGAACACCTAGATTCAACCAGTCCACTGTTGGCCGTTGCTCTTTCTCTGTTTCTGGTCCATCGATCTGGAATGACCTCCCTCTCTCCCTCCGCCAAAGGCCTTCTTATGACGCTTTTAAATCCGGCCTGAAGACTCATTTATTTCAAACCTAAGATTCTCCTCTCTTGTTCCATCTCATTTGTGTCCCTGCCCTCAACAGACAAACCCTCACCACCCTGCCGAAGTGTATAACCTTTATGTGTGTGTGTGTGTGTGTGTGTGTGTGTGTGGGTGTGGGTGTGAGTGTATACAATTGAATTTGTAAAAACTATTGATTGCAACTGGCTGCATATGAATGAGTGGGATGAACGAAAGCGCTATGATTTGGGATTTTTTCAAGATATGGCGCTATATAAATTTCATGAATTATTATTATTATTATTATTATTATTATTATTATTATTATTATTTATCTGTCTATCTATCTATCTATCTATCTATCTATCTATCTATCTATCTATCTATCTATATATATATATAATATATATATATATATATATATGTATAGAGAGAGAGAGCGAGAGAGAGAGAGAGAGAGAGAGAGAGACAGGCAGACAGATAGAGAGACAAATAGACAGATAGATAGATAAATAGATACATAGATACAAAGATAAATGCATGAATGCATGCATATATGCATACATCCATCTATACATACATACATTTATTCATAAATACCAACATATATACGTACATACATACATACATACACCAATCCATATATACATACATACATGCATACAAACATACATACATACATACATACATACATACATATATACATATATACATGCATACATACATACATACATACATACATACATACATACATACATACATACATGTTTCATTAATAAATAGCATTAACCTGCTTTTACGTGCCTAAAAACCAAATCCGTTCCTTTAGGAATATCACTCTACCAATGCACAGTGACAAAAATAGAGATGGTAAAACGTACAGTCTGAATTATTGCTCGCCAGACCATGTGGACATGAACGATAACTCCTGTCGGACGGCTTCCTGCACGCTTTGTTTTTGGAAGAGTTATCTGTTTGGCTAGACAACATGGCCGCCAAGCTGGTTCAGTTCTCAGTGTGAAACACTTCCCCTCCTCACTTTACCTGCACGCTTGACCAGTGCACACTGCAGACATACATCACAATGACAGCACACACAGCCTTATGTGGGGAGATCAGAGAAAAAGAGACATGGAGAGAGAGTGAGAGAGAGAGAGAGAGAGAGAGAGAGGAGAGAGAGAGAGAGAGTGAGAGGGTAAGAGACAGAGAGAGATAGAGAGAGAAAGAGAAAGAGAGTGAGAGGGTAAGAGAGAGATAGAGAGAGAGAGAGAGGGGGAATGAGAGATAGAGAGAAAGAGACAATGACAATGATAATGACAAATTCTTTTATTTCGAGGATAATGATGACTAAGCACCCACGTGCTCTTTTACATTGAGTCCCCGCCCGTAGTGATATATATGATAATAAAATAAAATAAAGCCAATAGCAATACACCCACAAACAGAGAGAGAGAAAGAGAGAGACAGATACAGACAGAGACAGAGATGGGTGGATGGATGGATAGATTGACAGACAAACAGACAGGCCGGCAGGCGGGCAGGCAGGCAAGTAGATGGGTAGATAGATATATATATATATAGAGAGAGAGATAGATAGATAGATAGATAGAGATAAAGATAAATAGATAGATAAATACATATATATATAGATAGATAGATAGAAAACAAAAAAGAAAGAAAGATAGGTAGATAGATAGATAGATAGATAGACAGATAGATATATGGGCAGATAGATAGATAAACAGATGGATAGATAGATAATAGATAAATAGATAGATAGATCATAGATAGATAGATCATAGATAGATAGATAGATAGATAGATAGATAGATAGATAGATAGATAGATAGATAGATGCATGCATAACTTAATTAGTAAATAACATTAGCCTTATTTTACGTACATAAAAAACAGCCATTCCCTCAGGAATATCACTCTACCAATGCACAGTGACAAAGATAGAGATGGTAAAACGGGCAGTCTGAATTATTGCTTGCCAGCTCATGTG
>CM054163.1:24486696-24489196 GCA_028751875.1 Rapana venosa | reverse complement strand
GGAACCACCTACTAAGACCCCACCCTACTGACAACATTAATAGCTCAAAGTCAGAGCTATTCATTGATAGATTAATTTAATTTTTTTAAATTCGTTTTACTAAATTATTTTATATTGAGGATAATGAAATCAACATTAATGTGGGGTTTTTTCCCATCCTGTCCCCGTGTGTATGGGGGTTTTGTACATTCTGTCATCTGTTCCCACTGGCACATAATGGCCTACGCTTTCGAAAAGCGGAATAGAATTCAACCTGTGCACAAGATATTCTGCACACGTTCGCACACGGGGCCTCGGTTTATAGTCTCATCCGAAGGACTTTAAGGGGGAGTGGAGTCTGCACTGAGGTTAACTCCAGGGGGAAAACAATCCTTCGTGAACGGGATTCAAACCCGGGTCGCCAAATTGCGGTTGCAATGTTCTAACCACTAGGATATCCCGTCCCCCAGCTAGATGAAGTGAGACGTTCACCCAGGGTGGCGACCACCCCATTATCCCTTCAACGATCTCTCGTTAGTTTCCAATGCCGAAGTCTTTGACACAACCACCTCACCACAGGCACAAACAGTGTATGAGGAACCTGAATCTGAGGCCACCACGAGATAGAGCAAAAGTAAAGACGACGACAACAGTGATGATGAAAGCGTCGAAGACAGTGACGTGTGTTGATCATGTTTATGTATTTTCATTTTTTAAATTTTATTCTTATGTATCGATGATAATGGGATAAGTACTTATGTGCTTTTTTACCTCCAGTCCCCGTGTGTATGCGGATTTGTAAATTCTGTCATTTGTTCCTACCGGCACACAATGGCCTACTCTTGCGAAAAGGGGAACGATAATGATGACGAGAGCAGGAATTACAGTGACGACGACCATGACGAATACAGCAGTGACGTATATTGATAAAGACAGAAGAGTTACAATTTCAGTATTTGCAAATAATAACCATGGTTGTGACTCACGATAGTAATGACCAACAAAAAAATAATGATGATGACCATAGCTGTAACTCCAGTGATGACGACACTGATACCGACAATGATGACGCTATCGCACTAACTACGCTTATAATGATGACGATAGAGGGTGACGAAGACTTGATAATGACAGTAGTGGCTAAGCTAATGACCACGGTGCTGACTGTATCATTGACAGCCACGGTGACAGCAACAGTCAGTAGTGAAAACAGTGCAACCCCCGTCGTTATCTCTTCACATATTATAACAACAGCAGTAACTACAAACAGGATAATCATAACATTGACAGCGAGGATAGAAATGACCGCAGATATGACAACCATAAAAAAAAATAATACACAAAAAATGTGGGCAGAAATAAACATGATGTAAATGATGACGAATGCGTAGGCAAGAATCACAGTAATCCTATAGGTACAGTGTTTCAACCTACTTCAAAAGAGGGATACACAAACACACACACACACACATTGATTTTAATATTTTTAATTCTTAAAACATTCTTTATTTAAGTGTGTGTGTACGTGTGCGAGCACGCGCGCAGGTGTGTATGAGTATGTGTGTGCGTGTGTATGTATATGTGTGTAATTTGTATTTTCCACTGTATTATTTTATCGATTTTCCTCTTTTTACTGGTTCAGGTTTTGGTAAAGGTTGCAATAATGTAGTATTTCAGTATAATCATTAAGAAATTTGTTCTTAGATAGATGGCTTGATGAAAAAAAGCAAATGCATTGCTTATCTAATATAAAAAAGGTAAAAGGTAAAGGAGTCCCATAACCTATAAGGTCGTAGGGGAGCGAGGCGTCAGAGACCTCACTTCTCTAGGGCCAGCATATTGAGGGCGGCACCCATCTCCTCTCCCTCGCTGCTTTACCTTCCCTGACCCTAAAGAGGGCAGGTACCTATTTACAGCTGGGTGAACTGGGGGAACTGTACTGAAGCCAAGGAAATAAAAATTTGACTTGACTTGACTTGACACACGCACGCACGCACGCACTTACGCACACACACAAACGCACGCACGCACACACACACACACACGCGCGCGCGCGCGCGCGCGCACGGGATAGGTCACTGGTCGGAGCCTCGCTTCCCCACAGCTAAGGTTAAGCGGCACTGAGCGTGGTAACCACTTGGATGGGTGACCGTTTGCGCGCCTTGGTTTCAGTAGAGTCCCCCAGTTCACCCAGCTGTAAATGGGTACCTGCGTCTTTAGGGTCAGCAAAAGAAAAGCAACGAAGGAGAGGAGATGGGTGCCGCCCTTAATATGCTGGCCCGTTGAAAAGTTGAGGTCTCTGATGCTTCACTACTCTACGACCACACTGTATAGATATATATAACACGTCATTACTGTAGTAGCTATTGTTTGCATCATGTTTGAGTCACCGACTATCGTCATCATTGTAAGCATAGTATGTACTATAGCGTCATCACTGTAGGTAAAGAGTCGTCATCATATTTTTTATATAATATAATATAATATAATATAATAAAATATTTTATATATATATATATAT
>CM054163.1:24446696-24474196 GCA_028751875.1 Rapana venosa | reverse complement strand
GTGTGTATGTGTGTGTGTGTGTGTGTGTGTGAAAGAGGGGGAAAGTGAGTGAGAGGGAGAAAGAAAGGAAGAGAGACAGGCAGACAAACGGACAGAAACAAAGACAAAGATGGAGCAAAAGAGAAAAGAGAGAGAGAGAGAGAGTGAGAGAGAGAGAGAGAAAAAAAGACATAGACAAAGACAGGGACACACAGACAGACAGAGAAAGCAAGATGGGGAAGTAGGCAGAAGGGGGACAAGATATTAAAAATGAAAGAAAGAAAAATCTACTAATAAAAAAGCAGGAAGGGGACAGGAAAAACAAAGAGTATCCATCAAAACAAAATGATTATATATTGCACAATGGGGCGTCATATTCAGGAAACCATGTGGGGAGACACATGTCCTTCAGATGAGACTATAAACTGAGGCCCCATGTGCGAACACATGCAGAACATCTTGCACACATGTTAAATCCTGTTCTGCTTTTTGAAAGAGTAGGCCATTGTGTGCCGGTGGGAGCAGATGACAAAATTTACAAAACCGCATACACACGGGGACTGGATGGAAAAAACACATTAGTTCTTATTACATTATCCTCAATATAAAAGAATACATTTTTTTTTTAATCATGTCATCTGAGCGCTTTGATTTGTTGCTTTACAAGATTCAGTGCTATATAAAACTCCATATTTTATTATTATTATTATTATTATTATTATTATTATTATTATTATTATTATTATTATTATCATCATTATTATTATTATTAATATTATCATTATCATTATTAATATTATTATTATTATTATTATTATTATTATTATTATTGGTCAAAATGTTTGCCCCATTCTTAAACTTTCCATTGTTAATGAGCCCACTATTCCCATTTCAAACGAGTGACCTCAAGAAAACAGACAGGAGAAAATGGGTTATGTGCACAAACACCAAGGAGAGAAAGAGGTGGAGAGGGGGGGGGGGGGGAGGAGAAGAAAGAAAGAGAGTGAGAGAGAGAGACAGACAGACAGACAGACAGACAGACAGAGACAAACACAGAGACAGAGAGAAACAGAAAACAGACAGACAGTCAGGAAAACAAAACAGCAAGGTAGGGAAAGTCTGCAAAAGGGGGACAAAATGATAAAAACAAAACAAAAAACCCAAATGTAGACCAAGTAAAGAAAAAACAAACTAGAAAGGGGACCAAAAAACAAACAGCATCCATCTCAACAGTATGATTATTTTTTATTACACAATGGACATTATCCTCAGGAGACCGTGTAACGAGAAAATATCGGAAATTTGCATAACATTTCCAACCTGTTTGGGCATCACAAAGTCAATGACATGCAACAAACATCCTGACACAATGACCAAACTGTTAGCCCCCTTGTTAAATTTTCCTTCTCTAATGAGCCTATTGTTCTCATTTTAGACTAGTGACCTGAAGAAAACAGACAGGATAAAATGAGAACTACATGCACACGAGGGGAGAGAGAGAGAGAGAGAGAGGGAGAGAGAGAGGCAGACAAATATACAGGCAGATGGACAGACAGACTGACAGATACACACACATGCACATAATTATGCACACACACACACAAATACACACGCACACATACACACACATACAAACACACACACACACACACACACACACACACACACACACAGAGTGGTCCTTAAAATGTGCTAATGGGAGCTTCTTGTTTTTATTTTGCAGGCGCTAACATTCTCACAGCCAAAACCTGAAAGGACACTCCTTTGTCCATCATCCCTGCATGGGGTGACCTCCTTCAGTTTCTTGTCATCCTAGCTGTGATGTTGAGCAAGGAGCGCTTTCATCTTTGCTTGATTGGAAACATAATAATAAACACATCATTATTCATGTTCTTTGATTCTTTCTGTTTATGAAGGTAATCAGATTTTGAAGCGGATGACTACCTTTGTAAATATTTATTGTAAAAAAAAAAGGAATACATTTGTATTGTTGTTGTTGTTCCTGTTGTTGTTGTTGCTGCTGTTGTTGTCATTGTTGTTGTTGTTGCTATTCTTATCACATGTTTGCTTGTGTAGCACCTTGGGAACTATTCAAAATCTGTTGTTGTTTTTATCACATGCCCTCTATTTCACTTGACATTACTTGGGCATCATTGAGACCACAAATATACATTATGCGAAAGCTTTGCACCTATATCTGGATCAAGAGAGAGAGAGGCAAAGACAGGGATGAGCAGGCACAGTCATAGAAACAGTGAGGTAGAAAAAGTATGCAGGAATAAGACAAAACAATGACAACAACAAAAAAGAACAATCTTCTTAGAAAAAAACGGACAGAAAAACAAAGAACATCCATCACAACAGATGATTATTTATTGCACACTGGACGCTATCCTCAGGAAACCGTGTGAAGAGAAAATATCGGAAATGTGCGTAACATTTCCAACCTGTTCGGGTATCACAAAGTCAATGACATGCAACAAACATCCTGACACAATGACCAAACTGTTAGCCCCCTTGTTAAATTTTCCTTCTCTAATGAGCCCATTGTTTCCAATTTAGACTAGTGACCTCAAAGAAAACAGAGAGATAAAATGGGCTTGTGCAGGCACACCAGGGGATAGAGCAGAGCAATGAGGGAGAGAGAGAGAGAGAGAGAGAGAGAGAGAGAGACAGACAAACAGACAGACAGACAGACAGACAGATATACAGACAGATGGTCAGACAGACTGACAGACTTACACACACATGCACATAATTATGCACACACACACACACACACAAACACACACACAATTACACACACACACACACACAGAGTGGCCATTAAAATGTGCTAATGGGAGCATCTTGTTTCTATTTTGCAGGCGCTAACATACTCACAGCCAGAACCTGAAAGGACACTCCTTTGTCCATCATCCCTGCATGGGGTGACCTCCTTCAGTTTCTTGTCATCCTAACTGTGATGTTGAGCAAGGAGCGCTTTCATCTTTGCTTAATTAGAGACATAATAATAACCACATCATTATTCATGTTCTTTGATTCTTCTTGTTTATGAAGATAATCAGAATTTGAAGGGGATGACTACCTCTGAAAATATTTATCGTAAAAAACCAACCTATTAAGGACTATGTCTGTATTGTTGTTCCTGTAGTAGTTGTTGTTGTTGCTTTTGTTGTTGTTATTTGTGCTGCTGCTGCTGTTGTTATTGTATGTTTGCTTGTGTAGCACCTTAGGAGCCATCCATAATATTTCTTTAACTGCACTCTGCCTCACTTCAAAATATCAGGGCATCATTGAGACCACAAAATATACACATTAGGCAAAGCCTTTGCACCTATGACTGAAACAAGAGACAGAGACAGAGACAGAGAAACAGACAGACAGACAAATAGACAGACAGGTAGAATTGGAGACGGAGAGAGACAGACAGACAGACAGAGAAAGAAAGTTAGGGGAGTATGGAGAATGGAGACAAAATGATAAAAACAAAAATAATCCAATATAACAAAGTAAATAAAACCTAGAAAGTGGACCAAAAAACAAAACGAGTATTAATCAATATGGAATGATTATTTTTTTTAACAATGGCAATCAACTTCAGGAAACCTTATGGGGTGAAAGTGTAGGAGATTTGCATAATATTTTCAACCTGTTTGGCCAAAACAAAGTGAACGATATGCAACAAACATCCTGACACACTGTCCAAATTGTTTGTCTTGTTCTGAAACTTTTCAATGTTAATGAGCCCATTGTTCCTATTTCAGACTAGTGACCTCAAGAAAACAGACAGGAGAAAATGGGCAGTGCATGCACATGTGAGGGGTGGGGGTGGGGGGAAGAGAGAGCGGGAGAGAGAGAGAGAGAGAGAGAGAGAGAGAGGCAGACAGACAGACAGACAGACACCCATGCAAGCATGCACACACACACACACAAACACGCACGCACGTACACATGCACACACACACAAACACACACACACACACACGCATACACAACTACAGAGTGGCCCTTAAAATGTGCTAATGGGAGCATCTTGTTTCTATTTTGCAGGTGCTAACATTCTCACAGCCAAAACCTGAAAGGACACTCCTTTGTCCATCATCCCTGCATGGGGTGACCTCCTTCAGTTTCTTGTCATCCTAGCTGTGATGTTGAGCAAGGAGCGCTTTCATCTTTGCTTGATTGGAAACATAATAATAAACACATCATTATTCATGTTCTTTGATTCTTCCTGTTTATGAAGGTTATCAGATTTTGAAGCGGATGACTACCTTTGTAAATATTTATTGTTAAAAAAAAGGAATACATTTGTATTGCTGTTGTTGTTCCTGTTGTTGTTGTTGCTGCTGTTGTTGTCATTGTTGTTGTTGTTGCTATTCTTATCACATGTTTGCTTGTGTAGCACCTTGGGAAGTATTCAAAATCTGTTGTTGTTTTTATCACATGCCCTCTATATCACTTGACATTACTTGGGCATCATTGAGACCACAAATATACATTATGCGAAAGCTTTGCACCTATATCTGGATCAAGAGAGAGAGAGGCAAAGACAGGGATGAGCAGGCATAGTCATAGAAACAGTGAGGTAGAAAAAGTATGCAGGAATAAGACAAAACAATGACAACAACAAAAAAGAACAATCTTCTAAGAAAAAAACGGACAGAAAAACAAAGAACATCCATCACAGCAGGATGATTATTTATTGCACACTAGACGCTATCCTCAGGAAACCGTGTGAAGAGAAAATATCGGAAATGTGCATAACATTTCCAACCTGTTTGGGTATCACAAAGTCAATGACATGCAACAAACATCCTGACACAATGACCAAACTGTTAGCCCCCTTGTTAAATTTTCCTTCTCTAATGAGCCCATTGTTCCCAATTTAGACTAGTGACCTCAAAGAAAACAGAGAGATAAAATGGGCTTGTGCAGGCACACCAGGGGATAGAGCAGAGCAAGGAGGGAGAGAGAGAGAGAGAGAGAGAGAGAGAGAGAGGGGAGGGGGAAAAGAGAGAGAGAGAGAGAGAGAGAGAGAGAGAGAGACAGAGACAGAGACAGACAGACAGACAGACAGACAGACAGATATACAGACAGATGGTCAGACAGACTGACAAACTTACACACACACACACACACACACACACACACACACACACACACACACACACAAACATACACACACACACACACACACACACACACACACACACACAGAGTGGCCATTAAAATGTGCTAATGGGAGCATCTTGTTTCTATTTTGCAGGCGCTAACATTCTCACAGCCAGAACCTGAAAGGCCACTCCTTTGTCCATCATCCCTGCATGGGGTAACCTCCTTCAGTTTCTTGTCATCCTAGCTGTGATGTTGAGCAGGGAGCGCTTTCATCTTTGCTTAATTGGAGACATAATAATAACCACATCATTATTCATGTTCTTTGATTCTTCCTGTTTATGAAGGTAATCAGAATTTGAAGGGGATGACTACCTCTGAAAATATTTATCGTAAAAAACCAACCTATTAAGGAATATGTTTGTATTGTTGTTCCTGTAGTAGTTGTTGTTGTTGCTTTTGTTGTTGTTGTTTGTGCTGCTGCTGCTGTTGTTATTGTATGTTTGCTTGTGTAGCACCTTAGGAACCATCCATAATATTTCTTTAACTGCACTCTGCCTCACTTCAAAATATCAGGGCATCATTGAGACCACAAAATATACACATTAGGCAAAGCCTTTGCACCTATGACTGAAACAAGAGACAGAGACAGAGACAGAGAAACAGACAGACAGACAAATAGACAGACAGGTAGAATTGGATCGGTGGTCTAGAGGTAACGCGCCTGTCTAGAAAGCGAAAAGTCCGGGTCTGAAGTGTGCGGCGGTTCGTACCCCGTTTGGACCGGAAATTTTTCCCCCATCCATTAGACCATGAGTGGTGGTCTGGGCGCTAGTCTTTCGGATGAGACGATAAACCGAGGTCCCGTGTGTTACACGTAATTATTTAGCGCACGTAAAAAACCCCACGGCAACAAGAGAGTTGTCCCTGGCAAAATTCTTAGAAAAAAAGCCACTCTGATAGGGAAACAAATACAGCTGCAGAAAAAAAAAAAAAAGGGTGAAAGGGTGGCGCAGCGCTAAGTGGCGACGCGTTCTCCCGCTCTCCCCGGGGAGAGCAGCCCGAATTTCACGGAGAGAAATCTGCCGTGACTTAAAGTGGTATGAAAAAAAAATCTGAGCGCTTTGATTTGTTGCTTTACAAGATTCAGCGCTATATAAATTCCATACATTATTATTATTATTAATTGGAGACAGAGAGAGACAGACAGACAGACAGAGTAAGCAAGTTAGGGAAGTATGGAGAATGGAGACAAAATGATAAAAACAAAAATAATCCAATATAACAAAGTAAATAAAACCTAGAAAGTGGACCAAAAAACAAAACGAGTATTAATCAATATGGAATGATTATTTTTTTTAACAATGGCAATCAACTTCAGGAAACCTTATGGGGTGAAAGTGTAGGAGATTTGCATAATATTTTCAACCTGTTTGGCCAAAACAAAGTGAACGATATGCAACAAACATCCTGACACACTGTCCCAATTGTTTGTCTTGTTCTGAAACTCTTCAGTGTTAATGAGCCCATTGTTCCTATTTCAGACTAGTGACCTCAAGAAAACAGACAGGAGAAAATGGGCAGTGCATGCACATGTGAGGGGTGGGTGTGGCGGGGGGGGGGGGGGGGGAAGAGAGAGCGGAGAGAGAGAGAGAGAGAGAGAGAGAGAGGCAGACAGACAGACAGACAGACAGACACCCATGCAAGCATGCACACACACACACACACACAAACACGCACACACATACACATGCACACACACACAAACACACATACACACACACGCACACACAACTACAGAGTGGCCATTAAAATGTGCTAATGGGAGCATCTTGTTTCTATTTTGCAGGCGCTAACATTCTCACAGCCAAAACCTGAAAGGACACTCCATTGTCCATCATCCCTGCATGGGGTGACCTCCTTCAGTTTCTTGTCATCCTAACTGTGATGTTGAGCATGAGTGCTTTCATCTTTGCTTGATTAGAGCCATAATAATAAACACATCATCATTCATGTTCTTTGATTCTTTTTGTTTTTGAAGGTAATCAGAATTTGAAGGGGATGACTACCTCTGTAAATATTTATTGTAAAAAAATGAAAAGAAATACACGTGAACTGTTGTTGGTGTTGTTGTCGTTGTCGTTGTTGTTGTTGTTGTTATTGTTCTTAAGCAGTATTTGGATCTGATGACTAGTTCTGTAAATTTGTATCGTTAAAAAGACTAAGAGATATGCGTGTATCTTGTTATTGTTATTGTTAGTGGTGGTGGTAGTGGTGGTGGTTGTGTTGTTGTTGTTGTTGCTGCTGTTGCTGCTGCTGCATGTTCACTTCAGAAACATCTTGGGAGCCATTCAGAGTGTTTTTAAAATGCAGCCTGTCTCACAAATCATTGCCATGGGATCATTGAGACCACAGGTACACACTAGGTGAAACGTTTGTGTGTTCAATTGGAAACACAGAGATACTTCATACTTCAGATTAAGACTTCAGATGGTTTATTCATGTAAGGCCACAGCCCCATATGAAAGGGGGCAGAAAAAAGCAAATAATGTATATGCATATACAACATACACAAGAGAACATAATACACCTATATCAAACACACGAGAACCTAAGACGTAAGTTTTTCTCTAACCGAATAGCCTTATATAGAAACAGAGCCAGATTGTGAACAGTTTTATCATGGACTGATGCAATCAGCAAACTTAGCCGCAACAAACAAGGTCATGCATAGAATTTCTGTGGAATTAATTTTATATGCAAAGTAGTGAGAGCAGAACACTTCAAAACAAAATGGACTTTGTCTTCAGCTGATTCTTTACAAATTGGACATAGCATATCAGTAGCAGAGATTCGTCTATATTTTTTCCTTTTATATCGAGGATAATGGAATAAGCACTTGTGTGCTTTTTTACATCCAGTCCCCGTGTGTATGCGGTTATGTCAATTTTGTCATTTGTTCCCACCGGCACATAATGGTCTACTCTTACGAAGAACGGAACAGGATTTAAAGTGTGCGCAAGATGTTCATTTATTTTAATGTCCGATATGCCTAAAGAAACACAGAGAGAGAGAGAGAGAGAGAGAGAGAGAGAGAGAGAGAGAGAGAGAGAGAAGAGAGAGAGAGAGAGAGAGAGAGAGAGAGAGACAGACAGACAGACAGACAGACAGAGACAAGAGACAGAGACAGAGACAGAGACAGAGAGAGACACACACAGAGACAGACACACAGAGAGAGAAGGGGGGTGGGAGGGAGAATTATCTCTGAAAAAAAAGTTTAATGAAAGTGTGGTTTCAACCAAATCCGGACAACAAGGACATTTTTAACACCTGGAAGCAACAACAACAACAACAACAGCAACAACAACACCAACAAAACCCGACACTTTGAAAAGATTAGCATACGAAACGTGATATCCAAAAAGCTGAGAGAGAGAGAGACAGAGACAGAAAGAGACAGAAAGAGACGGAGAGAGAGAGACAGAGAGAGACAGATACAGAGAGACAGAGACCCATAGACACAGAGACAGAGAGAAGACAAGAGAGATAAACAAACCGACAGACAGTCAGATAGACACATAAACACACAGACAGATACACAGACGCACAGACAGACACACAGAATCGAATAAACATCTCAGAGGGAGTGAGAGAGAGAGACAGAGACAGAGAGAAAAGGAGAGAGACAGGGAGAGAGAGACAGAGAGAGACAAAGACAGACAGACAGGGACAGAGACACAGAGATTTTTTTTTAATAAATTTATTCTTCTATATGGAGAATAATGGATTAAGCACTAGACAAATCGACAGAGAGAAGGAGGGAGAGAGAAAGAGAGGGAAAGAGAGAGTAGATGGATTAATGAAAATATTCCATTAAGCAACACATTCATACACCGGTGCGTATGTTTAAATATGCTCATTCTTACATAGCACATTATTTTTTGGCAAATGGTAACCCCCCCCCCCCCCTCTCTCTCTCTCTCTCTCTCCTCTCTCTCTCTCGCTCTCTCTCTCTCTCTCTCTCTCTCTCTCCCCGAGCGCGCGCGTGCGTTATCTGTCTGTCTGTCTGTCTCTCTGTCTGTCTGTCTGTCTGTCTGTCTCTGTCTCTGCCTCTGCCTCTCTGTCTGTCTGTCTTTCTGTCTCTGTCTCTGTCTGTCTCTGTCTATGTCTCTGCCTTTGTCTGTCTGTCTGTCTGTCTGTCCATCTGTCTGTCTGTCTGTCTGTTTGTCTGTCTCACTCTCTCTTCGCGAAACGAACTGTACTTTAAACAGAAAGCTGGAAAAAAAAGATACAAAACAAAACAAAACCTAACAAATCACACCGTCAGTTAAAAAAACGAAACCCATGTAACGAACACTTATTTGTCTTCGGCACAGCAGCTTTTAGGAAATGATGTAGAGCTGCCTGATGATATCCATCACACGTCCCAATTTTGATGATGAGTTCCCGAGGTTTTGGCCAAAGGCATGAGAAGTAATCAGCAAATGATTAATCAGCCGAAGCATTTTGTTTCTCAGTGTCATCATTCTTCCTTATTTGTTTTCTTGTTCTATCTTTTTTTTTTTAAAATCTGTGAATAGTCATTCCGATTCTGTCGCTGTTATCAGGTAGCTAGTTTCCATATGCTGGTGTTACCTTGTGATTGGTTATTGTGTCAGAGGATCATACTGGGTCATTTTGAAGCTCTGTCTTATCAGACCAGTGTGTTGTGATTGTGTGGTGTGTTGTGGTGTGGTGTTGGGTGGTGTTGTGTTGGGTGGTTTGTGTTATGGTGGTGGTGGTGTGTGGGTTATGGTGGTGGTGGTGGTGGTGCGTGTGTGTGTGTGTGTGTGTGTTGTGTGTGTGTGTGGGGGTGGTGGTGGTGTTGTATTGTGTTGAGTGTGTGAGTGTGTGTATGTTTGTTAAGTTAACTTATTTATGTCTTCTTTCATTTTGAGGATAATGGAATGGATTAACATTCCTATGATGTTTTACATCCAGTCCTAGTGTTATGCAGTTTCGTCTGTTTTATCATCAATTCCCACGAGGCCAATGAGCCCAATGCCTCATTGATTCTGTGTTATATGACCACTATCTTACTGGGTCACACAGTTATGAGATCAGTATCTCAATAGGTTAATAATCTATGAGCATAGTGCCTAAATCGGTCATTGAGTTATGAACATAGTGTATCATTGGGTCACTGAGCTATGAAACAGAGTTTCATTGGGTCACTGAGTAATGGAAATAGTGTGGCATTGGGTCACTAAGTTATGAAAACAGTGTAGCATTTGGTAACTAAGTTATGAAAACAGTGTATCGTTGGGTCACTGAGTTATGAAAACATTGTAGCATTGGGTCACTGCTATGAAAACAGTGTAGCGTTCGGTCACTGCTATGAAAACAGTGTAGCGTTCGGTCACTGAGTTATGAAAGCAGTGTATCATTGGGTCACTGTTATGAAAACAGTGTAGCGTTCGGTCACTGTTATGAAAACAGTGTAGCGTTCGGTCACTGCTATGAAAACAGTGTAGCATTCGGTCACTGCTATGAAAACAGTGAAGCATTCGGTCACTGTTATGAAAACAGTGTAGCATTCGGTCACTGCTATGAAAACAGTGTAGCGTTCGGTCACTGAGTTATGAAAGCAGTGTAGCATTCGGTCACTAAGTTATGAAAACAGTGTAGCATTCGGTAACTAAGTTATGAAAACAGTGTAGCATTGGGTCACTAAGTTATGAAAACAGTGTAGCATTCGGTCACTGAGTTATGAAAACAGTGTAGCATTGGGTCAGTGAGCTATGTACCAGTGCCTCAATAGGTCAATGAGCTATGCACCAGTCCCTCAATAGGTCAGTGAGCTATGTACCAGTGCCTCAATAGGTCAGTGAGCTATGTACCAGTGCCTCAATAGGTCAGTGAGCTATGTACCAGTGCCTCAATAGGTCACTGAGTCATGTACCAGTGCCTCAATAGGTCAGTGAGATATGTACCAGTGCCTCAATAGGTCACTGAGTCATGTACCAGTGCCTCAATAGGTCAGTGAACAATGTACCAGTGCCTCAATAGGTCACTGATTTATGTAACAGTGTTTCATTGGGTCACTAAGCTATGACACCATTGTATGAAGACAATATCAGTTCCCTGTCTCCCTTTCTCCCTCCCTTTCATATCGTTTGGTATCACTAAATGTGGACATAGGTAAGAATGAACCAAAGATAACAACGTAAGAATAACACTTTAAAGCATACAAATAATTACATGTAGCCTTCGGTGTTTTGCTAACATCAGTAACTGTTTTGGTACATGGTGTATGTCTACTCTCTTCTCTCTCTCTCTCTCTCTCTCTCTCTCTCTCTTCTCTCTCTCTCTCTCTCTCTTCTCTCTCTCTCTCCTCCTCTTTCACGAAACGAACAGTGTTTTAAACAGAAAGCGGAAAAGAAAGAAACAACACAAGACAAACCTAACAAATCACACCGTCAGTTTAAAAAACACCCAAGTAACGAACACTTATTTGTCTTCGGCACAGCAGCTTTTGGGAAAATGATGTAGAGCTCCCTGATGATATCCCTCACACGTCCCAATTTTGATGATTTAGTTCCCGAGGTTTTGGCCAAAGGCATGAGAAGTAATCAGCAAATGATTAATCAGCAGAAGCATTTTGTTTCTCAGTGTCATCATTCTTCCTTATTTGTTTTCTTGTTCTATCTTTTTTTTTTTTTAAAAATCTGTGAATAGTCATTCCAATTCTGTCGCTATTATCAGGTAGCTAGTTTCCATATGCTGGCGTTACCTTGTGCCTGGTCATTGTGTCAGAGGATCTTACTGGGTCATTTTGAAGCTCTGTTTTATCAGTGTTGTGTTGTGTTGTGTTGTGGTGTGGTGTGGTGTGGTGTGGTGTGGTGTGGTGTGGTGTGGTGTGGTGTGGTGTGGTGTGTGTGTGTGTGCGCGCGCGCGCGTGTGTGTGTGTGTGTGTGATGTGGTGTGGTGTTGGATGGTGTGGTGTTGGGTGGTGTGGTGGTAGGAGTGTGTGTTGTGTGTTGTGTTGTGTTGTGAATTGTGTGTGTTGTGTGTGTTGTGTTGTGTTGAGTTTGTGTGTGTGAAGTTAATTTATCTATGTCTTCTCTCATTTTGAGGATAATGGAATAAATGAGCACTCATTGATTCTGTGTAATGTGACCTCTATCTTACCGGGTCACACAGTTATGAGATTGTATCTCAATCCGTTATTAATCTATGAACTAACTTGGTCATTGAGTTATGAAAACAGTGTATTGTTGGGTCACTGAGCTATGTAATAGAGTTTCTTTGGGTCACTGAGTAATAGAAATAGTGTAGCATTGAGTCACTGAGTAATGGAAATAGTGTAGCATTGAGTCACCGAGTTATGCAAATAGTGTAGCATTGGGTCACTGATTTATGAACATAGTGTAAGTATCATTGGGTCACCGAGTTATAAAAATAGTGTAGCATTAGGTCACTGAGTTATGAAAACAGTGTAGCATTGGGTAACTGAGTTATGAAAATAGTGTAGCATTGGGTCACTAAGCTATGTTACAGTGTCTTGTTGGTCACTGAACTATTGTACCAGTGCCTCAATAGGTCACTGAGCTATGTAACAGTGTTTCATTGGGTCACTGAGCTATGTAGCAGTGTCTCAATGGGTCAGTGAGTTATAACACCATTGTATGAAGACAATATCAGTTCCCTGTCTCCCTTTCTCCCTCCCTTTCATATCGTTTGGTATCACTCAATGTGAACATAGGTAAGAATGAACCAAAGATAACAACGTAAGAATAACACTTTAAAGCATACAATAATTACATGTAGCCTTCGGTGTTTTGCTTACATCAGTAACTGTCTGGTACATGGTGTATGTCTACTCTCTCTCTCTCTCTCTCTCTCTCTCTCTCTCTCTCTCTCTCTCTCTCTCTCTCTCTCTCTCTCTCTCTCTCTCTCTCTCTCTCTCTTTGCGAAACGAACCGTGTTTTAAACAGAAAGCTGAAAAAGAAAGAAACAACACAAGACAAAACCTAACAAATCACACCGTCAGTTTAAAAAAAACAAACATGTAACGAACACTTATTTGTCTTCGGCACAGCAGCTTTTAGGAAATGATGTAGAGCTGCCTGATGATATCCATCACACGTCCCAATTTTGATGATGAGTTCCCGAGGTTTTGGCCAATGGCATGAGAAGTAATCAGCAAATGATTAATCAGCAGAAGCATTTTGTTTCTCAGTGTCATCATTCTTCCTTATTTGTTTTCTTGTTCTATCTTTTTTTTTTTTAAATCTGTGAATAGTCATTCCAATTCTGTCGCTATTATCAGGTAGCTAGTTTCCATATGCTGGCGTTACCTTGTGCCTGGTCATTGTGTCAGAGGATCTTACTGGGTCATTTTGAAGCTCTGTTTTATCAGTGTTGTGTTGTGTTGTGGTGTGGTGTGGTGTGGTTGGTGTGGTGTGGTGTGGTGTGGTGTGTGTGTGTGTGTGTGTGCGCGCGCGCGTGTGTGTGTGTGTGTGATGTGGTGTGGTGTTGGATGGTGTGGTGTTGGGTGGTGTGGTGGTAGGAGTGTGTGTGTGTGTTGTGTTGTGTTGTGAATTGTGTGTGTTGTGTGTGTTGTGTTGTGTTGAGTTTGTGTGTGTGAAGTTAATTTATCTATGTCTTCTCTCATTTTGAGGATAATGGAATAAATGAGCACTCATTGATTCTGTGTAATGTGACCTCTATCTTACCGGGTCACACAGTTATGAGATTGTATCTCAATCCGTTATTAATCTATGAACTAACTTGGTCATTGAGTTATGAAAACAGTGTATTGTTGGGTCACTGAGCTATGTAACAGAGTTTCATTGGGTCACTGAGTAATAGAAATAGTGTAGCATTGAGTCACTGAGTAATGGAAATAGTGTAGCATTGAGTCACCGAGTTATGCAAATAGTGTAGCATTGGGTCACTGATTTATGAACATAGTGTAAGTATCATTGGGTCACCGAGTTATAAAAATAGTGTAGCATTAGGTCACTGAGTTATGAAAACAGTGTAGCATTGGGTAACTGAGTTATGAAAATAGTGTAGCATTGGGTCACTAAGCTATGTTACAGTGTCTTGTTGGTCACTGAACTATGTACCAGTGCCTCAATAGGTCACTGAGCTATGTAACAGTGTTTCATTGGGTCACTGAGCTATGTAGCAGTGTCTCAATGGGTCAGTGAGTTATAACACCATTGTATGAAGACAATATCAGTTCCCTGTCTCCCTTTCTCCCTCCCTTTCATATCGTTTGGTATCACTCAATGTGAACATAGGTAAGAATGAACCAAAGATAACAACGTAAGAATAACACTTTAAAGCATACAAATAATTACATGTAACCTTCGGTGTTTTGCTTACATCAGTAACTGTCTGGTACATGGTGTATGTCTACTCTCTCTCTCTCTCTCTCTCTCTCTCTCTCTCTCTCTCTCTCTCTCTCTCTCTCTCTCTCTCTCTTTGCGAAACGAACCGTGTTTTAAACAGAAAACTGAAAAAGAAAGAAACAACACAAGACAAAACCTAACAAATCACACCGTCAGTTTAAAAAAAACAAACATGTAACGAACACTTATTTGTCTTCGGCACAGCAGCTTTTAGGAAATGATGTAGAGCTGCCTGATGATATCCATCACACGTCCCGATTTTGATGATGAGTTCCAGAGGTTTTGGCCAACGGCATGATAAGTAATCAGCAAATGATTAATCAGCCGAAGCATTTTGTTTCTCAGTGTCATCATTCTTCCTTATTTGTTTTCTTGTTCTATCTTTTTTAAAAAAATCTGTGAATAGTCATTCCGATTCTGTCGCTGTTACTGGGTAGCTAGTTTCCATATGCTGGCATTACCTTGTGCCTGGTTATTATGTCAGAGGATCATACTGGGTCATTTTGAAGCTCTGTCTTATCAGTGTTGTGTTGTGGTGTGGTGTGGTGTGGTGTTAGGTGGTGTATTATGGTGGTAGTGGTGTGTGGGTGGTGGTAGTGGGTGGTGGTGGTGGTGGTATGGTGGTGGTGTGTGGTGGTGTGTGTGTGGGTGTGTGTTGTGTGTGTGTGTAAAGTTAATTTAGCTATGTCTTCTTTCATTTTGAGGATAATGGAATGAATGAGCACTCATGTGCTGGTTTACATCCAGTCAGTCCCTGTGTGTATGCAGTTTTGTCAATGTTGCCATCCGTTCCCACGAGACCAATGAGACCATTGTCTCATTGATTCACCTTGGTATGTGACCAATATTTTACCGGGTTACACGGTAATGAGACCAGTATCTCAATAGGTTATTAATCTATGAACATAGTGCCTAACTGGGTCACTGAGTTATGAACATAGTGCCTAACTGGGTCACTGAGTTATGAACATAGCGTATCTTTGGGTCACTGAGTTATGAACATAGCGTATCTTTGGGTCACTGAGTTATGAACATAGTGCCTAACTGGGTCACTGAGTTATGAACATAGCGTATCTTTGGGTCACTGAGTTATGAACATAGCGTATCTTTGGGTCACTGAGCTATGAACATAGTGTATCTTTGGGTCACTGAGTTATGAACATAGTGTATCTTTGGGTCACTGAGCTATGAACATAGTGTATCTTTGGGTCACTGAGTTATGAATATAGTGTATCTTTGGGTCACTGAGCTATGAACATAGTGTATCTTTGGGTCACTGAGCTATGAACATAGTGTATCTTTGGGTCACTGAGCTATGAACATAGTGTATCTTTGGGTCACTGAGCTATGAACATAGTGTATCTTTGGGTCACTGAGCTATGAGCATAGTGTATCTTTGGGTCACTGAGCTATGAACATAGTGTATCTTTGGGTCACTGGGTTATGAACATAGTGTATCTTTGGGTCACTGAGTTATGAACATAGTGCCTAACTGGGTCACTGGGTTATGAACATAGTGTATCTTTGGGTCACTGGGTTATGAACATAGTGTATCTTTGGGTCACTGAGTTATGAACATAGTGTATATTTGGGTCACTGAGCTATGAACATAGTGTATCTTTGGGTCACTGGGTTATGAACATAGTGTATCTTTGGGTCACTGAGTTATGAACATAGTGTATATTTGGGTCACTGAGCTATGAACATAGTGTATCTTTGGGTCACTGAGCTATGAACATAGTAATCTTTGGGTCACTGAGCTATGAACATAGTAATCTTTGGGTCACTGAGCTATGAACATAGTGTATCTTTGGGTCACTGAGCTATGTAACAGTGTCTCACAGGGTCACTAAGTTGGCGGGGGGAGGGGGGGGGGGTGTTGGGGACGGGGCAGCCTGGTGGTTAGAGTGATGCGCTTTGCGCTTGTGATCTGCTGATCCGGGTTCAAATCTCGTTCAAGAGGATTATTTTCTCTGAAATTAACATCAGTGCAGACTCCATTCTCCACAAAAGTCCTTCAGAGGGGACTATAACCGAGATCTCGTGTGCAAACACACGCAGAACATCTTGCGCACACGTTAAAATCCGTTCCGTTTTTCGGAAGAGTAGGCCATTATGTTCCGGTGGGAAACGGATGACAAAATTTACAAAACTGCATGCACACGGGGACTGGGTTAAAAAGATACGTGAGTGCTTATTCCATTATCCTCGAAATGAAAGAATTAAATAAAAATTAAAGCACAAATGACACCATTGGATAAAGACAATATCAGTTCATTTTCTTGACCTCCCCCCCCCCCCCCCCCCCCCCCCTTCCCCGTCGATCCTCTACCCCCCTAAACCATCACCCCCACCCCAACCCCCCCCCCTCCCTAAACCCCCCCCCCCCTCCGCCCCCCCCCCCCCCCCCCCTCCCCCCCACCCCCCCCACCCCCCCCCCCCCCCCCCCCCTCTCCCCCTCTCCTCCTCCCTCCGTCGTGTCCGATGATAAAAAACCTAGAATTACTAAGCTCCATGGTTGGTGTTTTTATCATTCTGACTCAGCTGGTGGTTTGTGTGTGTTGTGGTGTGTGTGTGTGTGTGTGTGTGTGTGGTGTGTGGTTGTTGTGTTGTGTGTGTGTGGGTGTTTGCGTGTGTATGTGTATTTTATTTATTTTTTTCATTCTTTTATATTGAAGATAAGGGAAACAGCTCTTATGTGCTTTTTACATCCAGTCCCCGTGTGTATACGGTTTTGAAAATTCTGTCATCTGTTCCAACCAGCACACAATGGCATACTCTTACGAAAAGCGGGGCAGGATTTAACGTGTGTGCAAGATGTCCTGAGCGCGTTCGCACACAGAGCCTCGGTTTATAGTCTCATCTGAAGGACTTTTGTGGAGAGTGGAGTCTGCACTGATGTTAACTCCAGAGGAAATATCCCCTTGAAAGGGAATCGAACCCGGGTGGTCAGATTGCGAGTGCAATGTTCTAACCACTAAGCTATTCCGTTGCGTGAGCGCGCACACGTGTGTGTGTGTGTGTGTGTGTGTGTTGTGTGTGTGTGTGTGTGTGTGTGTGTGCCTGTTTGTCTGTTTGTCTGTCTGTCTGTTTGTCTGTCTGTCTGTTTGTCTTTCTGGCTGTCTGGCTGTCTCTGTCTCTGTCTCTGTCTCTGTCTCTGTCTCTCTCTCTCTCTCTCCCCTCACCTTGCAGGTGTGTCTTTTTATTATTTTTCTATAGCAATTTAAATGAACAGAGATTCAGAAAGAAGACAAACACAAAGAACGAACGCTTGTTTGGTTGGGTTTTTTTTTGTTTTCAGCATGCGACTTAAAGGAATTCATGTAGAAATGCCTGATGATATCCATCACGCGGACCCATTTTGATGATGAGTTCCAGAATCTTTTACTTATTTTTTGGGGGGAAACAAGCCAAGGAGAAGTAACCAGAACATACTTAATCAGCTAAGAAATGAGATTTTGTCAACGTGGTCACCCACCATGCAAGATACCACACGAAAAGAAAAACCCAAAAAGCAAGCTGTGCAGAACATTTCTTCATGATGAACAGTTGCTGCTAGCTTCCTGACATTTTCTGATAGGGAAACAAACATTCAAGAGAACAGGAAATTAAACACAAAAACAACAAAGGGGTGGCGCTGCTCTTGTGGCGACAATATCTCCTCGGAGATAGCAGCCCGAAGTTTATGCAGAAGAATCTGCCGTGACTTAAAGTGGTATATAATGCAGTTTATATTTTGGTCAAATAATCTTCAAAAGTGTCTTACTGGTCAATCTTGTGATTTTGAAATCGTGCTCTTTCTTCCTCTTCTTTTTCTTTTTTCTTCTTCTTCTTCTTCTTCTTCTTCTTCTTCTTCTTCGTTGTCATCATTGTCGTCGTCATCGTCACCGTCGTCGTCGTCGTGCGCTCAAACAGCAACTGTTGTTGTCTGCCATTTGAGCATAAATATTTCACTCTGCCGTTAAGTGCCTGACATGTCTGGCCCAGGGCACCCGACTTGGGCAAGGGAGATAATTGTTATCTTTTAAGTCTTTCAAAAATAAAAAATAGAGAGATGGACCAAAAAGACAAAACATTGACAATAAAGTGGCATATGAAAAGGAACACTAAAGAAACAAAAGAACGCTAGAAAAGAGGTCGAGATATAAGTGGTTTTGACTTGACTTGACAGAGTTTCCAGAAGGTGGAGATTCTAATTATAACTGACAGATCCCTGTTATCCCAAAAGGGGGAAAACACTGTCATTTGATCTGTGGGCTGTCAGACCCCTTAGTCTCTGAATCAATAAGCTAATGGACCACTCGTATTGGATAACAAAGCTGTTGGATCATCTTGTCATTGTCTCATTACGCTGCTTTGTTGGGCCGATTTGTCAGCTTGTCAAGGTGATTTTTTTTATCTTTATTTAAATTGTACTTTAGCCACTGTGTGATTAGATCACAGTGCTATAAATCACATGCTAATGGATGATAACAGCCTGGGATAGGGGCAGTAGGGTTAGAGCATTCAACTTCTCTTTTTTTTTTTATTATTCTTTTATATCGAGGATAATGGAATAAGCACTGATGTGCTTTTTTACATCCAGTCCCTGTGTGTATGCGGTTTTGTAAATGTTGTCATGTGTTCCTACAGGCACACAATGGCCTACTCTTATGAAAAGCAGAACATGATTTAATGTGTGCACAAGATGTTCTGAGAGGACAGTCTCGACTCTGCAGTAGTGTTTATTCAAACGGATTTTCCGGCTGGAGTTTACTATGGTACCGCCTCCACACTCCACAATTAATTTAGGTGAGGATCTAAATGGACAGTACGGGATCGCTCAGTGGTCAGAGCATTCGTTTTCCCGGAGCTAAAGTTAAGCAGCGATGAGCGTGGTTACCAGGTAGATTGGGGATCATTTACATGCTATGGCTTTAGTTAAGACCCCCAGTTCACCCAGTTTTAAAACAGTACCAGCTCACTGTAAGGAAATAAATCAGTGAGGAAAAATATGTGCACCACCCTCAATATTCTGGCCCATGGAGAAGCGAGGTCTCTGACGCCTCACTCCGCTACGACCTTACAGGTTATGGGAAACATTTACCTTAGAAAGCTTAGGTCTCTAACACCTCACTGCTTAATGACTATATGGGTTATGGGAACATCTTTACCTTATTAATAAGGTCACTTATCAAAAGCAGTATTGATGGCATTAAAGCACTGGCAGGGGAACAGAAGGAATGATATTGTATTTGAGATTGAATTCTTGATATATTGTATTGCAAGCAGAGGCATACAAAGAACTGTATGCTGGGTCCCTTCTCACTGTGGAGTTTATTGAAATGAGTTGGTTGATTCCTCAGCAGAACAAGGTGCCTCTGATTGCAACATTGACACGTTTGATTCCAATCTCGCATTGTTTTTGCATAAAATTCATGCTATATTGATGAATTGTATGCATTCTAAATGAGAAAAAACACGTTGAACATATTTCTTGCTCACAGAAACTAGAAATGTTAATATATAAAATGAGGCTTAATGCATGGAACACCAAACATTTTTAAAATGTGACATGATGCTGTTCTCGACCTCTTTCAATCCACCATTTATTGTTTGATTGCCTAATCCTTTCTGACCTGTTTAAAAGGAGAGGTGTAGATATTCATAAAAAATATGCCACTGTTCAAGAGGCTTTATATGACTCTCAGCAGCTCATAACATCAGATCCTGTAGGTTATATATCCTTCCCTAGGAAGACCTCTACTGTAGATGGTTGTGAGAATATAAATAGACAAATATACAAGATAGAGAGAGAGAAAGAGAGAGAGAGAGAGAGAGAGAGAGAGAGAGAGAGAGAGAAAGGGAGAAGAGAGAGAGAGAGAGAGAGAGAGAGTGGAGAGAGAGAGAGAGAGAGAGAGAGAGAGAGAGAGAGAGTGAGTAAGAGAGAGAGAGCCACACAGCGCGAGGGAGATTTTGTTTTGTTTTGAATGCCGGTGTTCTTATCTCAAAGTAGTAAATGGACATTAAACAGAAACAAACAAACAGACAGTTTTTTTCATAAGTTGCTGAGGCTTTGACAATGCCTTTAAATACAGCACCCCTATCAACACATTTCCCACAAAATCTAAAACAATATGTAGGGCATTGCCATCAAGCTTTAACACAACTTAGAAAAAAAGCATACTAACTTCAATTCTTGCTTACAAAAACAGAATATCAGCATAGTCTTCATTATAAAATAACATAATAGACAAAACATCCAGCTACCAAAGAGGGAGTGAGAAAGAGCTAAAAAAAACATTGTAAGAATGTGGTAAGACAAGGGGGCATGTTATTTCGGAATGCATTCCCACAAGAGAACAGATCTGTTTAATTCCTTAATGCATGAGGCCACATTCAATACCCCCCTCCTACTTCTACTCAGTTACTTGCTGCCGGTTTATTCTAGCTGGGCAACAATTGTTCAATGGGCAGAGCAGGACAGGGCAGGACACACTGCAGGGTGTTGCAAGGACAACGTTTCCGTTTGTGGAGCTAGGACAGGCTGACAACAGAGCACACACAGACCTCTCTGCTAAATGGAGGGATGCAACATTGTCAACACCCATAACACAACTCCTCAGCCGATGTGGAGCCACACTGTCAACACTCCACGGGTTTTGTTCAGCACCACACAAGAGTCCGTAACACACTCCATTTTGGAGAGATGTGAAAGAGAGATCGGGAAGAGAGGCTGGAGAGGGAGGAGGAGTAGGGAGGTAGCTGAATGAAAGATCTTTTAAACAATCCGAAAATCGTATCACCTTAAACACAATTCAGGAATCAACATCCTTTTATTTTTTCCATTCCCCCAACCCTTCCCTCCTGAAAAAAGGAAAACTGACACACAGGCATGATTCACAGGGAAGAGATGGACAGAAGATAGCTAAATTAGCTACTATTTATGTTTCTCTTTCTCAGCTAGAGCTCCCAGATTCACCTTTGGTGGGACTGTGTGTATACCACCCGTTTTGCACACTGTTTAGGCAGCTGCATGCTGACTTTGGGCATGATGTCTAAACACGACATTGTGAGTGCATGCGTTATTATAAATGGTATCATCTGTTCTTGTTTTAGCACAATGATTTACTCTTCTAAAAGGAAGATTAGATTTTTAACATGTATGTACAATGTTCTACATGCGTCCATACATGTGACTTTGATTAACTGTCTCATGTGGAGGACTTTTTAAGTAGTGGAGTCAGCACTGATGTTAACTCCAGAAGACTATTCTCCTTGAATGGGTGCCAAATCAGGCCCTAGGCATCCAACTTCAGCAACAGAGATAATTATCTGTGAAGTCTTTCAGATAAATAGGCAGAAGAATGGACCAACATGACACATAATTGACAAGAAAATGATATAAAGAAAAGAAACAGATCAGAAACAAAGAGACGGATAGAAAAGTGGGACAGTGTGTTTGACTTGACTTGACAGAGTTTCCAGAAGGTGGGGATGCTAATTATAACCGACAGATCCCCGGGTATTCCCCAAAGGGAGAAAACACTGTCATTTGGTCTTTGAGCTGTCAGACCCCTCTGTCTCTGAATCAATAAGCTAATGGACCACTCGTATTGGATAACAAAGCTGTTGGATCATCTTGTCATTGTCTCATTACGCTGCTTTGTTGGGCTGATTTGTCAGCTTGTCAAGGTGATTTTTTTTATCTTTATTTAAATTGTACTTTAGCCACTGTGTGATTAGATCACAGTGCTATAAATCACATGCTAATGGATGATAACAGCCTGGGATAGGGGCAGTAGGGTTAGAGCATTCAACTTCTCATTTTTTTTATTATTCTTTTATATCGAGGATAATGGAATAAGCACTGATGTGCTTTTTTACATCCAGTCCCTGTGTGTATGTGGTTTTGTAAATGTTGTCATGTGTTCCTACAGGCACACAATGGCATACTCTTATGAAAAGCAGAACATGATTTAATGTGTGCACAAGATGTTCTGAGAGGACAGTCTCGACTCTGCAGTAGTGTTTATTCAAACGGATTTTCTGGCTGGAGTTTACTATGGTACCGACTCCACACTCCACAATTAATTTAGGTGAGGATCTAAATGGACAGTACGGGATCGCTCAGTGGTCAGAGCATTCGTTTTTCCCGAGCTAAAGTTAAGCAGCGATGAGCGTGGTTACCAAGTAGATTGGGGATCATTTACATGCTATGGCTTTAGTTAAGACCCCCAGTTCACCCAGTTTTAAAACAGTACCAGCTCATTGTAAGGAAATAAATCAGTGAGGAAAAATATGTGCACCACCCTCAATATTCTGGCCCAAGGAGAAGCGAGATCTCTGATGCCTCACTACGCTACGACCTTACAGGTTATGGGAAACATTTACCTTAGAAAGCTTAGGTCTCTAAAACCTCACTGCTTAATGACTATATGGGTTATGGGAACATCTTTACCTTATTAATAAGGTCACTTATTAATAAGGTCACTTATCAAAAGCAGTATTGATGGCATTAAAGCACTGGCAGGGGAACAGAAGGAATGATATTGTATTTGAGATTGAATTCTTGATATATTGTATTGCAAGCAGAGGCATACAAAGAACTGTATGCTGGGTCCCTTCTCACTGTGGAGTTTATTGAAATGAGTTGGTTGATTCCTCAGCAAAACAAGGTGCCTCTGATTGCAACATTGACACGTTTAATTCCAATCGCGCATTGTTTTTGCATAAAATTCATGCTAAATTGATGAATTGTATGCATTCTAAATGAGAAAAAACACGTTGAACATATTTCGTGCTCAAAGAAACTAGAAATGTTAATATATAAAATGTGGCTTAATGCATAGAACACCAAACATTCTAAAAATGTGACATGGTGCTGTTCTCGACCTCTTTCAATCCACCATTTATTGTTTGATTTCCTAATCCTTTCTGACCTGTTTAAAAGGAGAGGTGTAGATATTCATAAAAAATATGCCACTGTTCAAGAGGTTTTATATGACTCTCAGCAGTTCATAACATCAGTTCCTGTAGGTTATATATCCTTCCCTAGGAAGACCTCTACTGTAGATGGTTGTGAGAATATAAATAGACAAATATACGAGATAGAGAGAGAGAGAGAGAGAGAGAGAGAGAGAGAGAGAAGAGAGAGAGAGAGAGAGAGAGAGAGAGAGAGAGAGAGAGAGAGAGAGAGAGAGAAAGGGAGAGAGAGAGAGAGAGAGAGAGAGAGAGAGAGAGAGAGAGAGAGAGAGAGAGAGAGTGAGTAAGAGAGAGAGAGCGACACAGCGCGAGGGAGATTTTGTTTTGTTTTGAATGCCGGTGTCCTTATCTCAAAGTAGTAAATGGACATTAAACAGAAACAAACAAACAGACAGTTTTTTTCATAAGTTGCTGAGGCTTTGACAATGCCTTTAAATACAACACCCCTATCAACTCATTTCCCACAAAATCTAAAACAATATGTAGGGCATTGCCATCAAGCTTTAACACAACTTAGAAAAAAAGCATACTAACTTCAATTCTTGCTTACAAAAACAGAATATCAGCATAGTCTTCATTATAAAATAACATAATAGACAAAACATCCAGCTACAAAAGAGGGAGCGAGAATGAGCTAAAAGACCATTGTAAGACTGTAGTAGGACAAGGCTTCACGTTATTTCAGAATCCATTCCCACAAGAGAACAGATCTGTTTTAATTCCTTAATGCACAAGGCCACATTCAATACACCCCTCCTACTTCTACTCAGTTACTTGCTGCAGGTTTATTCTAGCTGGGCAACAATTGTGCAATGGGCAGAGCAGGACAGGGCAGGACACACCGCAGGGTGTTGCAAGGACAACGTTTCCGTTTGTGGAGCTAGGACACGCTGACAACAGAGCACACACAGACCTCTCTGCTAAATGGAGGGATGCAACATTGTCAACACCAGCAACACAACTCCTCAGCCGATAGGGAGCCACACTGTCAACACTCCACGGGTTTTGTTCAGCACCACACAAGAGTCCGTAACACACTCCATTTTGGAGAGATGTGAAAGAGAGATCGGGAAGAAAGGCTGGAGAGGGAGGGTTGGGAAGGGAGTGGGGTAGCTGAATGAAAGATATTTTAAACAATCGGACAACAGTCTCTCCTCAAACACAATCCAGGAATCAACATCCTCTTTTTGCCATTCCCCTAACCCTTCCTCCCTGAAAAAAGAGAGAAAGTGACACACTGGCATGATTCACAGGGAAGAGATAGACAAAAGAGAGCTAAATTAGTTACTGTTCATGTTTTCTATTTCTCGGCTAGAGTTCCCAGATTCACTTATGACGGGATTGTGTGTATACCAACCGTTTTGCACACTGTTTAGGCAGCTGCATGCTGACTTTGGGCATGATGTCTAAACACGACATTGTGAGTGCATGCGTTCTTATAAATGGTATCATCTGTTCTTGTTTTAGCACAATGATTTACTCTTCTAAAAGGAAGATTAGATTTTTAACATGTATGTACAATGTTCTACATGCGTCCATACATGTGACTTTGATTAACTGCCTCATGTGGAGGACTTTTTAAGTAGTGGAGTCAGCACTGATGTTAACTCCAGAAGACTATTCTCCTTGAATGGGTGCCAAATCAGGCCCTAGGCATCCAACTTCAGCAACAGAGATAATTATCTGTGAAGTCTTTCAGATAAATAGGCAGAAGAATGGACCAACATGACACATAATTGACAAGAAAATGATATAAAGAAAAGAAACAGATCAGAAACAAAGAGACGGATAGAAAAGTGGGACAGTGTGTTTGACTTGACTTGACAGAGTTTCCAGAAGGTGGGGATGCTAATTATAACCGACAGATCCCCGGGTATTCCCCAAAGGGAGAAAACACTGTCATTTGGTCTTTGAGCTGTCAGACCCCTCTGTCTCTGAATCAATAAGCTAATGGACCACTCGTATTGGATAACAAAGCTGTTGGATCATCTTGTCATTGTGTCATTACGCTGTTTTGTTGGACCGATTTGTCACCTTGCCACGGTGATTTTTATATATATTTAAATTGCACTTTAACCACTGTGTGATTAGATCACAGTGCTATAAATCACATGTTCGTGGGTGATAATAGCCTGAAATAGGGGCAGTAAGGTTAGAGCATTCAACTTATTTTCATAAAAAACGCCACTGTTCAAGAAGCTTTATATGACTTCAAAGCAGTTCAAAACATCAGTTGCTGGGGTTATATATCCTTCCCCAGTCAGGCCTCTACTGTGGATAGTTGTGAGAATATAACTACACATACATACGGGAGAGAGAGAGAGAGAGAGAGAGAGAGAGAGAGAGAGAGAGACAGACAGAGAGAGAGTGAGTGAGGGAGGTGTTTGTTTGAAAGCGGGTGTTTCCTTATCACCAAATAGTGAATGGACATTAAACAAAAGCAAACAAACAGTTCTTGTCAAAAGGTTGCTAGGGCTTTGATGAAACCTTTAAATATAGCCTCCCTTTAAACTCATTTCCCACAAAGTCTAAAACAATATGTAGGGCATTTCTATCAAACTTTAACACAAGTTAGAAAACAAAAACCATACTAACTTCAGTTCTTGCTTACGAAAAACAAAATGTCAGCATGGTCTTCATTATTAACAAACATGATAGAGAAAACATCCAGCTACAAAAAGAGGGAGCGAGAAAGAGCTAAAAGGACATTGTAAGAATTTAGTAGGACAAGACTTCATGTTATTTCAGAATCCATTCCCACAACAAAACAGATCTTGTTTAATTCCTTAATGCATAAGGCCACATTCAATACCCCCTCCTACTTCTACTCAGTTACTTGCTGCAGGTTTATTCTACCTGGGCAACACTTGTGCAATGGGCAGAGCAGGACAGGGCAGGACACACTGCAGGGTGTTGCAAGGACAACGTTTCCGTTTGTGGAGCTAGGACACGCTGACAACAGAGCACACACAGACCTCTCTGCTAAATGGAGGGATGCAACATTGTCAACACCAGTAACACAACTCCTCAGCTGGTGGGGAGCCACACTGTAAACACTCCACGGGTTTTGTTCAGCGCCACACAAGAGTCTGTAACACGCTCCATTTTGGAAAGCCGTGAAAGAGAGATCGGGAAGAGAGGCTGGAGAGGGAGGAGGAGTAGGGAAGTAGCTGAATGAAAGATCTTTTAAACAATCAGACAATCGTATCACCTTAAACACAATCCAGGAATCAACATCCTCTTTTTTCCCAGTCCTCCAACCCTTCCTCCCTGAAAAAAGAGAAACTAACATACAGGCATGATTTACAGGGAATTGATGGACAGAAGATAGATAAATTAGTTATCGTTTATGTTTTCTCTTTCTCGGCTAGAGCTCCCAAGTTCACCTATGACGGGATTGTGTGTATACGACCAGCTTCGCACACCGTTAAGGCAGCTGCATGGTGACTTCAGGGATGATGTCTAAGCACGACATCCAGAGTGTGTGCATTCTTATAAATGGTATCGCCCATTTCTACTTGTTGCACAGTGACTTACTCTTTTGAAATGCAGAGCGGGTTTTAACATGTGTGCGGGATGTTCTATATGGGTTCGTCCATGTGACTTTGCTTTATAGTCTCATCTTAAGGACTTTCTGAGGAGTGGTGATGGCACTGATGTTCAGTCCAGAAGAATATTCTCCTTGAATGGGTGCCAAATCAGGCCCAAAGCATCTGACTTTGGCTAGGGGGAGAATTATCTGTGAAGTCTTTCAGGGTAAAAAGGCAGGAGAATGGACCAACAAGACAGATAATTGTAAAGAATGTGACATAAAGAAAAGAGACAGATCAGAAACAAAGAAAAGATTAGAAAAAAAGGGACAGTGTTTTTGACTTGACTTGACAGAGTTTCCACAAGGTGGGGATGCTAATTAGAACTGAGAGATCCCCTGTATTCCCAAAAGGGGGAAACCTTGTCATTTGATCTGTGGGCTGTCAGACCCCTTTGTCCCTGAATCAATAAGCTAATGGACCACTCGTATTGGATAACAAAGCTGTTGGA
>CM054163.1:24417779-24446196 GCA_028751875.1 Rapana venosa | reverse complement strand
CCACTCGTATTGGATAACAAAGCTGTTGGATCATCTTATCATTGTGTCATTACGCGGTTTTGTTGGGCCGATTTGTCAGCTTGCTAAGGTGATTTTTTTGTTATATTTAAATTGCACTTTAGCCACTGTGTGATTAGATCACAGTGCTATAAATCACATGTTCGTGGGTGATAATAGCCTGAGATAGTGGCAGTAAGGTTAGAGCATTCGACTTCTCATTTAAAGTTTATGGAGACTACAATCTTGATTCATCAGTAGTGCTTATTCAAGGAGATTTTTCGCCTGGAGTTTACAATGTCACCGACTCTACACCCCACAACTTATTTAGGTGAGGATAAAAGCGGATGGTACGGGGTTGCTCAGTGGTCAGAGCATTCGTTTTCCCCAAGATAAGGTTAAGCTGCAATAAGCGTGGTTACCACGTAGATTGGGGATCTTTTGCATCCTTTGGCTTTAGTGAAGTCCCCCAGTTCACCCAGTTTTTAAATAGGTACCTGCTCATTGTAGGGACATAAATCAGTGAGGAAAAATATGTGCACTGCCCTCAAAATATTCTGGCCCATGGAGAAGCAAGGTCTCTGACGCCTCACTCCCATACGACCTTATAGGTTATGAAATACCTTTACCTTAGAGAAGCGTAGGTCTCTAACACCTCGCTCCCTAACAACTATATAGGTTATGGGAACATCTTTACCTTTTCAATAAGGTCATTGATCAAAAATAGTATAGGGTCAAAAAAACAACTTGCAAATATGAAGCCACCATTACACAAGACTTACCAAGTCTAAGGGACTGTAAACAGGTTCAGCCTTTTCTGTTACTGCACAACTGTCGATAATCAATGCTGTTATAGTTCTACATTTTCACCCTACACCTTCATTTCCAATACGTAGCAGCAATCAGCAACTGCCCTTACTATGGACTACCTTATGTGCTGTCAAGGAATATGGCCAAAATTGTTTTTTTCTCTGTTGTCTGTGTATTTAATGCCAGGGCAGGTTGACATTGAAAGCTGACTGTTCTGTGAGGTGGTGTGTTATGTTATGTTGTGTTTCGTTGCATTGTATCCTTTTCCATTGTGATTGATTGTACTATGATTAAAATGTGTTGTATCCTAGTACTCCCAGCACTAGGCAGAAGTCCACTATGCTAACTGCTCTCTCATGGGGGCTGGCTACTTTGGTGTAATATATTCCAGTGACTAATATTTTCACATAAATGGGGCAGCATTTGTGATTCCTGTCTTAAAAGTACAACAATCATTTCTTTTAGGAAAACATGTTTCTATTTTTACGTGTGAATTATTTACAATCCTTATGGCCTTGAATTTTTTGTCAAATACTGCACTTGATATTCGCGGCATTCTTTTTGCGTTGACTCAAAAGTAGTATTGATGGCACTAAAGCACTGGCAGGTGAACATAAGGAAAGGTATTATATTTGAGATTGAGGTCTTGATATATTATGTTTCAAGCAGAGGCATACAAAAAACTTTATGCTTGGTCCCTTCTCACTGTGGAATTTAATGGAATGCATTGGTTGATTTTTTAGCAAAACAAGGTGCCTCTGATTGCAACATTGAAATGTTTGATTCCAATCTTGCATTGTCCTCGCATGAAATTAGTGCTAAATTGATGAATTGTATGCGCTCCAAAATGAAGAAAACACACTTTGAAAATATGTCTTACTCACGGAAGCTAGCAAGGTTAATAAATACAATGAGGCCAAATGCATGGAACACACAAATATTGTTATTACTCTTTATTACACACACACACACACACACACACACACACACTTATACACACCCATGCACCACCACACACACCACCACACAGAATAGATCTATCTATCTATCTATCTATCTATCTATCTATCTATCTATCTATCTCTTTCATTCAGTCTCCTATTTTAGGGCCGTCTGGTATCCCTTAAAGTGGAAACACGTTAAAATTGAAGACTTACTTACTTACACAAATATTCTAAAGATATGGCATGTTGCTGTTCCCAATCTCTTTTAATCCACCATTTATTGTTTGATTGTCCAATCCTTATTGACCTGTTTAAAAGGAGAGGAATATATATTCACAAAAAATATATATCCCACAGTCCAAGAAGTTTTATATGACTCTCAGCAATTCCCAACATAAGTTGCTGAGGTTATGTATTCTACCCCAGTAAGACCTCGACTGTAGACAGTTGTGAGAATATAACTATATATACATACAAGAGAGAGAGAGAGAGAGAGAGAGAGAGAGAGAGAGAGAGAGAGAGAGAGAGAGAGAGAGAGAGAGAGCAAGGGAGACATTGGTTTGAATGTGGGTGTGTCCTTATCACCAAGTAGTGAATGGACATTAAATAAAAGCAAACAAACAGTTCTTTTCAATAGGTTGCTGAAGCTTTGACAATACTTTTTAATATAGCAACCCTTTCAGCTCATTTCCTACAAAATCGTAAAACAATATGTATGGGATTTCCATCAAACTTAATCACAATCTAGAAAAAAAGGATATTAACTACAATTCTTGGTTTTAAAATTCAAAATTCCAGCACAGTCTTCATTATCAAATACCATGATAGAGAAAACATCTATATACGAAAGAGGGAGCAAGAAAGAGCTAAAATAACATTGTAAGAATGTGGTAGGACAAGGGGTCATGTTAGTTCAGAATCCAATCCCACAACCCAACAGATCTGTTTAATTCCTTAATGCACGAGGCCACATTCAATACCCCCTCCTACTTCTACTCAGTTACTTGCTGCAGGTTTATTCTAGCTGGGCAACAATTGTTCAATGGGCAGAGCAGGACAGGGCAGGACACACTGCAGGGTGTTGCAAGGACAACGTTTCCGTTTGTGGAGCTAGGACACGCTGACAACAGAGCACACACAGACCTCTCTGCTAAATGGAGGGATGCAACATTGTCAACACCAGTAACACAACTCCTCAGCTGATGTGGAGCCACACTGTAAACACTCCACGGGTTTTGTTCAGCGCCACACAAGAGTCCGTAACATGCTCCATTTTAGAGAGGCGTGAAAGAGAGATCGGGAAGAGAGGTTGGAGAGGAGGGGGGAAGGAGTTGGGTAGCTGAATGAAAGGTCTTTTAGACAATCGGAACATTGTCTCTCCTTAAACACAATCCAGGAATCAACATCCTCTTTTTTCCCAGTCCTCCAACCCTTCCTCCCTGAAAAAAGAGAAACTAACATACAGGCATGATTTACAGGGAATTGATGGACAGAAGATAGATAAATTAGTTATCGTTTATGTTTCCTCTTTCTCCGCTAGAACTGGATGGTTCACTTATGACGGGATTGTGTGTATACCACTGGTTTTGCACACCGTTAAGGCAGCTGCATGCCGACTTCGGGATGATGTCTAAACACGAGATCCAGAGTGTGTGTGTTCTTATAAATGGTACCATCTGTTCCTACTTGTCACACAGCATCTTACCTTACTGAGAGGCAGAACAGAGTGTCAACATGTACGCGAGATGTTCTTCATGCGCTCACACATGTGACTTTGGTTTAACAGTCTCATCTGAAGGACTTTCTGAGGAGTGGGGTCGGCACCGATACCAACTCCAGAACAATATTCTCCTTAAGCACGTACTCTGGTAGTAGCTCAAACCCGGGCCATCAGATTACAAGCACGACGCTTTAACCATAAAAAGCGTATCCCTCTCCACATAGTTACTATGAAAAGAATCAATGCAAAACCATCAAAAGTGTGGAAAGTGTTTACAAAATAATACACAGAATCATCCACGAAAAATAATAGTCATTTAGACTGAAAGACAGCAACACAAATAGCATAGGGAACACCAAAATGATAAAACTCTGAAAAGAAAAGGCAAATCTCTAAAGAAATTGTTTGCATTTATTTATTTATTTATTTACTCTTTTATTTCGATGATAATGGAATAAGCACTCATGTGGGTTTTTTCTAACCAGTCCCCGTGTGTATGCAGTTATGTAAATCTTGCCATCTGTTCCCACCGGTACAGAATGGCCTAACTCTTCCGAAAAGCGGAACGGGTTTTAACGTGTGCGCAAGATGTTCTGCCTGCGTTCGCACACGGTACCTCGGTTTATAGTCTCATCCGAAGGACTTCTGGTGGGGGGAGGGTTGTGAGTGGAGGCTGCACTGATGTTAACTCCAGAGGAAAAAATCCTCTTGAAAAGGAATCGAACCCGGGTCAGCAGATCGCGAGCGCATCACGCTAACCACCAGGCTATCCCGTTCCCTCGTTTTTAAATGTAGGCAGAGGCGTAGACAAACAGTGGCAAAAACTACTTGGATTTAACAGATTTAAGAAAAAAAAAGGTAAAAACAGAGTGTTGAAGCAATGAGGCAGCAAAAGTGCTGAACAGAAGAGCAAAAAAACAAGACAGAGAAAGGAAAGGAAAGGAAAGGAAAGGAAAGAGAGAGAGAGAGAGAGAGAGAGAGAGAGAGAGAGAGAGAGATGAGGAGAGAGAGAGAGAGAGAGGAGATTGAGACAGAGACAGACATACAGGCAGACAGACAAGCAGACATAGACAGACAGACAGACAATAAGACAGAAAAAGCAACAGAGAAGAATACAAGAATAATCAAACAAAGACGCGTAATGTTGAAAAGACATTTATTTTTTAAAAAGCTGGTGTGAGAGACAGAAAATGACAGAAAGGCAAAGACAGATGTACAAAAACACAGACAGACAGACACAGAGATAACACAGAAGAAGACCCGCAGACAAAACCCAGGCCGTAAAACACCCAAACCAACTCTGTAACAAATAGCAGATCACCACAGGTTCCTCATCAAAACACCACCTGCACACCAAGCAGACAACCAGAATCCACAAACCACCACACCACCACCACCACACCACCACAACAACAACAAAACTAACAATGACAACAACAACAACAATACCCCAGGCGGCTAGAACTCTTTCCAGGTAGTGAAAACAACGCATCACACACTCACACAACACACACCACACGCACACACACTACACACACACACACACACACTCACTCACACACACGCACACACACACACACAACTAACACACACAAAAACACGCACACACACACACACACAGACAACACACACACACACACACACACAGACAAAACACACACACAACACACACACACACACACACAAGACACACACACACACACACACACACACACACACACACACACACACACACACACACACACACACACAAGAAGACTCCCTTCCGAAAGTGAAGCTGAAGTGGCGGTGATGAAAACGGTGGGTAATTTCCCTTCCAACCTGCCTCCCCTGGTCAGATTGAAAGCCCTGACTGTGGCGTTGTGAATACACGACTGAAATGAGTTATCGACTTCCCTCCTTCTGCTCTAGCTGCTCTAACTGCTCTGTTTTGTTCTGCTCTTCTCTGTTCTACTCTGCTCTGTTCTGCTCTAACTGTTCTGCAGTGCGCTGTTCTGCTCTTCTCTGCTCTGCTCTGCTCTGTTCTGTTCTGTTCTCTTCTGTTCTGTTCTGTTCTGTTCTGCTCTGCTCTGCTCTGCTCTGTTCTGTTCTGTTTTGTTTTGTTTTGTTCTGTTTTGCTTGCTCAGTTCTGCTCTGCTCTGCTCTGCCCTGCTATGTTCTGTTCTGGTCTGCTCTGCTCTGTTCTGGTCTGGTCTGGTCTGGTCTGGTTGCTCTGTTCTGTTCTGGTCTGCTCTGTTCTTCTGCTCTGTTCTTCTGCTCTGTTCTGCTCTATTCTGTTCTGCTCTGTTCTGCTATGCTCTGCTTTGCTCTGTTCTGCTCTTCTGCTCTGTTTTGTTCTGTTTTGTTCTCTCTGCTCTGTTCTGCTTACTCTGTGCAGCTCTGTTCTGCTCTGCTTTGTTCTGCTCTGTTATGCTGTGCTCTATTCTGTTCAGCTCTGTTCTGTTCTCTCTGTTCTGCTCTTCTGCTCTGTTCTGTTCTGTTCTCTCTCTGCTCTGTTCTGTTCTGTTCTCTAACTGCTCTGCTCTGCTCGGTTCTGCTCTATTCTGTTCTGCTCTGCTCTGCTCTGCTCTCTGTTCTGCTATGTTCTGCTCTGCTCTGCTCTGCTCTGCTCTCTGTTCTGCTCTATTCTGTTCTGCTCTGCTCTGCTCTGCTCTGCTCTGCTCTGCTCTGCTCTGCTCTGCTCTGCTCTGCTCTGTTGTGTTCTCTTCTGTTCTGCTCTGCTCTGCTCTGCTCTTTTCTGTTCTGTTTTGCTCTGCTCTGCTCTGTTCTGTTCTGCTCTATTCATCTCTGCTCTGCTCTGTTCTGCTCTGCTTTGTTCTGTTCTGTTATGTTCTGTTCTGTTCTGCTCTGCTCTGTTCTGCTCTAACTGCCCTGCTCTGGTTCTGCTATGCTCTGTTCTGCTCTGTTTTACTCTGTTCTATCCCACCACTCCCCTACAACCACCCTCACCTGAAAATGGAAAGTGTTGTACTTCTCTCTTTCTGCCCTACTAGGACAATCTGCTGTGCTTTTATCGGCATGGAATGCTTGTTTAAGAGAACACAATATGATGGAATTTTTAAAAGCTAAAAGCGGTTCGTTTGTTTGATTCAATTTCTTTTTTTCCCATGAAGCTTTTTGGATTGGAATCTTTTGGCAAAGTCTGGTGAAAAAATTTTTGGGGGATTTCTCCAATTCCAAATCTCGATAAAAAAAGAAGGGAAATTAAAAAATAAAAAAAAAAAAATTTTAAAAATAAATTTAAAATGAAATAAAATAAATTAAAATATAAAAAAAAAAATTTAAAATAAATTAAAAAGTCAAATTCGATTTACAGAGGGGAAACTTGTTTTAAATTTTGTACTCCTGTATACAGCTTAAAAACCAAATTTGGGCACTTTAAAGTTTCCAATTTTTTATGTCAGCATTTGGTTGGGTTACAAAAAAAAATTAAAAAACCCGAGCATAATTCCAGAAGTTGAAAGGGGACTACCTTCACGTGAGCAAAAGGGGTTTGACACCAAACTACATTAACACCCCCACATACCACCAAACACCCTTTACACACAACATACACAACACATACACCCCCTAAAATACACCACCCCCTACCACACACATCTGGCCCCACCCCACACAAAACACACACTCACACACACACAAACACTTTACACACAAACACACCCCCACACACACACACACACACCACTACACACACGTGATAGCCTAGGGGTTCAGAACCATTGCGCTCGAAATTTTGACACCGGGGTTCGTTTCCCCGTTAAGGGGGATTTTTTCCCCCGGAAAGTAATACATTTGCAGACCCACCTCCCCCAAAATTTCCTTGCAAGGTTTAACCATAGGTCCCCCTTTCCTTTACGGACAGCTGGGCAGGGGGTTCAAACCCCCACATCTTCATATCCCTTGAATCATGGGCTGAGGCTTTTGGCAACAGGAACTTTTATTTTTTTATTTTTTTGGGACCCTGATACAAAAGGACAAAAAGAGTAAACGGTCCATACCCCTGGGTTGTTATCGCATTTGGTGTAGTTTATTTAACCCCGTACCTTTTCCCAAGGTTTTATCCTAATTTCCCCGATCCCCTTTCCCTTTTTTTTAAATCTTTTCCCCCCCTGAGTCCGAAATTAGATTTTATCCCCTTAAGATCCCAAGTCTCGGGCATTTCTTCTGCTTTTCTTCTTTTTTCTTCTTCTTTTTTTTTTTTCTTCTTCTTCTTCTTCTTTTCTTCTTCTTCTTCTTCTTTTTCTTTTTCTTCTTCTTCTTCCTCCTGGTCCTCCTCGCCCTCCTCGTCCCCCCCCTGTCCTCCCCCTTTCCTTCTCCTCCTCCTCCTCCCCCTTCTTCTTTTTTTTTCCTTTTTTCTTCTTTTTTTTTCTTCTTTTTCTTCATTTCTTCTTCTCCTTTCCTTTTTCTTTTTCTTCTTCTTCTTCTTTTTCTTTTCTTCTTTTTTTCTTCTTTTCTTCTTTTTTTTTTTTTCTTCTTTTCCCCTTTCCCTTTTTTTTTTTTTTCTTCTTCTTTTCTTCTTTTTTCTTCTTTTCTTTTCTTTTTCCCTTTTTTTTTTTTCTTTTCTTCTTCTTCTTCTTTTCTTTTTTCTTTTCCTTTCTTCTTTTCTAATCAATAGTTCTTAATGCAGTCCTTTACGAGAGCACTTTTAAAACTTTCCAGACGGTTGTAAAGTTTTTTTGGGGGCGGGGGCAGCAAGTATCGACCTTTAAATTTTACCCGGGGGTCCACTTGCAAAAAAAATCGCCGAAGACCCCCATTCGGTTGTAAAACCGGACAAACAAACAAACCAAAGGGGAGAAAAAGGGGGAAAAGAGAGAAGTAAAGGTGGGGAGGAAAGTCAGTAGCAGTAAAGGGAGGGAGGGAGGGGGGGGGGGTAGAGAGAGAGAGAGAGGGGAGAGAGAAAAAGGGGGAGAGGGGGAGAGAGGAGGGGAAAGGGAGAGGGGAGAGGGGGAGAGAGGGAGAGGGGAAAGAGAAGAGAGAGAAAGAAGGGGGAGAGAAGAGCGAGTGAGAGAAATGAGAGGGGGCGGGGGGGTGGGAGAGAGAGAGAGAAAGGAGAAAAGAGAGAAAAGGGGAAAGGGGGGAGAGAGAGAGAGAGAGGGGAGAGAGAGAGAGGGGAGGGGAGAGAGAGAGAGATAAGAGAGAGGGGAGAGAGAGAGGGGGAGGAAAAGAGAGAGAGAGAGAGAGGAGTGAGGGGGGGGGGGAGGGGAGGGGAGATTAGTTAGTTATCTTTGAAATTTAAAGGTGTTTCCCCCCTTTCCCCTCCCCCGTGGGGGTTTTCGGGAATTGTCGGGTATAAATAGACCCCCACCTTTGGAATTTTTTGGTGCTACGATTTCCTCTTTTTGTCCCTCTTTTTTATTTCGGGTTCCAATTTCCCCTTTTTTTTTTTTTTTTTTCTTTCTTTGTCCCCCCCCGTCTTTGTTTGTTTTTCCTGCCTCGTTTCTTTTTTCTGTCACCCCCGTTTGTTTTTTTTTTTGCTGTTTTGGGGCCCCTTTTTCCTGCCTTTTTATTCGAGATGTATCTAAAGTAAAGCAATTTATTTCCCTCCCGGGAATTTGGATGCGCAAAGGCGGGGCTTTTGGGTAAGGTGATTAAGGGCCCAGCCCCAAAGCTTTTTTCACTCATGATTTTTGAAGAAAAACTTTGTTTGTGTGGCTTTTGATAAAAACAAGAAGAAGCTTCTTCGTTCTCTCTCTCTCCTCTTTCTCTCTCTTCTCTCTTTTCTCTCTCTCTCTCTCTTCTTCTTCTCTCCTCTCTTCTCTCTCACTCTCTCCCCTCACTCTCTCTCTCCTCCCCTCTTTTCTCTTTTTCTCTCTCTGTCTCGTCTTCTCCCCTCTCTCCCCCCCCCTTTTCTTCTTTTCTCTCCCCCCTTCTTTTTCTCCCTCTCTGTCTCTCTTCTCTCTCTCTCTTTCTCCCTCTCTGTCTTCTCTATCTCTTTCTCTCTCTTTTGTTCTTTCTCTTTTCTCTCTTCTCTCTTTTCTCTTTTCTCTCTTTTCTCTCTCTCCCCTCTGCTCTCTCTTTCTCTCTCTGCTCTTTTTTTCTCATGGTTAGTTATTTTTAAACCCATAAAAAAGGAGCTCTTCTTTAAAGGGTTTTTTCTCGGGCAACCGGTCCTGTGCCACAACCTGAGTTTTCGCAAACTGCTTGCCTGTCCTTTGTGAAAAGGGAATTCCAAACCCTCCTTCGCCCCCCCTACTTGTTTTTGCCCGGGTTTTTTTTTTCGTGGGGACCTTTTTTCGGAAATAAAATTTGCCAGCCTAGCTTTTTTGCCCTTTTCCCCCGATCACAAGCCGGGTAGGTTTTTTTTCCCTGGCAATGTCAGGGGCCCCTTCCTAGGAGTCATGCTTATGCAAAACGCTTGCTTACTGTGATGTAACTAGGGGTACGCACGATTTTTTAAATATCCTGTGATAGGTTCTCTATAAAACTAAAAGGTAAGGTTATAGCTTATTTTTTGGGTCAGAGGGTTTTGACAAAAGTGAAAAACGGTATCCGTGTCGCAGTTCGTTAAAATTGTTTTGGGTTTTTTTTCGAAAATGTGTTTTTTCTTTTTGCGGGGAAAAGCAAGTTTTAGTTCTATGATACGGTGGGAAAAGGGAAAAAAAAAAAAGCGTGGGTGTGGGTGACTATGTTGTGTTTTTGTTTGATTTTAGTATTTGATGGAGACTTTGAATGAGAATTCTTTCCCTTTTGTTTGGTGTTGGTATTTGACAAAAGAAATTCAAAGGGGGAAATTGTTGTATTTTTTTTATTTGTTCGGTATTTGATAAAGACAGAAGGTTAAATATTTTGGGGTTTTTGTTTTATTTGGGGGGACTTGATTGAAGACCAAAGGGTTTTAAATTTTTTAATTGTATTTCTTTGGGCTTTGGCATTTTTTTTGGAGCAAACTATGAAAAAGAACCTGAAAAGGGGAAAAAGTGTCAAAAAAAAAAAGCTACCCAAAAAAGAAATGAGGCGGAAAATTTTAAAAGAAAAGGAAGAGAGGAGAGAGGAGAGAGGGGAAAAAGAGAGAGAGTGAGAGAGAGGAGAGAGAGAAAGGAGAAAGGGAAGAGAGAGAGGAGAGAGGAAGAGGGGGAGAGAGAAAGGATAGAAAGAAAAGAGGGGGGAAAAAAGGAGGAAAAAAGAGACAGACAGAAAAGACAGACAGAAAAAAAGATAGATAGATAGATAGATAGATAAATAGATAGAAAAAAAAAGTTTGATGGGCGATAGCAGACAGATAGATAGAGAGAGGGGGGGGGGGGAAGAGAGAGAAAGAGAGATTTGTAGGTAGATATATTTTATATATATATATATATTTTATAATTTTAATTTTTTTTATAAATTTTTATATATAAAACAGAGAGGGGGAGAGGGAAGAGTAAAAAGGGGAGCGAGAGGGGGATGGGGGAGGAGAATGATTAAGAGAGCAACCTTAAAAGAAAAACGGGGGGGAAAAAAAATTTTAAAAAAACCCTTCTTTAAAAAACCCACGGAAAAAACCCCCTTTTTATTCCAACAATCCCCCCAATAACCCACCAAAAAACCCCCCCAAAAACCAACACCCCCACACACCAACCCACCCCCACAAACCCCCACCAAAAAACCCCCCACCAACACCCTACACCCCAACCCCCCCACCAAACCCAAAACCCAACCCCAAAAAAAAACAACCAAAAAAAAAAACAACCCCCAAAAACAAAAACCCCCAACCAACTAAACACAAAATTTTTTACCCCAAAAACATAAAACCCCAACCCACCCACAAAAATAAAAAACACCAAACAGGACAAAACCAACAACCACAAACCAACAAATACAACACCCGAAAAAACACCCACACAAAACCCCACCAAAAACCCAAAACCCCACCAAACACCCACACACCCCCACGCAAAACCCCACACCCCCCACCCCCACCCCCACACCCCCCCCAAAACCAAAAAACCCCAACCGGGGGCCCCAAAAACCCAAACACCCCAAATTAGCACAAAGAATTTTAACCCCCCAAAACACCAAAAACCAGCCCCCTCCCCCCCACACCAAGACAAAATTAACAAACCCCAACAAACCAAAAAAAGGGGAAATTCTTTTTCCCCCTTTTTTTCCCTTCCTTTTTTTAAATTTTAAAAAGAGGGAAAGAGGAAAGGAGGAAGGAAGAAAAACGAGAAAAGTTTTTTTTTTGGGATTTGAAAAAAAAGAAAAAAGGATGAGGGGGAGAGAAGAGGAGAGAGAGGAGGGAGGGGAGAGAAAAGGGTGAGAGAGAGAGGGAGGAGGGGGAGGGGAGAGAGGGGGAGAGAGAGAGAGGAGGGGGAAAAGATTAAATGAGAGAGAGGGAGAGAGGAGAGGAGAAGGGGGAGGGGAGAGACGGAGACAGAGATTTTTTTTTTATTTTTTTTTATTTTTTTACATCGGTGGGTAATGGCAAATTGCACTTATGTGCTTTTTCACACCCGTCCTCGTTTTTGGGATGCGGTTTTGTAAAGTTTGGGCATTTTTTCCCCCGGCACACAAAAGGGGCCCAAATCTTACGAAAAACGGAACAGGGGGTAAAGTGTGGCAAGATGTTTTACGGGCGTTCGCACAAAGGGGCCCCGGTTTTTAGTCTCATTTCCCAAAAGACTTTTGGGGAGAGTGGGTCTACACTGTGTTTAATCTTTGGGGGAAAAAGTCCCCTTGAACGGGGGTCGAAAACCCGGGGGGCGTCAGATTGCCAGCGCAATGTTATAACCACTAGGGCTATCCCGTCCCCCAAGACCTTTCAGGGAAAAACAGACAGAGGGCAGGGCAGAGACAGTGGGAGTGAAAAAGGGAGAGGAGGGAAAAAGAGGGAAAAGGGACACCTAAAAAAACAAAAAGATCCCTCAACCCCCCCAAAAACATCGGTTTTCTTCCCTGGTGTTTTTCACTCCAAGCACAATTTTTCCCCCCTGAGATTGTGAAGGAGCGGGGGCGCAGCAGGTACATGTTTTTTTTAGCAAGTGGGAAGATGACGGGCACGGCATTTTAAAGGGGACTTCACAGATTTGCTGGGAGCATTGTAAAATAGGGCCAAAAATCTATTATTATCTATCTATTTTATCCCATCATCTCTTATTATCTCTCTATCTTTTCTTTTGTCTATTATCTAACTATATCTATCTATCTCTCAAAACTATCTTTTTATCTATCTAAACTGTCTTTATTATTATTTTCTATCTATTATCTATCTGTATCTCTCTTTATGTTTCCCGGTCTGTTGCAGACATCGGCGATCTTTGGCCCTTCCCTTTCCCCTCTGTTGTCAGTTTTCCTGATGAGTTCATTGTTGGGGGATTCTTTCCTAGTTTCGTAGCTATTAAAACGCTCTGTGTATTCTGTGCGTTCTCTCTCTTTTTCTCTCTCTTCTCTCTCTCTCTCTTTTCTCTCTCTCTCTCTCTCTCTCTCTCTCCTTTTCTCTCTCTCTCTCTCTTCTTTCTCTATGTATATAAACTTATGATTTATGTTAAAATATATCTATCTATTAAGTCTCTCTCTCTATATATTGATGGGTAGATAGATAATATAGATAGAAAAGATAGTATAGGGTATTAGCTTAAAATAAAATATTATATTATAATATATATAATATATTATTATCATTTATATGTGTTTTGTGTGTGTGTGTGTTGTTGTGTGTGGTTTTGTGTGTGGGTGTGTGTGTGTGTGTGTGTGTGTGTGTGTGTAGTTCCTGCCAGTAAAGTAGCCATTGTATACATGGGCTCTACGCTTAATGTCCCGTTGAGCTATACAGGTTTAAAAAGAGGAGCAAAAGAGAGAGGAGGGGAGAGGAGGAAGGGAGAGGAGGAGGGGAGAGAGAGAGAGAGAGGGGAGAGAGAGAGGAGAGAGGGGAGAAAAGGGGGAGAGAAGTGAGAGAGGAGGGGTGGGGAGAGAGGAGAGGGAGAGAGAGAGAGAGAGATGAGGGGAGAGAGAAAAGGGGACAGTGGAGAGGAAAAAAGAGAGGCGGAGGAAGAGGATAGAGGGAGTGGGGAGGGAGGGGGATAGAGAGAGGGGGGGGAAAAAAAAAGAGAGAGAGGGGGAAAAAGAGAGATAGAGAGGGGGGGGGGGATGTAGAGCGGGGGGTAGGAAGTGAGAGAGAAGGGCGGAAAAATAGGGGGATAGAGACCGAGGGGGGGAGGGAAAAAGGGGGAGAGAGAGAGAGGAAAAAGAGAGAAGAGAGAGGGGGGGGGGGGAGAGGGAGAATATATATAGAGAGAGGAGGGGGGGTTTTGCACTCTGAAGTCTGAAATAGTTTAATGTACATCGGGTTTGGCCCCAATACATTTTCAAAGGGGAAGAATGAAAAAAACAAAATGGAAAATTAAATTTTACACTGTTTGAAAGACAGAGGACAGAGAGGACAGAGAGACAGAGGAGATACAGGGGCAGAGAGGAAAAAGAGAAAAGAGACACAGAGAGATAGAGAGAAGAGAGAAAGAGGGGAGAGAGAGAAAAGGGGAGAGAGAGGTGAGAGAGGAGAGAGGAAGAGAGGGAGGAGGGTGGGGGGGGGGTGGAGGGTCTGCACTTGAAGTCTGAAATAGTTTAAAGTACATCGGCTTCTGGCCACAATCCCTTTTTTAGGGGAAGAAAGAAAGAAACAAAATGGAAATTAATATACACTGTTAGAAAAACAGAGAGACGAGAGAGGACAGAGAGACAGAGAGAGATACAGACAGAGAGACAGAGAGAGAGGACACAGAGAGATAGAGAGAGAGAGACAAGAGAGAGAGAGACACAGAGAGACAGAGAGACAGAGAGAGAGAGGAGAGAGAGAGAGAGAGAGAGAGAGAGAGAGAGAGGAGAGAGAGAGAGAGAGGAGAGAGAGAGAGAGAGAGATGAGAGAGAGAGAGAGAGAGAGAGAGAGAGAGAGAGAGGTCAAATCCGAAAAGTTATTTGACAGATTAGGATCGTTTCTAGTCATTCACGTAATAATTATGATGACAGTATCATCATTCCAGGATAAATACACGCAAGCATATCAACTGTGTGTTCTGTACGCACAAAACACCCAAACCCACTGCTACATTGGAAAGTTTAGTTGAAAAGTTTGCAGATAACAGTTTTCTCCATCGCCGAAGTCAGATGCGCTGGGCTTGACTTGTCAGGCGTTTAACGGCAGCACAACACATTTTTCGCACATATGCCAGACAACAATAAATGCTGTCTTCGGATCAGAAACCGCAGAAGAAGAAGAAGAAGAAGAAGAAGAAGAAGAAGAAGAAGAAGAAGAAGAAGAAGAAGAGAAGAAGAAGAAACAAGAACAAGAACAAGAACAAGAACAAGAAGAAGAATTGCAAAGAAGAAGAAGAAGAAGAATTGCGAAGAATTGCGAAGAATTGCGAAGAAGAAGATATGCGAAGAAGAAGAAGAAGAATTTCGAAGAAGAAGAATTTACTTTTCTGCTCTTATGACTTACGTTGACTTACTAGTGTCCCCATATGGTAACTATTTTCTTTTCACTGGTTTTGTTTCTGAACTGTACAGTCTTTCTGTCTTTTAAAAAAAACTTATGGGCCAAGGGTTCAATTATTCTGTCAGCCTCATTGAAAGAAGATGCATCATACTGAAAAAGACCTAGTTTTCCCTTCAAAACTCATCATCATCTCCTCTGCTCCCATACCACCACCCCTCCCTCCCAGGGTCGTAGGGGCACTGCAGTGACGAACGTTGTACCAGATGGCTCTATTTGCAGCGGTTGTGGGCAAGTGCCTGGGTTGTGGAGAAGCTCTTCCCGGTCCATTCAGTGATGTTGTCTGCCTATTTCTTCTTCGGCCTCCTCGCCTTCTCTTCCTCTGCAATGTTCCCTGTAGTGTGGTTTAGAAAAGCCCATCTGATCTTGTCACATGTCCATATCATCTGAGCTTACTTTTCTTGACTGTGGACAGCATGTCTTCGTAATGTTCTACTTGTTGGGTGATGGTTTGTCGGACTTCTTTGTTGGTAATGTGGTCCGTGTATGAAATACCAACAACAAATGCCTTCAAGACTACAGGCCGTATTTTCGAAAAGCATGGTTGAACTGACGTCTAAGTTTATCATAAAGGTTGGCAGTCAACTTGCTTAATAATATCACTCCCAAGCATCACCCATCTCCTGCTGGAAAATAAATGGTATTCAGTATTGTTTTACTCCCTAAAAACTGTTTGTTAAGCAGTGACTGCGTCTGACATCTATAGCTCAACAAAAAAGGTCAACTGGTCGATTTGGGGAGCAAACAAACCAAACACACATTCAAAGCTAAGTCATTGATAGCACAGCCAAAGAAGAAGAAGAAAAACAAGGTTAACTGCTAGTATTAGCCAAGTCTGCTAAGTTTGTTTTTTTCTCTCGATGTCAACTCATTTTTTATCTACGAAAGCAAAGTCCATTTCTCCTGTACATTCAATCCATGTGAATTTCTATCTATCTTCTCTTCGTGTTGTCTAACAAAGTTTATAATTAACTCTTTTTATAAACATTTAAAATGTCTAATTTGAACCAATGCTTTCCTGACCTACCTCTACCATATCCTATTCCCAAGCAGACACCAGTTTTCTTCTTTCTTTCTGTTCTATTTTTTGCCACAGAGAACTAGTACATTTAAAAACAAACAAAACAATCTGCCTGCAATGTATCAGATTCTTCAGTTATAAGTTCAAACTATTCTGCAGAAGACACAAATCTCACACAAAGCAACACTATTTCTGTGTCTAAAAATCTCTGCACAAAATGTCACTCTTACATGAATAGGTAAACCAACCAAAAAATGGATGATCAGCACACACACACCACACACACACATACGCGCACACACACGCACACAACCGCACACACACACACACACACCACACAAACACATAAAAACCGCTGCTGCTAACTATGGGATAAACTCCCCCTTGCAAAAGGGCAGTCCTCTTCTTTTGTAGAGATCACGTTATAAAAAGAAGATGATATTCTAACAACAATTAAAAAAGGGGTAAAGCATGAAAAGAGGAGGAAAGGTGAGAGGACAGGAGGGTTGACTGTCAAAGGAATCATTGTACTTCAACAACAGAAAAAAAAACCCACAGAAAAACAAACAAATAAAAACTGAAATAAGACACTGACATTAGAAATTAACCCCAACCTTCTTCAGAGGTTTTTTCTTGTTGTTTTTTTTTGTTTGTTGTTGTTGTTTTTTTGGGGGGGTGCTGGGTGCCGGGTGGTGGTGATGGTATCCCTGCCCCCACCCTCCCCACCCCAATCCTCTTCCCTACCCACCACCCTCTTTACTCTAGTCCTCTTCCATCCTCATATTTGGTCTTTTAAATACATTTTTAGATACTTACCACCCCAAAAAACCTTGCAACAGACGAGGTTAGTGTGCTGTACTATCTGGACATACAATATCTGCTGTCGCTAGCATAACCGTGAGTAATCGTAACATTGCCATCACTGTGGCACAAAGAGCTGTGCTAAACAGTACTACTGCTGCTGGGGGTGGTGGTGGTGCTGGTGGTGGTGGAAGACTGATTTCAAACTCTTCCTCTAGCGAGGCACCGTTACTAGAGTGAGGAGGACAAGGAAAATAATTGTATCGTGGCAGGCAGTTTAAACTTGCGGAAAAAAATATTGGAAAATATTGTTTTTATTTGGCATCACGCACATACATGCATATATACACACGCTCGAGCACGCGCATTCAAACACCTGCGCGCATACACTCACACACACACACACAACAACACACACACACACACACACACAACCCACACACACCACAAACACACACACACACAACACACACCACACACAACACACACACGTAGATTACACATACATACACATCCATACACAATTGCACGCATGCACATACGCGTAGATAGATAGATGGATATCTAGCTATCTAGTTATCTAGCTAGCTAGCTAGACAGATGTATAGCTAAATAGACAGACAAACAGCTAGCTAGCTAGCTAGCTAGCTAGATAGACAGATAGACAGACATATATATAGAGAGATACATAGATAGATAGATAGATAGACAGAGAGATAGATACATAGAGATCTATATAAAGTCTATTGATTTTTTTATATTTATTATTATTATTATTATTATTATTATTATTACGATTATTATCATTATTGTTGTTGTTTTTATTGTTCTTATTATTTACTACTTATTATTAACTACATATTATCATCATTATTTTTTTTAGTAGAAGTACAAATAGTAGTAGTAGTAGTAGTAGCAGCAGCAGCAGCAGCAGCAGCAGCAGCAGCAGCAGTAGCAGCAGCAGCAGCAGCAGTAGCAGCAGCAACAGCGATCTGTCTGTCTGTCTCTCTGTCTGTCTGTTTGCCTGTCTGTCTGTCTGTCTTTGTCTCTATTCTGTCTCTGTCTCTTTCCGTCCGTGCTGTCCCCCCCCCCCCCCCTCCCCCCCCCCCCCCCCCCCCCCCCCCCCCCCTCCCCCCCCCCCCCCCCCCCCCCCCCCCCCCCCACCTTTCTCTCTCTCTCTCTCTCTCTCTCTCTCTCTCTCTCTCTCTCTCTCTCTCTCTCTCTCTCTCTCTCTTCTGGAACCTCGCACACTGTTTTGGTTAAGATTGGAGATAATCTGGCCCAGTGATTTGATGGCATTGTGATTTTTTTCTTTTTTTTCTTTCCCTAGTGGTATTTTTCCCTTCAGAAATAAATTAGCTAGGCTGTATTCGCCAGTGTACTTTCATTTCGTTTTGTTTTTCTTTCTGACAACAAAAAAATCCCTTACTTTTTGCCGGTTGTACCTAGGAGAGAGAGAGAGAGAGAGAGAGAGAGAGAGAGAGTGAGAGAGAGAGAGAGAGAGAGAGAGAGAGAGAGAGAGAGAGAGACAGACAGACAGAAGGTAGATAGACAGACAGGCAGGCAGGCAGACGAACGAACAGACGGCAAAAAGACAAACAGACAGAAAGAAAGACAGCAAGAAGTAAATAGACAGACAGACAGACGGATATATATATATATATATATATATATATATATATATATTATATATATATATATATATATATTATATATATAGAGAGAGAGAGAGAGGAGAGAGAGAGAGAGAGAGAGAGAGAGAGAGATAGATAGATAGATAGATAGATAGTTAGATAGGCAGAGAGACTTACAGACAGACAGACGGCAGACAGACAGACACATAGCGAGAAGGAGACAGGAAAGATAGAGAGATAGAGGCAGAGACACAGTGACATACAGACAGCAAGACATAATACAAACAACAGATTGAAACCCTTACAAAGAAAGAAGAGAGCTAAAGAGGAGAAGGTGGTGAGAGGGTGGGGTGGGGTGGTGGTAGGGTGAATGTGTCAATGAAAACGTCACTCAACCATCGCTTTTCCCCCCATCATTTTCTCTCTTGTGTTATACTTTTCTTTCTATCGCAGTTGCAAAGCTTCACAAAGATATAAGAAGAAGAAAGGCGGGCAAAGCATTCCGCTAGTGGTACGAACACACGGCCCTATAACTCATTGAGCATCTGGCATTGATTCAGAGAACATGTACAGCCTGTGGAGCCACAATTACATCAAAACTCTCCCGTCACTTCTCTCCGGGATTTTCCTTTGCCTGAGAGCAATGTTGATTTCTTTTTCTTTTTTTCTATAAATCATGTTGTAGAATTTTCTTTGATGTTATATTTTGAAAGTTTGGGGTGTTTTCTATGGTTTTTACTTCGTTGGCATTTTACACATGGACTTTCGTATTGTACATTTCGTGTTTATTTTGATACGGCTGTGTGAATGTATCTAAAATGTAAAAAATAAACTAGACCTTTAAGGAAAAATGCGTCTAGAGTTAAAATAGATTTTTATTCTCTATTTGTGGATAGCTTGGGGTATAGGATTTGTTCTTTCTTTGAAAACAAGAAGAAACGAAAAAAACATTCAATGTCTGGATTCTGAATAAAACCACTAATATATTTCATCACACCAACAGCGGGAGAGAGAGAGAGAGAGAGAGAGGAGGAGATAGAGATAGAGAAGAGAGGAGTAGAGAGATGAGAGAGGAGAGGAAGAGAAGAGAGAGAGGAGAGAGAGAGAGAGAGAGAGAGAACTCTGAACTCTGAAATTGTTTAATGTACATCGGCCTTTGGCCACAATACACATTGAGGGGCAAAATACTGAAGATGAAAAGTTGAAGATGAAAAAATTCACATAAGTTTGGTAAGACTTTGGCATAATACCCTGGAGTGCACTCATAAATGTATACTCTTGTATAAGCATATTCCAACATCATGCCTAAATAAAGACTGTCGTATGCCAACAAATCAAAACAAAACACAGCTAAAAACAAAAACTCAGTTCACCTTAACCACTTCCCAGGGTACCACAAAAAGACAATAGACCTATTAAAAAGTCATTGATAAACTATACCTGATATGTCAACACCTTCTCACCTACAATATACAAACATCAAGCACATCATAAATCATAACATTTGAAATCATTAATGCTCATTAGGTTTTCTTGCATTTTCATAATAGTTAGAGAGAGAGAGAGAGAGAGAAAGAGAGAGAGAGAGAGAGAGAGAGAGAGAGAGAGAGAGAGAGAGAGAGAGAGAGAGAGAGAGAGAGAGAGAGAGAGAGAGAGAGAGAGAGCAATTGCGTTGCTAGTTATTTCCATAAAAAAAAGTAAGCCAACAAAGCCACAATGGTTAAGCACAGACATTGAGATACACTGCAGTAGTTCTTTAACTACAACTAGTTATAGGGGTACTGAAGTAATACAAACACTAGCTCTCTCCATTTCTGGCGATCATGTACCAGAGCCTTGGCCTTGGCAGAACCGTCGAGGTAAAAGGTAAAGGTGTCCCATAACCTATGTGATCGTAGGGGAGTGAAGCGTCAGAGACCTCAGCTTCTCTAAGGACCAGAATATTTAGAGCGGCGCCCATCTACTCTCCCTCGCTGCTTTACCTTCCCTGGCCCTAAAGAGCGCAGGTACCCATTTATAGCTGGGTGAACTGGGGGACTGTACTGAAGACAAGGCGCGTAAACGGTCACCCATCCGAGTGGTAATCAGACTTGACGCTGCTTAACTTGGCTGGGGGAAAGCGAGTGCTCTGACCATTGACTGAACTATCCCTTCCCAATATTGTGATTTCATTTCATTTCCTTATTTTTTCATGTCTTCTACTTTCCTGGAGCATACCTTGTAAGATGGTTGTGGGGTGGTTTTTTTGTTTTGATTATATGACATGGCCATACCACTTCAGTTCTCTGTACTGTATTAAAGCAAGGATGCCCCTGTCTTAGCCATCACTAGTATTCTCAATCTCTATACATGAGGAGATATATCTCAGGGATCAGAGCACTCACTCTCCACAAAGCTAAGGTTAAGCAGCGTTAAGTGCAGTTGCAAAGAGGCTGGAAGACTGTTCATGAACCCTTCAGTACAGTCCTTCCCCCATTCACCCCGCTGTAAATGGGTAAGTGCCCTCTTCAGGGACAAGGGATATACATCAGCGAGGAGAAGGGATTGGCGCCATCCTCACTATTCTGACCCCCTAGAGAAGCTGAGGTCTCTGACACCTCGCTCTACAACGACCGCAAAGGATATAAGAACACAGTTTACCTCTATCTTTTACTTGGATTAATGTAAGGCAGGCTTTTGTCGTGGGCATTCTATTCTTTTCAACTTCATAACATCTATAAAAGTTATCGGAGCACTGCAATGAACTTTGCAGGCTTTGTCCCTCGGGCATAGTAATCGATTATGTCGTAGTCCCTGTATGGAGAACATGGAGCCTGCTTGTGTAGCTCATAAATGCGGGTATCTTTGACTTATTTGACGTATACCCCTTGATTCCCGGGGGAATATTGGGCTGAAACAGTACCCTCCAACGAACTCGGCTCTGGGAGGTCCTCTTCAGCTCGGCTCTTGTCCTTTCGGCTGCCTTCGTCTCTGCATCAACGCTTTTGCGCCAGGTCTGTTTTGGTGGACCGACTTAACTTACAGAATCTTTAATTGATGATATGGAAGGCTGCTCTTGTAGCTCGTGAAATCTGGCGTAACTAGCGTAATATGTAAAGTGCGTGTGTGAGCTTTTTGCTTGCGAATAAACATGCTGGGCTTAGCCGTACTGGTAAACCTCTACTCCATGTTGACCCCAGAGATTATAAGCCACTCCCTGCCAAAATTTACAAACGCCATAGCCAGGATTCGAACCCACAACTTCGTGGACCCATGAGATGGAAATCAAACACACTACCCACTAACCTGTGGCAACCGTAATCATGACATTCGCTGTTTGAAGTTTTAATGGACTTTGTTCAAAAAATAAAGCAGTGATGTTGTTATAAACAACTCTTTTAAACTTGTTTGCACACACACACTCACGCGCGCGCGTGCGTATGCACACACATTGTACTGAAGCCAAGGCGCGCAAACGGTCACCGAAAGAAAGACAGGCAGGCAGACAAAGATAGACAAGAACAAAAAAAAGAAAGAAAGAAAGGAAGGAAAGAAAGAAGGAAGAAAGAAGAAAGAAAGAAAGAAAGAAAACAAGAAAAAAGAGAAAGAAAGACAGACAAAGAGAGAAAAGACAAGAAACAACAACACAAATGAAACAAGGAAGGAAGGAAGACAGAAAGAAAGAAAGAAAACAAGAAAGCAAGAGAGACAGAAGGAAAGACACAGATCAAAAATAAAAGAAATAAAGGAAGAAAGAAAGGAAGGAAGGAAGGATGAAAAAAGAAAGAAAGAAAGACAAAAAAGAAAAGGAAAGATAATAACAGAAAGTAACCATTATGAAAGAATAGACAAACAGAGATGAAGTTTAAAAAAGACTGAAAGAAAAACAAAGGAAAACTAACAAAAAAACAACAAACACCAGATAAAAATAAGTAAAGTAAAAGAAATAAAGTAGAAGCGAAAAAGTGAAACAGAGAGACAGACAGACAGACAGACACACTGCACAGGCACATAGACATACATACACACATACATACATACATACATACATACATACATACATACATACATACATACATACATGCATACATACAGTCATACAGACAAAGATAATACAGAAACAGAAGCAAATCAGAACAACAGGACAAGACAAAAAGACTAACGTAGAGAAAGAGATACATAGAAGCAGCAAGACAAGACAAGACAAGACTATACTAGACAAGATACAGAAAGATACGAACAACATACACACACACAAAGATCCAAACATATAAAGAGATATAAAACATGACAACAAGAACAACAATGAAAGCCTTTCTAATGATGGACAATAATAAGCATACAGAATAAATGAGGCAATGTTTTTTGTTCAGCTCTAAGAGCAAAGAACACCCAAAAAATCAACATAAATATAACAGCTGCTTGCAGTCATCAAAAAAGAAAAGATAGAACAGAAAAAACAACATTGCTAGCATGAAGCAAATGATTAGATAAATACAACAAAAATTAGATTATAGAGAAAAGGCCGATAGTTTACCACAAAATACTATACAGACATACACTTTTTTCTAGTTATATTTTACTGAAACGTTTATGTAGGCACAGGGGCATGCCCTCTCTCCTCTTTATCTTTCTCATTGATCTTCTATCTATTTATGTATCTCTCTCTCTCTTTATATATATATATATATATATATATATTTATATTTATATTTATATTTATATATAATGGCCATAACCTATAAGGTCGTGGGGGACCGAGGCGTCAGAGACCTCACTTTTCAAGGGGCCAGCATATTGAGGAAGACGCTCATCTCCTCTCCCTCGCTACTTTACCTTCCCTGACCCTAAAGAGGGTAGGTACCCATTTACAGCTGGGTGAACTGGGGGAACTGTACTGAAGCCAAGGCGCACAAACGGTCACCCATCCAACTGGTAACCACGCTCGACGCTGCTTAACTTGGCTGGAGGAAAAGTGAGTGCTTCGACCACTGAGCTATCCCGTCCCCAATATATATATATATATATATATATATATATATATATATATATATATATATATATATATATATATATATATATATATATATATATATATATATCGTTTATGTGCGTATATATGAAATTTATATGCGGACATATAAACATACATATGATGGCTGCATAGCCTAGTGGTTAGCACTTTGCAATCGGGATCCGACGTCCTCAGTTCCAACCACCATCAACAACAGTTACTGACCACTGATGAGATTCCAGATACGCACAAGTTTGGCGACCATTGAGTTAGTCACAATGCGACTTCGGGTTCGGTTTCTTTTAAAACATGACACTAGTGAGCTTACATTTTTACATTATTTTGTCATCATTTTCTTCTGGTGCGCAATGGCCTTACTTATCCAAGACGAGGAACTGGTTGATGTGCTACGTGCGTTTGTGCACTAAGCCTTAGTCTACAGTCTAATTTTGCTGAATTTTGGGGGAGGTGGAGTCGGTGCGGATGGTATCAACCAGGGAAACATCTCATCAACCTGTGGAGTAACTTGAACTTACGCCATCAGATCGCCAGCTGTACACACTTTTCACTAGCCTACCATTTTTGCCGAAGTTTTAAAAAAGATTGTGTATCACACAATGAGTAACTGAAAAATGGGTGCAGTGATTACCAGAGCCTGATGCATTGCAGGGCTATTTTGTTTTTGTATTTTCACATCCATAACTATAATAGAAAGGAAAATTAACCTACTGGGTGACAGACTGACAGATGGGCGGTTGGACAGACAGATGGGCAGAGACAGACAGACAGATGGGCAGACAGAAGACAGACAGACAGTCAGACAGACAGACAACGGATTGATAAGGGAGAAAAACACAAAAGCATAATGTTAATTCATGAAATGTCAGCATAGCATCTGGCTAGGTGAATAAAATGTTGACTTTATTTGAACTCTCAATGAAATACAATATGAATCACTGGGACAACCAGCATGATATTTTCAGACAATATCAATCTAGCAAATTGACCCTGGTGGAGTCTATTGATCTCCAGATCATTAACTGCATGCTGGGTATGTTTGTGCCATCCATACCATAGCTTATAACTGGCCTACTCTTCAATTCCACTATGCAGATGTGCGAAAAAAGAGAGTGAAACCACAGATAGTTGGACAACACTTAGAGTTTGAAATAGGTGGACCCATTATTTTGCAACAGGCCACACAGTGACTTGCCTTCTAAATGACGTCATTATTATAACATTATCGTCATCGAAAACAACTAATACAGTGTATTACTTTTTAAGCAGCCACGTCATTATGACTTGTTTTCATGAAGATTGTTAAGGCAGCTTAAAGCGTTCACAAAATGTTTGGTTTGAAGGGGGTGACAGGCAGATAAACTGTCTCATAATGATACATTATCTGGCAAGTTTTCAAACAACTCAAGAACAGGAATCGAAACACAAAAATTTAAAAACAATAGAAAAGAACGCATGTTTGACGGAGAGAGCATCAGCAAACTAAAATCGTTATACATAAGTTATTAATGGCATTTGAAGAAATAAAACATTTCATATTTTGATTGTCACCATCCCCAAATTCGGAATGCAGCTACCTTCATGTTGGACAAAAACTATAGTAAAAGGAGGGTTAAAGGTGTCCCATAACCTATAAGGTCGTAGGGGAGCGAGGCGTCAGAGACCTCACTTCTCTAGGGGCCTGCATATTGAGGGCGGCGCCCATCTCCTCTCCCTCGCTGCTTTACCTTCCCTGACCCTAAAGAGGCAGGTACCCGTTTACAGCTGGGTGAATTGGGGGAACTGTACTGAAGCCAAGGCGCGCAAACGGTCACCCCAAAACTATAACATACGAAAAATATCACCATTGGTGAACCTTGTCGTACTAGCCAAGGAACAACAAAAACATGGTCAACAAAAAATGAACAGAAACAAGAACAAGGAAGCAGAGAGAGATAGAGAGAAAGAGGATGCACACAGAGACATAGTTGTTGACAGACAAACAGAATGTCTAACACACTGACAGGCAAACCACAAGCAAAAAACGAACTAAAATAGATGCGAAAAACGTAACATGAACCAGAACACAACAGACCCCTATCAAAACACTGGCAGCCCAACAATAAAGCCATCACCACCATCACCACCACCCCCACCACCACTACCATCACCATAACAACAACAACACAGCAACCACAACAAAGGCAACAACAACAATATACAAGCAGCCTCAACAATCTCTTCAGGTAATGAGAAAGAACAAAAAAAGGAAAGACTCACTTCCGAAAGTGAAGCTGAAGTGGCGGTGATGAAAAGCGGTGGGTAATTTCCCTCCAACCTGGCCCCCCTGGTCAGATTGAAAGCGTGGACTATGGCGTTGTGAATACACGACTGAAATGAGTTATCGACTTCCCTCCTTCTGCTCTAACGGCTCTGCTCGCTTCTGCTCTGCTCTGTTCTGCTCTCCTCTGTCTCCCCAACAGAACCACCCTCACCTGAAAATGGAAAGTGCGGTCCTTCAGTACCTGCGAGCTCTCCTCTCGGTTACACGCCAGTATTAGCTGCCGGGAAAGGGGGGGGGGGGGGGGTCATTCATGTAGTAGCTTCTATAGAGTGCGAGTTGGAACAGGGTTTTTTGAGTGATTTTTATTACTTTTTATTTTAAAGTATGAAAAGACAAATGTAATGTGTACTTGTTTTTGAGGGATTGAGGACATAGAGCAATACTAGTTAGTGACATGAAAGTTGGAAATAATCATCAAATGAGGATTGCTTGTGTTCCTACAACGTTGACCCCGCAAATGCGTATTGCTGTAAGGATGCTAGCATACAACAAAGTACTGAGGTGGTACAGTGTTTGCTGAAAAACAAAAACAAATTGTAACCTACCAAATTTGTGCAAAATTACATGAGTTTTGAGTCAGAGGCTAGCCTTTTACAAAAAGTGGTTTTCATTTCTGTGGATGACGTAGTGTGTGCAGTATGAATGTAAGAGTAAAATGGAAAAACAGAAGGAAATTTGCGAAATATTGATACAGAAATATAACATTCTGCCTCACTGGACATTCTGTTTTGATTTTTATGGCAAGGGATATATGAACTTCAATAAACAGATAGTTAAACAGTTTGTACATGCTATTACACAGGAATTCAGACATGTGCGTGTATATATGTAACTCACATAGTTGTGATACCAACACACGCAGCAACATTCATATGCATTTATGCACAAACACACACACACACACACACACACACACACACACACACACACAACCACATGTGGACGCGTGCGCGGGCACGCAAACACATAAACACACAATACACATACACACACACATACTTACACACACACACACTCATACACACACACAATCACACACATACACACACACACACACTCACACACATACAACACATACACACACACACACACACACACATACACACACACATACATACACACACACACACACACACACACACACCACACACACAACACACACACACACACACCACACACCACACACACACACAAACACACTTCTGATCAGCACTTGTCTTTCGATTTTTATATTGAGGATAAATGCTGGAAGCAGGAGCGGGATGACATGTATTGGATTATGGGCTGGAATGGGGATAAGGGGGTAAGGGGGGGAGGGAGTATAGCTATTCACTAAAAGAGGCTATAGAAGAACAACAATAAAGTGAAAAAAAAGTGCAGATATCTGCATTTTCTTTCCTTTGACAGATGAAAGCACTTGGTCAATAAACTGTATATTACATGTTTATAGATTCCATTGGATGGTATTACCGGTCTGTTCGCGTTTTTGTATGTGCAGAAACATGTGATATATATAAAACTTTACTTTCTACACAAACACGTACACACACTTATAATAATACACACGCGAGCACGCACCCACACACACGCGCGCGCACACACACATATACACACGCACACACGCACACACACACGCACACACACACACTCACTCACGCACACACACTTACTTGCTCACGCGCACACACACACACACACACACACACACACACACCGCGCGCGCGCGCGCTTCCTTGTACTCAGGCATTAAACTGTCAGTATCAAACGACATTATTACGAACACAGAGAGAAAAAGCTATAGAAATAAGAGGGGGGAGAGCAAAAGACAGACATGTACAAACAGATTATGAGAGGAAGAAAAAAGAGATACACTTAAAATGCAGACAGACAGAGAAGAAGACAAACATACAGGCTAGACAAACATACTAGACAAACATAAATGATGAACAAGGACATCCGGCAGATACACAAGATGCACGAACAGACTAGACAAATATAAATTTATAAGCAAACACACTCGACAGACAAACAAGATGTAAAGCAAACATACATGATGGACAGGCATATCGGACGGTCATACAATGTAGACAAAAACAATACACAAACACATTCGATGAACAAACATACAGAAGATGCATACTTCATAAATACACAGGACAGACAAACATACTGCCCAAACATACATAATGGACAAATATACTTCACAAAATACATTGTGGACAACCATACTTCACAGACATAGATGATAGACACACTTTAATATATAAGGAATCGTGATGGACAAATATACTACACAAACATGCATGACAGACAAGCATACTGCACAAACATACAAGATGGACAACCATACTACACAAACATACATCACGGACAAACATATTACACAGACATACATAGTGGACAAACATACTACACACACATAGAGGACAGACAGGCATACTAGACAAACATGCAAGATGGACAAACATACTACACAGACATACAGGACACACAAACATACTTCACAGACATACAGGATAGAAAAACATACTTCACAAACATGCATGATAGACAAACATACCTCATAAATATGCAGGAGAGACGAACACACTACACCGTAGCACATAACGAACAAGCATACTACATAAACATACATCGTGGACAACCGTAATGCACAAACATAGAGGATAGACAACCATACTAC
>CM054163.1:24410279-24412779 GCA_028751875.1 Rapana venosa | reverse complement strand
AAATTTACCCCCCCCCAAAAAAAAACACACCCCAAAACAGCCGCATGCACACGGGACTGGATGTTAAAAAGCACTTAAGTGCTTATTCCATTACCTTCGATATGAAAGAACAAATGAATAAAATAAATAAATACAAGTACTTTAGCAGCTGCTTACAAACTTTAACAAACAAAAAACCAAATAGTCCTTGATTCGTTTGAATCTTGCGTAACCCAACAAAAGGTCATGATGATGCAATATTCGCAAGGCACACCTGCACTGATCTTAATAACTGACACTCATCTATGCCATAACATTATATTCATGATAATATCCGAAATCGAAATGCACTTTGTAACCGTTACCAAACCAAAATACTTAGTATCAGTTACCAAACCAAAGTATTTAGTATATGTTACAAAAGCAAAGCACATCGTAACCGTTACCAAAGCAAACAAACTCAGTAACAGTTACCAAAGCAAAAACAACAACAACCCAAAACCTCAATAACCGCTACCAAAGCAAACAAAACTCAGTAACCGTTACCAAAGCAAAAAAAAAAAACCCAACCCCAAACCTCAATAACCGTTACCAAAGCAAATAAAATTCCGTAACCGTTACCAAAGCAAAAAAACCCAACAACCCAAAACCTCAATAACCGTTACCAAAGCAAACAAAACTCAGTAACCGTTACCAAAGCAAAATAAAAACCAACCCAAAACCTCAATAACCGTTACCCAAGCAAACAAAACTCAGTAACCGTTACCAAAACAAAAACAAAAAAGTCCAAAACCTCAATAACCGTAACCAAAGCAAACAAACTCAGTAACCATTACCAAAGCAAAAAATTCAGTAACCGTTACCAAATCAAAACATTAGTCATAGTTTCCAAAGCAAAATATCAGTAACAGTTTCCAAAGCAAAATATCCGTAACATTTTCCAAAGTAAAACATAAGTAACAGTTACCAAACCAGAAACAATTAGTGACACTTTCCAAATCAGAAAATCTTAGTAACCGTTACAAAAGCAAAACATCAGTAACATTTACCAAAGCAATACATTTAATAACCATTACAAAACAAACATTAAGTAACAGTTACCAAAGCAGAAACACTTAGTAACAGTTGCCAAAGCCAAACAGTAAGTTGAAGATAAAGGTGTTCCGTAACCTATAGGTCTTATGGGAGCGAGGCGTCAGAGCTCTCACTTCTCTAGGGGCCAGCATATTGAGGGCGGCGCCCATCTCCTCTCCCTCGCTGCTTTACCTTCCTGACCCTACAAAGGGCAGGTACCCATTTACAGTTGGGTGAACTAGGGGACTGTACTGAAACCAAGGCGTGCAAACGGTCATCCATCCACTTGGTAACCACGCTCGACGCTGCTTTACCTAGGCTGGGGGAAAGCGAAGTGCTCCGACCGCTAAGCTATCAATTAGTAACCATAACCGAAGCAAAACATTTAGTAACCGTTACAAAAGCAAACCACTTAGTAACCGTTACCAGAGAAAACCATACAGAAATCGTTACAAACGCAAGTAACCGTTACAAAGCCAAAAGCTTAGTAACTATTACAAAGCAAAACACTTAGAAACCGTTAAAAGTAAAGGTAAAGGAGTCCTATAACCTATAAGGTCGTAGGGGAGCGAGGCGTCAGAGACCTCACTTCTCTAGGGCCAGCATATTGAGGGCGGCGCCCATCTTCTCTCCCTCGCTGCTTTACCTTCCCTGACCCTGAAGAGGGCAGGTACCCATTGACAGCTGGGTGAACTGGGGGAACTGTACTGAAGCCAAGGCGCACAAACGGTCACCCATCCAACTGGTAACCACGCTCGACGCTGCTTAACTTGGCTGGGGGAAAGCGAGTGCTCCGACCACTGAGCTATCCCGTCAAACCGTTACCAAACCAAAAACACGTAGTAACCGTTACCAGAGAAAACCTTATAGAAGCCGTCACAAACACCAAAATATTTTTATAACCCTTACAAACGCAGAACCGGTAACCGTTTACAAACGCAGAACCGGTAACTGATTTTTTTTTTGTTGATAAAGCGCTCTGATGGTGTTTGCTGTATTTATTGAAGGCTCCGAAGTTGAGCAAGTGCGTTAACTCGATAAAATATTGCTGTACCAATTTCAGCGACAAATAGCGTACAGTGTCTATGGACACTTTGTCTGTTGACGAACGATTGCAGCTAAGAATTTATCGTCTGCCCAAGAAAAAACCAACATGAAACAGGATATCACTTCTCTTCTTTTACGGCATTTTTATCGAGAGTGAGAGAGAGGGGGTAGGGATAGAGAGAGAAAGAGGGAGGGAGAGAGAAAGAGAGAGGAGAGAGAGAGAGAGGAGAGAGAGAGAGAGAGAGGAGAGAGAGAGAGAGAGAGAGAGAGAGAGAGACAGTGGGAGACAAAGACAGACAGACAGACAGACAGACAAGAGAGACAGAAACAGAGAGACAAACAGACAGAGACACATCCTCTCCATCAGCAATATTTAGCAGTCTGTCACTTATGTACGACT
>CM054163.1:24405279-24407779 GCA_028751875.1 Rapana venosa | reverse complement strand
CCGAAACTCGAGTCAGGTCAGGCCAAAGGCATGGTCCTTACTCTAATATTCCCCTAATGCTGCCTTCAAAGTTTTATCTTGTAGTGATTTTTTTCCCCTCTAATTTAGGACAAAATTAGTTTATGATAAGAATGAAGTTGTAATTGGTTACCTGCACTTGTTTTTCCTCACTCTTTTGTCTCAGGTATATATATATATATATATATATATATAGATATATATATGGTATATATACACCACACAAAGTGAAAGCATAACAACCAGCATAATAAATGTTCCCCAATATTTCGGCTTTCGCCTTCCTGGGGGGGGGGGGGGGGGGGGGTTATGACGTGTGGAATGACGTCAATCTCAATTATACATCATTGTGAAAGTTGTGTTATGACATTTTAAGTTAAACATCAACATCATACTGAGACCATGTTAGAGAGAGAGAGAGAGAGAGAGAGAGAGTGGGGTGGGGGGGGGGGGGGTAATTTTACAATGGACAATTATTATGGTTATAAGTATAGTTAAGTTTCACACACACACACACACACACACACACACACACATATATATATATATATATATATATATATATATATATATATATATATATATATATATATAATATATAACTCTTTTTTTGCCATTACATGAAATATTTCCCGTTCGTATGCCGCGGGCTCTTTCAGTGTGAACATCATCCCAATTTTCTGGAAATTCTGTACTAGAAAGTCATCTTTTCTATCACTCTCTTTGTTTGTGTCTTTATTTCTTACTTCTGGTAATTCTGTGCTAAAAATGCCATCCTCTCTATCACTGTCTATGTGTCTGTTCTAGGCTTGTTTGTTACTTCTTAACATTTCGTCCTAAAAAAAATGTCACCCTTTCTATCAATCTCTTTTTTTCGGTCTTGTTTTTTGTCTTACTTCTGGATTTCCGTGCTGAAATAAAATGTCATGTTTTACATCACACTCTTTGTTTCTGACTTTTCGTTTTACTTCAGGAAGTTCTGTGCTAAACGTGTCATCCTTTCTATCAATTTCTTTGTTTTTGTCGTTTTTTCTTACTTCTGGAAATTCTGTGCTAAAAATGTCATCCTTTCTATCAACTCTCTTTGGGTTTTGTTTTTCTCACCTTTCTATGACCTTTCTTGCTTTTTTTTCTTCCTTCCTAGTCCGCTCGCCTACCTTTGTTCCCCACCAACAAAATCGTCACATATTTTCCTTTCTTGAAAACAGAATGCAGCTACCTGAATAATGCGCAAAAAACCCGGTCGGGTAGACAAAAGCTCGCCAGTGGTGAACCTTACAGATCCAACCGAGGAGCCAAATTTCTTCTTTTAAAAAAAAAATTCCTGTCATACCATTAAGGATATGGGGGATTTTACACAATATCAATGAACAAAATCATAACCGACCATCACACATGTACCATGTAAATGGATATTTGAACACATCGCTTGCTACAGAACAGTAATTTGCCCGTTGACACATATCAAACTATTCGACCAAAGTCTCCGTGTTATTTGTGATAGTATCGTGTGCCTGGAAAACATAAGAAATGCCAGCTCACCTAGCAAGATATAAGCCGTAGAGATAAAATGTGAGAGGGGAAGGAAGGGGGAGAGAGAGGGAGGGAGGGAGAGAGAGAGAGAGAGAGAGAGAGAGAGAGAGAGAGAGAGAGAGAGAGAGAGAGAGAGAGAGAGAGAGAGAGATAGATAGAAAGAGAGACAGGCAGACAGACAGACAGACAGACAGACCCAGACACAGACACAGAGACACAGCAACACAGATGCACAGACATACAGAGATAGAGACAGAGACAGAGAAACAGAGAGAGACTGAGAGACACTGAGAGAGATAGAGAGACAGAAACAGAGAGAGACAGAGAGACACGCAGACTGACAGGGATTATAAGCAAAATATGGTGAAAAAAAGAAACAGACCACGAATAAATCATCAAAAATTAAATAATCTTGGAAAACCAGATGGAAAATAGAAACAAAGATAAATCAGAAGCTTTTTGCAAAAAGGGACAAAATTAATAGCAAATTCCAAATGATTTTCTTCTTCGTCGAGCACTCAGACAGCTAGGAGTGTTATCTGTCATATGCGACAAAAAAAATTCATCGTGCTGCCGTTAAGCGCCTGACAAGACAGGCCCAGAATATCCGACTTTGGCATGGCAGAGATATATTAAATTTTAAGATTCCACCCCCCCCAAAAAAAAAAATTGGAAGGAAAATTGACCAAAATAGACATGAAAATAGGCAATAAGGGGAGAGGGGGTGGGGGGGGGGGGTGACAGGGACGAAAAAACACAAGGCAGAAAGAAAGAGAGGGCTAGAAAAGAGGGAATTCCTGGCACATACATTTTCCATGGAGGTGGGGGATGCTATTTATACTGACAGACCCCCTGGCATCCTCTCGGGGGGTGATGATTTCATAATCAGAGTCTGATGATCCATACCTGAAAGGCGTGATTACTGTATTGCACGTTCCTCTTTTTCTTT
>CM054163.1:24387779-24390279 GCA_028751875.1 Rapana venosa | reverse complement strand
TCCGTTCCCACCGGCACACAATGGCCTACTCTTCCGAAAAGCGGAACGGGTTTTAACGTGTGCGCAAGATGTTCTGTTCTGTTCACCTTTCACCTATCTCGTAGTCCTTGGGGGCACAACTGAAGATTTTGCAGCCAGCTTCCTCCACTCATCGAAGTCATCCCGTTTTCCGTAGCAGATCGGTCCACTCACTTAATGAATCCACAACGAATCAAGCCACCAATTCTTCGATATTAGTTGCGTCAAATGGTTAAGAATGTTGTTGTGTATATTTATATGATTTTGTGGTGGGCGTTACTTTTTATGAAACACACGATTTTATTGTTTACTGTGCAATGCGGTTAGACCGGGAAAAAACCCTAATACGGACAAGTCGTTGTTCATGTTTGGTCTTCTGCTTTCTAAAACAGGTTTGCCATTGATTGAAAGAAGGGAGAAATCAGAAGAAAGTCGACATGCTTTTTGTCTAGTTTGTTTTAAAAGAAGGTAACGTTCTTAGGTAACTCTGCTTTCCCCCAGCCAAGTTAAGCAGCGTCGAGCGTGGTTACCAGTTGGATGGGTGAGCGTTTGCGCGCCTTGGCTTCAGTACAGTTCCCCCAGTTCACCCAGCTGTAAATGGGTACCTGCCCTCTTTAGGGTCAGGGAAGGTAAAGCAGCGAGGGAGAGGAGATGGGCGCCGCCCTCAATATGCTGGCCCTAGAGAAGTGAGGTCTCTGACGTCTCGCTCCCCTACGACCTTATAGGTTATGGGACTCCTTTACCTTTACCTTTTTTAACGTTCTTATGGGGACGGGACAGTTCAGTGGTCAGAGCACTCGCTTTCCCCCAGCCATGTTAAGCAGCTTCGAGCGAGGTTACGGATTGGATGATGGGTGACCGTTTGCGCGCCTTGGCATCAGTACAGTTCCCCAAGTTCACCCAGCTGAAAATGGGTACCTGCCCTCTTTAGGTTCAGGGTAGGTAAAGTAGCGAGGGAGAGGAGATGGGCACCGCCCTCAATATGCTGGCCCCTAGAGAAGTTGAGGTCTCTGACGCCTCACTCCCCTACGAGCACATAGGTTATGGGACACCTTTACCTTTTTAATGTTCCCCTCAAGAAACAAGGGCACGACACCCAGTGTGCCCCTGACTGTGTCTGAAGGGGAGTGATTCCTCTAGCTTTAACTTAACTACTATTCTACTACTACTACTACTACTACTACTACTACTACTACTACTACTACTACTACTAATACTACTACTACTACTACTACTACTACTAATGTGAGGAATTTATATAGCGCTGAATCTTGTTAAGTAAACAAATCAAAGCGCTTGTCAAAAAACTTGTCAACATCTTGATAAACGTCAGTGCCGTGCCATGTACTAACAGAAGAAAAGAAACAATTCTCCTCCTCCACCACCTCACAGAGAGAGAGAGAGAGAGAGGAGAAGAGGGGAGGGGGAGAGCGAGAGAGAGAGGAGGAGGAAGAGGGGAGAGAGAGAGAGAGAGAGAGAGAGAGAGAGAGAGAGAGAGAGAGGAAGAAAGAGAAAAAAGGAGAGGTGAGAAAGGAAGAGAATGAGAGAGAAACAGAGACAGACAGACACAGACAGACAGATAGACAGACAGACATATACTGACAGACTGACAGACAGGCAGACAGACAGAGACAGACAGACAGACACAGACAAACAGACATACAGACTGTCAGACAGAGACTGACAGACTGACAGACAGGCAGACAGAAAAACAGACACAGAGACAGACATACAGAGTGGCAGACAGACTGACAGACTGACAGACACAGACAAACAGACATACAGACTGACAGACAGAGATTGACAGACTGACAGACAGACAGGCAAACAGAGAGACAGACAGTGAGACCGACAGATAGACAGACAGTGAGACAGACGGAAAGACATACAGACAGACAGAGTAGAGACAGCATTTTTTTATTTTTTTAGTAGTAGTTGTAGCAGCAGCAGCAGCAGCATCATCATCATCATCATCATCATCATCATCATCATCATCACACAGCAGCAGCAGCAGCAGCAGCAGCAGCAGCAGCAGCAGCAGCAGCAGCAGCAGCAGCAGCAGCAGCAGCAGCAGCAGCAGCTGCAGCAGCAGCAGCAACAGCAGCAGCAGCAGTAGTAGTAGTAGTAGTAGTAGTAGTAGTAGTAGTAGTAGTAGTAATTATCATTACTACTAGTAATTATCATCAGCATCATTATCATTATTATCAGTATTATTATATTTTTGTTCTTGTTCTTGTTCTTGTTGTTGTTGTTGTTGTTGTTGTTGTTGTTGTTGTTGTTCTTCTTCTTCTTCTTCTTCTTCTTCTTCTTCTTCTTCTTCTTCTTCTATCTTCTTCTTCTTCTTCTTCTTCTTCTTCTTCGTCTTCTTCTTCTTCGCAATTGTTCGCAATTGTTCGCAATTCTTCTTTTTCTTATAACATGCATTAAAAACAGGCAAACCCCACCACCCACCCCTATTACAACACACACACAACACACCACA
>CM054163.1:24377779-24385279 GCA_028751875.1 Rapana venosa | reverse complement strand
GAGAGAAGAGTGAGAGAGAGAGAGAGTGAGAGGAGAAGAGAAAAGAAGAGGAGAGATGAGAGAGATGGAGAGGGAGAGAGAAGAAGAGAGAGAGAAGAAGAAGAGAGAGAAAAAGAAGAAGAAGAAGATAGAAGAAGAAGAGAAGAAAGAAGAAGAATGGGGAAGAGAAGAGAGAAGAAGAGAGAAGAAGAAGAGAAGAAGAAAGAAGAAGAAGGAAAAGAAGAAGAAGAAGAAGAAGAATTGGAAAAAAAGAATGCGAAGGAAAAGAATGCAAAGAAGAATGCGAAGAAGAAATGCGAAAGAAGAAGAAGAAGAAGAATTGCGAAGAAGAAGAAGAAGAATTGCGAGAAGAAGAGGAAAAAGAAGCAGAAGAAGAAGAAGAAGAAGAAGAAGAAGAAGAATTGAGAAGAAGAAGAATAAAGAAGAAGAATGAAGAAGAAGAAAGAACAAGAAGAAGAAGAAAGAAGAAGAAGCGAAGAAGGAAAAAAGAAGGAAAAAAGAGAAGAATTGCGAAGAAAGAAGGAAAAATTGCGAAGAAGAAGAAGAAGAAGAAGAATTGCGAAGAAGAAGAAGAATTGCGAACAATTAGAAGAAGAAATGCGAAGTAGATATGCGAAGAAGAATGCGAAGAAGAACAAAAACAAGAAGAATTGCGAAGAAGAACAAGAAGAATTGCGAAGAAGGAAAAAAAAGCGAAGAAGAAGAAGAAGAAGAAGAAGAAGAAGAAGAAGAAGAAGAAAACAACAACAACAACAACAACAACAACAACAACAAGCAGCAGCATAGCAGTAGTAGGAAGGAAGGAAGGAAAGGAGAGAAGAGATGGGATGGGGGGACACAGCCCACAGGCAACAGCCCACAGCCAACAAGGAGTTGGGGCCAACAGCTATTGTTGGGGTCAGCGGGGCAATAAGAAGGGCAAGGCACTCCGTCACAGCGTGCACATTCACAGACAGACAAGGAATATCCATCTCTTTCGCTGCACTAATATCCTTCTGACATGAAAAGGCCAGCGGCAGCTCTCTCTCCCATCACCCCCTTACCCCCACCCTTCCCCACCCCACACCCAACCAACCATTCCACCCACCCTCTCTCCCCACCCCCTGTTTCTCTCTGTCTCCCTTCCAAGCTTGCCAAAAAAGCACGCACGCAAGCGCGCACGCACATGCGCGCGTATGCACAGACACACAAACATGCGCGCGTGCGCGTTCGCACACACAAGCACTCTAACACACAGTCGTACACACATACACACACTAACGCACACATGAACGCACGCCTACACACACACACACTAAAACTAAAACTAACACACATATTCACACAGACACACAGACACACACACACACACACGCACACACACACACACACACATTCTAACCTACACACACACACACATACACATACACACACACACACACACACGCATACACACGCATACGCACACTCCCAAGATCGTGCGTGGATGCATGCACGCACATAACATACTATTTACTTTCCGTCATTCCATCCTATTGTATGTAATCCCCAGGGACAACACCTTTTTTATCTTTTTTGGGGGGATTGTATTCTATTGCGAAAGAAAATAAAAGGAAGAATTAAGAAAGACAAGAATGAAAACAAAACAAAAAAAGAGAAAGAAGATAAAAGAAAATAAAGAGGGAAAGACAGTACAGCAATCCATTTGAAGAAAAGGAACAAGAAAGAACAGATGGTATAAAGAAGAAAGATGGTAAGGATAAATCAAACATGAAACGAAAAAACCCCACTAACATCCCCCCCCCTACTATTATAGTAGAGAAAGAAAACAAAGTTTAAACACAGAAAGAGAAATAGAAATGCAACAACTATGAAATGGAAACTCACACAGTAAAGTACAAGCAAGAAAGAGAAAGAAAGAAAGACAGACAGACAGACAGACAGAAAGAAAGACGAAAGAAAGAAAGAAAGAAAGAAAGAAAGAAGAGAGAGAGAGAGAGAGAGAGAGAGAGAGAGAGAGAGAGAGAGAGAGAGAGAGAGAGAGAGAGAGAGAGAGAGAGAGAAAATTATCTATTTATTTTATTTAGTTATTCTTTTATATCGAGGATAATGGAATAAGCACTCATGTGCTTTTTTACATCCAGTCCCCGTGTGTATGCGGTTTGGTAAATTTTGTCATCTGCTTCCACCCGCACACAATGGCCTACTCTTCCGAAAAGCGGAACAGGATTTAACGTGTGCGCAAGATGTTCTGCATGCGCTCGAACACGGGGCCTCGGTTTATCGTCTCCATCCGAAGGAGAGAGAGAGAGAGAGAGAGAGAGAGAGAGAGAGAGAGAGAGGAGAGAGAGAGAGAGAGAGAGAGAGAGAGAGAGAGAAGAGACAGACAGACAGACAGACAGACAGACAGACAGGCAGACATACAGACGGACAGAGTGTGTGTGGTTTCCTTTCAGTCCATCTGTTTCTGTCAATAAACAGTGTCACAGCTGAGATAGCATTTAGTTTAATGTCGACACATGTAGACCTTTGTACAGCATTGTATATATCGTGTATCTTTTTGTTTTCGACTAAAGATTAAAAGATCAGCGCTCGTTCTCTCTCCCTCTGACTCTGTCTCTGTCTGTCTGTCTTTGTCTCTCGCTCTCGCTCTCTCTCTCTCTGTCTGTCTCCCTCTATCCCTCCTCTCTCTGTGTATCTCTCTCTGTCTCCCTCTCACTCTCCTCTCTCTGTCTCTCTCTGTCTCCTTCTCTCTCTCTGTCTCTTTCTATCTGTCTCTCCCTCTGTCTCCCTCTCTGTCTCCTCTCTCTCTCTGTCTCTCTCTGACTCTCTCTCTGTCTGTCTGTCTGTCTGTCTGTCTGTCTCTCTCTCCCAGACGTGTTTTATATAGTGGCCTACGGCCAAAGTACAATAACACTTTTCAGTGTTCAGTATTCTGCGCGCGCGCGCGCGCGCGCGCGCGCGTGTGTGTGTGTGTGTGTGTGTTATTTCTTTACTGTTTATTCTCATATTTCGATGGTAATGAAATTAGCATTAATTCGCTTTTTTTATACGCAGTCCCTTGTGTACATGCAGTTGTTTTGTTTTTTAAATTCTGTTATATGTTTCCACTGGCACTCAGGTTTTAATATGTGTATAAAATGTTCTACATGCAGTGTGTGTGTGTGTGTGTGTGTGTGTGTGTGTGTGTGTGTGTGTTTGTGTGTGTGCTTTTGTGTGTGTGCTTGTGTGTTAATGGAAGTGCTAGTTGATTTGTCTTTGTAAGATATAGCACTATTTAAGTTCCATTTATTATTATTAGTAGTAGTAGTAGTAGTAGAAATTGCTATGATGATGATTATGATTATCATTATTATTATTTAGTATACGCGTGTGTGTTAGAGGGGGTGGATTGTAGGTGTGTGTGTGTGTGTGTGTGTGTGTGTGTGTGTGTGTGTGTGTGAGAGAGAGAGACATAGAGAGACAGAGAGAGAGAGAGAAGAGAGAGAGAGAGAGGAGAGAGAGAGAGAGAGAGAGAGAGAGAGAGAGAAGAGAAAGAAAGAGAGAGGGAGAGAGAGAGAGAGAGGGAGAGAGAGAAAGAGAGAGAGTGTGTATGTGTGCGTGCATGTGTGTATGTGTGTGTGTGTGCGTGCGTCCGTGCTTCTGGTGTGAGTATACGTGTGCATGTATGAGTATAAATATGGATAATAATGTAGACTTAATTTTGAAAAAGAGGGAACGAATGTATATCACTCTAAATTAATGGAGGCACACACACAAACACACACACTCTCTCTCTATCTCTCTCTCTATCTCTCTCTTTCTTTCTTTCACACACATACACACACACAAACAAACAAACAAACAAAATCACCAAAACCAGTCAGTGGGACGTAACGTTCTCTTAATATGATCCTGCCCTTCAAGACACACAACCCATGTCCATCCATCTAATGTATTATATTTGCCTTGGTGGTTGTTTTTTGGGTTTTGTTTTGTATTTTTGGTTGCAGGCAATGCTATCCTTGCCCGGCAGCCAGTGTGCGCTGCATCACGCATTCATCATACACAGGACTGCTGTCCTCACTTCGTGTGTCTACCTGAAACACTCTCTGGAATAATGACAGGCTGGTGGCATCAACAAACATCATCAATAACAACTGCAAAAAACAGCAATAAGAACAGCAACAAAAACAATAACAACAATAACAACAACAACTACAACAACAATCTAGATGCGTTGACGCATTGACACATGGACCGAGTTATTGTCATTTTGCACCATGTAGCTTATTGCCAATGAGTGTAGTGTGTGTGTGTTTGGGGGGGGGGGGCGGGGGTATACACATGATTTCATTTTCGTTTGTGAATGAAAAACATACACAAGCAAAAACTATATGACGTAAGATATTTAGCAACATATACCTATTTCATAGCGCACAACCAACAGCAATAATGCCCCCTCCCCTCCTCCTCAAATCCTCTATTGTCACTTTGAGTGAACAGACGTAAAATCGAAGCAACAGCAACAACTACATGATGTATTTAATGCGATGCATAAGTAAACAAACACAACTAGAGAGAGAGAGAGAAAGAGAGAGAGAGAGACGAGAGAGAGAGGAGAGAGAGAGAGAGAGAGGAGGAGAGAGAGGAGAGAGAGGAGAGAGAGAGAGAGACAGAGAGAGAGAGAGAGAGAGAGAGAGAGAGAGGAGAGAGAGAAGAGAAGAGAGCGAGAAGAGAGAGAGGAGAGAAAGATGAGAGAGAGAGAGAGAGAGAGAGATGAGGAGAGAGAGAGAGGAGAGATGAGAGAGGAGAGAGAAGAGAGAGGAGAGAGAGAGAGAGAGAGAGAGAGAGGAGAGAGAGAGAGCAGGACAGAGAGAGACAGAGGAGAGAAAGAGAGAGTGAGAGAGGAGAGAGAGAGAGATGGAGAGGAGAGAGAGAGAGAGAGAGGAGGGATGAGAGAGAAGAGATGTGAGAGAGTAGAGAGACGAGAGAGAGGAGGAGAGGGATGAGAGAGAGAGAGAGAGGGAGAGAGAGCGAGAGAGAGGCGATACGGAGAGAGAGAGCGACATATATTTATTTACTCTTTATGAAAAACGGAAACCCATGATTTAACTGTGCTCGATATTCTCGCCTGCTTTTCGCACACGGGGGCCTTGGTTTATAGTTCTTCCGAAGGCTTTTGGGGAAGAGTGGGTTTTGCCTGATGTTAACTCCAGGGGAACATATCCCCTTGAACGGATCGAACCCGGTCTGCGAGCGCATGTGCTAACCACTAGGCTATCCCGTCCCCCCCCCCCCCCCCCCCCCCCCCCCCCCCCCCCCCCCCCCCCCCCCCCCCCCCCCCCCCCCCTTTCCCCTTAACGTAAGCCAACTGGCTTCTTGTTACTACGTTTGTTTGCTTGTGTGTTGTTGCTGTTGTTTTGTTGTTGTTTTTTGTTGTTGGGGTTTTTTGGTTGTTGTATTTTGGTGATGTATTTTTTCGTTTTTTTAGGGGGAGGGGTTCTGTTTAATTTGACCAAAAAAATACATTAAACAAAACAAAACAAAACAATACCACGACCTTCCAGTCCAAAACCACAAGCCCACCATGAGATTTGGTCTGATGCTTTTATCTGTCTCTCTGTCTATTTGTCTCTGTGCTTATTCGTGTCTGTGTGTGGTTTGTTGGGGTGTGTGTGTGTGTGTGGTGGTGGTGTGTGTGTGTGTGTGTGTGGTGTGTGGTGTCTGTGTTCTGTGTTTGTGTTGTGTGTGTGTGTGTTGTTGTGTAAGTGTGTGTGTTTGTTATTGCGTGTGTGTGTGTGTTGTGTGTATGTGTGTGTGTGTGTGTGTCTGTGGTGTGTGTGTGAGCGTGCATGCGTGTATGTGTGTGTGTGTGTGTTTGTGGTGTGTGTGTGAGCGTGCATGCGTACATGTGTGTGTGTGTGTGGTGTTGTGTGTGTGTGTGTGTGTGTTGTGTGTGTATCTGTGTTTGTTCTCTGTGTGTGTGTGTGTGTGTATGTGTGTGTGTGTGTGTGTGTGTGTTTGTGTGTGCGTGCATGCGTGCATGCGTGCATGTGTGTGTGTGTATTGTGTGTGTGTTGTGTGTGCTCGCGTGCGTGAGTGCGTGTGTGTGGTGTGTTGTGATGCTCGCGCGCGCGCGTGTGTGTGTTTGTGTGCTCGTGCGCGCGTGTGTGTGTCCTCGTCCATCTTCTCTTGTCACAGATGTAAAGGACACATCCTTAGACAAGTTTGCTGGCCCCTTCAATTTAATTACTCACAGCTTCAAACGACGTCATTGGATCCCTCTGTGAAAATTGACGCCATAAAACTGTTCCTTTCTGGAGCTTCATTTCTTGTCTTCTTGTCCATGTTTCGTGTGTGTGTGTGTGGTGGGGGGGGGGGGGAGGGGGAGGTGTCGTGTGTGTTTGTGTGTGTGTCGTGTGTGTGTGTGTGTGTGTTGTGTGTGTGTGTTTCGTGTGTGTGTGTGTGGGGGTGGGTGGGTGTGGGTATGGTGTGGGTGTGTGGGTGGGTGGGTGTGGTATGGGGGTGTGCGTGTATGTATGTGTGTGTGTGTGTGGGGGGGGGGGGGGGTGCCTGTATGCATGTATGTGTGTGAGGGTGTGTGTGTGTGTGTGTGTTGTGTGTATGTGCGCGCGCGCGTGCGTGTGTGCGTGCGTGTGTGTGTGTGTGAGTGTGTTTTCCTTATTTCAATTTTTTTGGTATATATTTTTCTCTTTCTTCCTTTAAATCTTTCTTTGCTGGTGTCGTTATTTCAGACTGCATTATTGACATTGTTTTATGTTAAAGTTTGTTTTCTTCCCGCATGCTTCATTTTAGTTTGATCATGTCTTTGTTGTTATTTTGTTTTGTTTGTTCTTGTTTTTCTTGTTTCTTCTTTGAAAACTTTTGTCTGTGGATTTTTTTCCTTGCGTTATTGTCGTTTTCCTTTGAACCTGAATGTTTCTTTTTTCTTTTTCTTTGATAACTTGTGTTCATTTACGTAAAAAAAAATCATAGTTTCTGGAATGAGGTATTTTTTTTGTTTTCGTTTTTTATTAAAATCGAAGACATGGTAAATTAACTCCATAATAATGTCGGTAAACTTGCTTGCTTTCCTTGTCTTTTTTGGGGTCTTTTGTAGTGCAACATCTATTTTACGCATGTGTTCTTTCTCTTTTTATCATCGTCTTTTGATGGCAGCTTTAAAAGGCCACAGGGACATCAAATATTCTTGTGAATGCGATTGGCATTTCTCAATGCTGAAAAGTGTCTGGCTGTAAGGTACCACAGCAGGTAAAGTTTCAATCACCGCCAGGACCTCTGATGAAGGCTGGCTCATCCAGGAGCCGAAACTCGAGTCAGGTTTGGCCAATGGTATGGTTCTTACACACACAAAAGTGCCTAAACCGGCTATCCCGTCCCCATAGACAAGAGAAAGAGATGATATGAATATTTTTTTTTAAAATGGAGCAAGTCAGACATAAAGGAAGGGTTAGAAAAAAAAAAGGTAATACCAAACACGGAATGTTCACAAAGTGAGGGATGCTATTTATACGGACA
>CM054163.1:24362779-24365279 GCA_028751875.1 Rapana venosa | reverse complement strand
CTGTCTTTCTTTCTTTTTCATTCCTTCTTTGATTTCTGTTCTTTCTTTATTTTTTTTATTTTCTTATCTGTCTTTTTTTTTTTTTTCTATCTTTCTTTACATTGCTTTTTTTTCTTTATTTTTTTTCTTTACTTTCCTTCGTTCTTTTCTTTTTTTCTTTCTTTCTTTCTTTCTTTTCTTTCTTTCTTTCTTTTCTTTTTTTTCTTTCTGTCTTACTTGCTCCTTCTTACTTTTTTTTCTTTTTTTCTTTTCTATCTTTCTTTCTTTGTTTTCCTTTTCTTTTCTTTTCTTTCTTTCTTCCGTTCTGTTCTTTCTTTCTTTTCTTTTTTTCTTTCTTTCTTTCTTTTTACTCTTTTGTTTTCTATCATTCTTTACTTTTTTTTTCTTTCTTTCTTTACTTTTTGTCTTTTCTTTTCTTGCTTGCTTCGCTATTTTTTTTTTTTTCTATTTTCTATTCTTTCTTTTCTTCTCTTGTTTCCTGTCTTTCTTTCTTTCTTTCTTTACTTTTTGTCTTTTCTTTCTTCTCTTTGTTTCTGTTCTATCTTTTCTTTTCTGTTCTTTCTTTCTTTCATTCCTTGTCTGTTTGTTTGTTTCTAGCCTTCTTTCTTTGTTTTTTTTTGGTTCTTTCTTCTTTGCGTTCTTTTTATTCTTTCTTACTTTCTTTTTTAATGTTGTTTTCTTTATTTGTTTGTTTCTGTTTTTTCCTTCTACGTATGTATGTATGTATGTATGTATGTATGTATGTATGTATGTATGTATGTATGTATGTATGCATGTATGTATGTATGTATTTTATGTATCTTTCTTTCTTTCTTTCTTTCTTTCTTTTTTCTTTATTTCCTTCATTCTGTTTTTCTCCCCTTTCCTCTTTCTTTCTTTTTTCCCTTCTTTCTTTGTTTCTGTGTTTCTTTCTTTCTCTCTTCATTTTGTTTTTTTGTTTTGTCCTCCTTTCCGTCCTCATCTCTATCTTTTTCTCTTCATTTTCCTTTTTCTTTTTTAGTTTTTCTTTCTTTTCTTTTTGCTTTGTTTTTTGTTTTCTTCTTTCTTTCTGCCTTTCTGTCTTTGCTGTCTTCTGTCTGTCTGTCTGTCTTTCTTGTTTTCCTTTAATCTTGATGTTTTTCTTTCTTTTTTGTCTTTCTTTCTCTCTTTCTTTTCCTTTTGTCTGTCTGTCTTTCTTACTTACTTTCTTTCTTTCTTTTCTTTTTCTTTCTTCCTAACCATTGAAGATGCATATGGTCGTCTGCATTCTTTGGCTTCTGTGTGTGTGTGTGTGTGTGCGTGTGTGTGTTGTGTGTGTGTGCGTGTGTGGGTGGGTGGGTGGGTGTGTATGTGTGGGTGGGTGGGTTGTGAGTTTGTGCGTTCATGCGTTGCGTGCGTTTGTGAGTGTGTGTGTATGTGTGGCGTGCGTGTGTGTGCGTGCGCGATTGTGTGTGTGTGTTGTGTGTGAGTGGGTGTTTTGTACGTGCGTTCGTGTGTGGTGTGTGCGCGTGTGTTTTTATGTGTGTTTGTGTGTGTGTGTGCGCGTGTGCGCGCGCTCGTGCGTGCGTGCGTGCGTTCGTCAGCGTTTCGTACTGATAGGCTTCATTCCGAAGCAAAGACGACACTCATTTTCTCTGTTACTTTGTCTTCGAGTTTGTTTGTTAGTTTGTTTATTAGTTGTTGGATAGTTTCTGTTTCTTGAAGTGGCTCTGTGTGTGTATGTGTGTATGTGTGTGTGTGGTGTGTGTGTGTGTTGTGTTGTGTGTGTGTGTGTGTGTGTGTGTGTGTGCGTGCATGCGAGTATGTGTACGTGAATGCATACGTGCGTGCGTGCGTTCGTGCATGCGAGTGTGTGTGTGTGTGTGCGCGTGTGTGTTTGTGTGTTTGTTTGTTTGCTTGTTTTTTCTTCCTTAACGTACGTACTGATAGGCTACATTCTGAAGCGGAGACAACACTCATTATTTTCTCTCTGTGTTACTTTGTCTTGCTGTTTGTTTGTCAGTTTGTGTGTTGGTTGGTTATTGGATGGTTTCTGTTTCGTGCAGTGTCTGCACTGCAGTGTTGGTGAGGGAGAGAGGGAATCCTTGTTGTTTTGTTGTTGTCCCTCTCTGTGTTACTTTGTCTCGCTGTTTGTTTGTCAGTTTGTTTGTTGGCTGGTTATTGGATGGTTTCTGTTTCGTGCAGTGTCTGCACTGCAGTGTTGGTGAGGGAGAGAGGGAATCCTTGTTGTTTTGTTGTTGTCCCTCTGTGGTGTTGTTTCTTCACATTACTCTTGCTTCCTTGCCAGGCTGTTGTTTCAATTTGTATTTTTGTTGTTGTTTGTTTGTTTGTTTGTTATTTTGAAAGGGATAAGTTCAGTCTGTTCTCCTTTCTGTCTCTGTATCTGGTTCTGTTGTGTGTGAGTGTGTGTGTGTGTGTGTGTGTGTGTGTGTGTGTGTGTGTGTGTGTGTGTGTGTGTGTGATTGCTCTGAGAGACATAGACAGAGACAGAAAGATAGAGATACAGAGACAGAGACAGACT
>CM054163.1:24347779-24350279 GCA_028751875.1 Rapana venosa | reverse complement strand
GGACAAGAAAAAGTCATGGCACGGTCAGTTTTCACATACTAGTCACACTGAACACACAGTCGTTTACATTGCTGGGCTGTGTCTACTCACTGTGTGTACATTGTTCTGTATACACACATGTTCAATACAACAGCTGGCAACATACCCACGTTGGCCACGATGTTTTATAATTATGCTTGGAGTCAAGAGTATGAAATAACGACTAACAAAACATAATCAATAAGCCTAATAACAAGTTTGGTGAAACCTTCTTCTATAGTGTACTCTATCCCTAACCCAAGGCATGCCATCGTATCCTGTTTAATTGTATTGTATGGTTTCGTTTGGTAATGACATTCATGGTATATTTCTCTTAATTATTACTGCATAGGTTCCCAACCCCTTCTGAAACATAATCTTCATCTTATCTATGGGGACGGGATAGCTCAGTGGTCGGAGCATTCGCTTTCCCCCAGCCAAAGTTAAGCAGCATTGAGTGTGGTTACCAGTTGGATGGGTGACCGAATGTACATCTTGGCTTCTGCATCTTGGCTTGGCACAGTCCCCCAGTTCACCCAGCTGTAAATGGGTACCTGCCCTCTTTAGGGTCAGGGAAGGTAAAGCAGCGAGGGAGAGGTAATGGCGCCGCCCTCAATATGCTGGCCCCCTAGAGAAGTGAGGTTTCTGACGCCTTGCTCCCCTACGATCACATAGGTTGCAGGTCACTTTCATCTTATCTACATAATAGCAAACAATCTAATTAGTAATTAGCATTTGGAAGACAAAAAGTATTTTACACAAGAACATTCCAGTTAGGATGCTAGGAATCTTAAAAACAATGATGTTTTTTTGTTCCTTGCTAGAGCTATATGGTTCACTAATGGTGAGATGTTTGCTTATACAACCGCACACACGCGCGCACGCACGCACGCACACACACACACACACATCACTTCATGTTTGCATGACTGCATGCACATCGAACATTCATATTCATTATAAGCGCTTTATGAAATATCTCACAATAGAATCACTACTTTGAACAAGTATCCCAAAGCATTCACAAAAGCACGTTAAAATAAAGCTCTACCTTAAATGGTCGGAAGGAAAAAACAAATAAAAACAGTCACATATGCAAAATATCACCATTAGAGAACCTCAGAGCCTCTAGCCTCTGATCGGAAAGAACCTCCCTCCTCCCCCCACCTCCACACACTCACACACACTTTACAAAATAAATGGAAAACCCTCCAAAAGAACAAAATGTACCAATGTCACTGTAGGTCTGACCTTCACGGTCTATTTTGTCTTTTGTTTTTATTCTTTTGTAACACATGCCAATGGTAATTTAAAGCGAGGCAATAAAACACACCATTAATTTCACTACCAACTCTGAACATTGGTCTGTTATTGATTCATGTACTTACTGTCTGAGTACTGTAGTGACTACCATGGCTCACGGGCAAAGTTTAGACATACTGTTATTCCCCTTCAACTTGTCTACCAGCATCATTCATTCACTACCTTTAAGGTACACATACAAATCTCTGCAGCTTGACTGGTCCTTAAAAAGGGGTAAAAGAGATCCCATAATTTATAAGGTCGTAGAGAAGTGAGGCATCAGAGACATCACTTCTTTAAGGGCCAGCATATTGAGGGTGTTGCCCATTTCCTCTCCCTTGCTGCTTTACTGTCCCTGACCCTAAAGAGGGCAGGTATCAATTTACAGCTGGGTGAACTGGAGGGACTGTGCTGAAGCCAAGGCGCACAGATGGTCACCCATCCAACTGGTGACCACGATCGACACTGCTTAACTTGGCTGGGGGGAAGCGAGTGCTCCGACTACTGAGCTATCCCGTCCCGACTGGTCCTTAGAACGAAATAAAAATGACATATCACTCTTCTCTTGCTGTCTCTTCACTGGTTACCTGTCCCACAGAGAGTAGAGTACAAGATCAGTACCCTGTGCTACAAAAAAAAAAAGCACAGTACCCTCCTACCTTTGTGAATGACTTGTACAGCTTTTATCTGAGATTTAACAAACCTTATGAGGTGACAGCCCTGATGTGGCCTCTTTGGTCAGCAGGGCTATAAACAAAATAATTGGAATGGATTTGATTGAAATTGTTAGGCGAACCAGCTGAAGGGAAGGTTGTGTGTGATGACAATCAGTGTCCGTGTTTGTGATTTTCGATCACAAAATGAGTTGGTCAATTTTTAGCTACCTGTTATCAATCAACGATTTAAAAGAAGCTATTCAACTCAAAATAATATGCTAAAAATCAGACAATTCTGCTAAATGTTAAAACAAACAGAAGTGCCAGGTTTTAAAATGGTTAGAAATGAGAACTTGACAGATTATGCTTCGCAATTGGTTGTCAGGTTGAGAGCTTGGATGTCCTAAAACGTGTTTTTAAGTGCAAAGAGACAACAAACCAAACAAACAAAAAATCAAACCATGCCTTGGCACTTCACAGCAAGTTAGAGGAAAAGATTACAGATTAGAAATCACCTAAAACCT
>CM054163.1:24340279-24345279 GCA_028751875.1 Rapana venosa | reverse complement strand
CGAACGCTTATTTCATTCGCCATTGCATTCTTAGCTTAACGGGGGATTTTGTTTATTCAGTTCTCAACAATGGCAGCTTTGTTCTATATCTCTCAAGAAAAAAAAATTGCAGAACAAGAAATAAGGACAGGTTGCTTATTTATAACCATAGCAGCCCTCTTTCTTTGGAGACAACGAAGATAACATCATCCCCTTCTCACATTTGAAGATAGGCACCAAGGTAATATATCGTACATTCATAATCAGCTTGGTACCATATTAAGCAAACCAGCATAAAACACGAAACCTGCCCCCCTTCCCCCCATAAAAAAACAACCCAAACACTAACAACAAAAACAACCACCACCACCACCCCTCCCCCCAAAAAAAACACCCCAGCCAACCAAGGTCAGATTTATAGCTCAGTATTACAGAGCGAAAAATAAAAAAAAGTGAAGAACATAAAATAAAATTTTCCCTACACCCTCCCCACCCCCCAAAAATATACCAGGCAAGTTTTTTCCCCAAACTGTCTCTCCCAAAGAAAGTTTCAAAATAGATTTTGGCAATACTTGAAAAACATAGCTCACTGTGAACGTGCTGCGTGCAGCCTTCCAGCAACATGAACTTTCCCATCGGTATGAGAATTCGGCTTCTGCATCCATGCAACACAAATTCGATAATACTTGGCACCCCATTATTTTCTTTTCCATCAACACTTTCGAGGTTATTTTCTGTTGTCAAAGTTTTCACATACACAATTTTTTCTAGTTATAGTATTTTGTTTGGGTTTATTTATTTTTCTTCTTCCTTAGAACGAAGTGGCTGTAAGTACTGGGCATCACTTATCAGCAAGTGGATAAGAAAAAAGGGGCTTAAGCACACTGAATAGCTATCCTAAGGGATCAGCGGGAATGGGTTCCTGCTCGTTTTACTTTCTTTCTAACAGTATTGGTTATTTTGTCGATAAGGGAAACAAAAGAGTAACGGTGTCCCATAACCTATGTGGTCATAGGGGAGCTAGGCTTCAGAGACCTCAGCTTCTCCAGGAGCCAGCGTATTGAGAGCGGTGCCCGTCTCTCTCTCTCTCTCTCACTCACTCACTCACTCACTCCCTCACTGCTTTACCTTCCCTGACCCTTAAAAGAGCAGGTATCCATTTACTGCTGGGGGAATGCAGATACTATGCTGAAGCCAAGGCGCGCAAACGGTCATCCATCCAAGTGGTAACCACGCTTGATGATGCTTAACCTTAGCTGGGGGAAAGCAAGTGTTCTGACCACTGAGCTATCCCGTCCCTGATAAAGAAAACGTTCAGCACAAACCTGGTTTGCTCCTCGTTTCTATTACTAAGTGTGTGCTAGTTTTGCCCTGTGTTCATCAATGACTGCAACAATTATACTGTGTACTTACTAGTGTGTATCATTTTTAGTGTTTCGTGGATAATGACACCCACGATGAAAACTAGAGGGACAGAGAGGAAAAGGGAGGGAGGGAGAGAGAGAGAGAGAGAGAGGGAGAGAGAGAGAGAGAGAGAGAGAGAGAGAGAGAGAGAGAGAGAGAGAGAGAGAGAGAGAAATAGAGAGAGAGGGACTGACATACAGACAGAGAGGCAGAGAGACAGAGACAGACACAACGAGACAGAGACAGGGAGGCAAAGAGATAGAGGCGAACAGAGAAGAGTGTTAATGTTGTTGTAATGGGCAAGCCCTACCAAGATTTGGGTACCGGAATAGAAACGGCCAGTTCCTAAGTTCTAACTAACCTACACAGGGATGGGATAGGTCAGTTGTCAGAGCACTCGCTTTCCCCAGTGAAGTTAAGCAGCATGGAGCATTGTTACCACTTGGATGGGTAACGGTTTGCTCGCCTTGGCTTTAGTACAGTTCCCCCAGTTCACCCAGCTGTAAATGGGTACCTGCCCTCTTTAGGGGTCGGAGATGGTAAAGCAGCGAGGGTGAGGAGATGGGTGCCGCCTTCAATATGCTGGCTCTAACAGAAATTAGGTCTCTGACGCCTCGCTCCCCTAACAACCACATAGGTTAAGGGACACCTTTACCAAATACCCTACGGGAAAGTCTAGTGCTTAGAGCGTTGCGCTTGCAATGTCATGGACCAGGGTCGAGCCACCACCAAGAACATCATGAGCACAAGTTAATACCCGTTCTGCCTTAAGGAAGAGTAAGCCATTTGTGTCAGTAGGAACGGGTGACAAGAAACAAAACAAGATAAAATTGACAATAATTTTTTTTAAAATCCTGCATGCACGCTGGTACTGTGTTTAGACACTCCCCCCAGAATCAGATTGGGCAACAAAACAACAACAAAAAATGCCAACTCAAAACAAACAGCAACAAGCACAACAACTACAAAAGCGGTCGTGTAGGTGACAATCTCAATAATCCTAAACCTTACCGTTCTAGCCAAGAATGAACGAAATGGCCATACTTGGTGACAATTCATTTCACTGTTCACTGGTCCCGTAACCCGCCAGGGTCGTAGGGGCGCTGCATGGTGGATGAACGGTGGACCAGCTGGCTCCACTTAGCGTGGTCGTGGGCGAGTGCCTGGGTGACACTGAAGTCCTTCCCTGTCCAATCACGGATGTCGTCGGCCCATTTTCTCCTCTGTCTGCCCCGTCTTCTCTTCCTCTGGACTGTTCCTTGCAGGATGGTCTTTGCAAGTCCTTCTGAGCGTGTTACGTGCCCATACCATCTGAGTTTCCTCTTTTTTGCCGTGGTCAGTAGGTCTTCATAGTCCCGCACTTGTTGAGTGATCATTCTGCGGACTTCATTGTTGGTGACATGGTCCTTGTATGAGATGCCAAGGAGCCTTCTGAGGCATCTCATTTCTACTGCTTGGATCCTCCTTTGTAGGTCTGCGTTCAGTGTCCATGCCTCACATGCGTAAAGCATGATTGAGGTGACTAGCGCGTTTAGTAACTTTACCTTGGTTCCGAGAGGGATGTTTCTGTCTCTCCATATGGTCTTCAGTCTTGCCATTGCTGCTGCTGTTTGTGCCGCTCTTGCTAGGATTTCGGTCTTCGATCCCTCCTCACTTATGATGGCTCCAAGGTACTTGAAATGGTCAACTGTCTCCAGTTCTTTTCCGCTGAGAGTGATCTTGGTGGTGATTGGCTGGGCACTGTTTGACATGAGCTTGGTTTTCTCGGCGCTGATTTCCATGCCGTATCGTGAGGATATTTCGTCCAGTTGCTTCACTAGGTTGGCCTGTTCCTCTTCATGGACCATTGTCCATTCCACACGCTATATGGAATAGACAATTCATTATGCATGCTTAAAAATAGGCAGGTCAAACAATCACATTGACCATACTACAGAAACTAAACATGTGGCCCACCCAGTAAACTGATCTAAACTGATCTAAGCATCGAGCGTGGTTACCACTTGGATGGGTGACCATTTCAGCGCCTTGGCTTCAGTACAGCCCCCCAGTTCACCCAGCTGTAAATGGGTACCTGCCCTCTTTAGGGTCAGGAAAGGTAAAGCAGCGAGGGAGAGGAGACGGGCGCCGCCCTCACCATGCTTGCCCCTGAAGATGTTGAGGTCCCTGATACCTCACTCTCCAACAACCACATAGGTTATGGGACACCTTTACCTCATATAAACCAATCAAACATATTATTGACCATACCAAGGTAAAGAAATCTCATAATCTATAAGGGCGTAGGGGAGCGAGGGGACCATACTTACCGAAACTGAAAATGTGTCTGATTCAGTAAACTGATCTAAAACACAGAGTAATCAATCATATACCCAACCTAGTCGCTTCTCACCTCAAGCGGTCAGTTTTCTCACACTAATTACCTGAACAAGAAAAAGTCATGGCACGGTCAGTTTCCACATACTGGTTGCACTGAAAACACAGTTGTTTACATTGCTGTGCTGTGTCCACTCACTATGTGTACATTGCTCTGTATACACACATGTTCACTACAACAGCTGGCAACATACCCACCTTGGCCACGATGTTTTCTAATTATGTTTGGAGTCAAGAGTATGAAATGACAACTAACAAAACATAATCAATAAGCCTAATAACAAGTTTAGTGAAATCTTCTACATTGTACTCTCTCCCTGTCGCAAGGCATGATATTGTATCCTGTTTTATTGTATTGTATGGTTTTGTTTGGTAATGACATTCACGGTAGATTTCTCTTAATTATTTCCACGTGGGTTCCCAACCTCTTCTGAACCATAATCGTCATCTTATCTATGGGATCTAGATAGCTAAGGGGTCGAAGCATATACAGCCGCGCTTGCATGCGTGTGCGCGCACGTTCATACACACACACACGCACATACACACACACATTAATTTATGTGTGCATGATTGCATGTGCATTCATATTCAGTCTAAGCATTTTATGAAATATCTCATAATAGAATCACTTCTTTAAAAAAGTATCCCAAAGCATTCACAAAAGCACGTTAAAATAACAAAGCTCTACCTTAAATGGTATGAAGGGAAAGAAACAAAAACAGTCACATACGCAAAATCTCACCATTAGAGAACCTCAGAGCCTCTAGCCCCTGATCGGAAATATCCTCCCTCCACCCCCCACCCCCACACACACATACACACACATTGCAAAATGAATGGAAAAACCCCAAAAGAATGAAGTGTATGGGTGTCACTGGAGGTCTAACCTTCACGGTCTATTTTGTCTTTTGTTTTTATTGTTTTGTAACACATGCCGATGATAATTTAAAGCAGGCAATATAACACACCATTAATTTCACCACCAACTCTGGACATTGGTCTGTTATCGATTCATATACTTACTGTCCGAGTACTATAGTGACTACCGTGGCTCATGGACAAAGCCTCTTCAGCTGGTTTACCAGCATCATTCATTCACTACCTTCAATGCACACATACAAATCTCTGCAGCTCAACTGGTCCTTAAAAAGGGTGAAAGGGATCCCATAACTTATAAGGTGGTAGAGAAGCGAGGCATCAGAGACCTCACTTCTTTAGGGGCTAGCATATTGAGGGCG
>CM054163.1:24332779-24335279 GCA_028751875.1 Rapana venosa | reverse complement strand
GCAGAGAGCAGCAGAGACAGACACAAAGAGACAGAGAAAGGGAGGCAGAGAGATAGAGGCGGACAGAGAAGAGTGTTAATGTTGTTGTAATGGGAAAGGCCTACCAAGATTTGGGTACCGGAATTGAAACGGTCAGTTCCTAAGTCCTAAGTTCTAACTAATCTATACGGGGATGGGATAGGTCAGTTGTCAGAGCACTCGCTTCCCCCCAGCAAGTTAAGCAGCGTCGAGCGTTGTTACCACTTGGATGGGTAACGGTTTGCCCACCTTGGCTTTAGTACAGTTCCCTCAGTTCACCCAGCTGCAAATGGGTACCTGCCCTCTTTAGGGGTCGGAGAAGGTAAAGCAGTGAGGGAGAGGAGATAGGCGCCACCCTCAATATGCTGGCCTCTAGAGAAGTGAGGTCTCTGACGCCTCATTTCCTTACAACCACATAGGTTATGGGACACCTTTACCTTTTCATTAATACCCTATGGGGAAGACTAGTGGTTAGGGCATGGCCCTTACAATTTCATGAACCAGGGCTGAGCCACCACCAATAACATCTTGAGCATAATCTAATACTTGTTCTGCCTTAAGGAAGAGTAGGCCATTTGTGTCACAAGGAACAGGTGACAAAAAAAAGGACAAAATTTTGAATTAAAACAATCCTGCATGCACACTGGTACTGTGTTTAGACATTTCTCCCAGGATCAGATTGGCCCCCCCCAAAATCTCCAAACAAACAAACATACACGCAAATAACAACAAGAACAACTACAAAAGCGGTGGTGTAGGTGACAATCTCAATAATCGTAAACGTTAGGGTGCTAGCCGGAGAATGAACAAAATGGCCATACTTGGTGACAATTCATTATTCATGCTTAAAAATAGGCAGGTCAAACAATTATGTTGACCCTACTACAGAAACTAAACATGGGTCCCAGCCAGTAAACCGATCTAAAACTGAGAGTGAATTAATTATATACCCAGTCTGACCCAGTGAATTGATCTAAAACACATGGTAATCATATATAGAGGGGATGACATGGCTAAGTTGTCAGAGCACTCACTTTCCCCTGGTTAAGGTTAAGCAGCATTGAGCGTGGTTACCACTTGGATGGGTGACCATTTCAGCGCCATGGCTTCAGTACAGTTCCCCAATTCACCTAGCTGTAAATGGGTACCTGCCCTCTTTAGGGTCAGGGAAGGTAAAGCAGTGAGGGAGAGGAGATGGGCACCGCCCTCAATATGCTGGCCCCTTGAAAATTTGAGGTCTTTGATATCTTTCTCCCCAATGACCACATAGGTTATGGGACACATTTGCCTTATCTAAACAAGTCAAACATATTATTGACCATACGAAGGTAAAGGTATCTCATAATCGATAAGGTCGTAGGTGAGCGAGGGGACCATACTGACAGAAACTGAAAATGTGTCTGATTCAGTAAATTGATCTAAAACAGATTAATCAATTATATACCCAACCTAGTCACTTCTCACCTCAAGCGGTCAGTTTTCTCAAACACTAATTACCTGGACAAGAAAAAGTCACGGCACGGTCAGTTTTCACATATACTAGTCACACTGAACACACAGTCGTGTACATTGCTGGGCTGTGTCTACTCACTGTGTGTACATTGTTCTGTGTACACACATGTTCAATACAACAGCTGGCAACATACCCACGTAGGCCGCGACATTTTATGATTATGTTTGGAGTCAAGAGTATGAAATGACAACTTACAAAACATAATCAATAAGCCCAATAACAAGTTTGGTGAAACCTTCTTCTACATTATACTCTATCCCTGTCACAAGGCATGGCATTGTATTGTGTTTAATTGTATTGTATAGTTTTGTTTGGTAATGACATTCAAGTAGATTTCTCTTAATTAGTACCGTGTGGATTCCCAAACCCTTCTGGAATATAATTGTCATCTTATCTATGGGATCTGGATATCTCAGTGGTCAAAGCACTCGCTTTCCCCCAGCCAAAGTTAAGCAGCATCGAGCGGGGTTACCACTTGGATGGGTGACCATTTGGGCATCTTGGCTTCAGTACAGTTCCTAAGTTCACCCAGCTGTAAATGGGTACCTGCCCTCTTCAGGGTCAGGAAAAGTAAAGCAGCGAGGGAGAGGTGATGGGCGCCGCCCTCAATATGCTGGCCCTAGAGAAGTGAGGTCTCTGACGCCTTGCTCCCCTACAACCTTATAGGTTATTGGTAACCTTCATCTGTATCTACAGAATAAATACGAAATTTAATTAGCTATTAGCAGTTAGAAGATAAAAAAAAACTTCACTAGAACATTCCCGTTAGGATGTAATAACTGTCAAAAAACAAGACTTTTTCTTTAGTTCCTCAGCTACAGTACAAGATTCACCAATGGTGAGATTTTTGCGTATACAGCCGCGCTTTTATACGTGCGCGTGCAACACACACACACACACAGACTCACACACTCACACACATCACTTCATGTTTGCATGACTGCATGCACATCGTACATTCATATTCAC
>CM054163.1:24305279-24325279 GCA_028751875.1 Rapana venosa | reverse complement strand
TCAATCTCAGCTCAAATTAAGACATAGAGTAAAACAAAAAAGAGAGTTGTTATCACCATCTGCAACACTGCTTCGATTTTGTCAGCCAGTGTGGAGAGAAAGAAAGTGGACTTGTATTCCCTCCTGCTTAAAAATGTTGTCTTGGGTAATTCTGAAAGCATATCCTAGTGGGCAATGATGATACTGAGATTGGAAAATTGTACACAAAGTGAGATGTTCAATTTCCTTTTACGAAAAAAAACTCCAAAATGTATAGATGATACTGACTATGACTTGTTTTTTTACTGTATTTTTTAAAAATTTCGTTTAACTGAAATACTCTTAGTTAAAAAGATCTAAAAATTAAACAAGTGTAAATACATGCTTTAGTATAGTTGAGAAACTGTCATACAGAATACTGTTGTTTAAGTCATATCCAAGAAACAATTCTGCTACACACTGGTGTGTACTGCAATTTCTTATGCAGCATCCATTTTTATATACTAGCTATTCAGTGTGTCGACAAACAGTTTACACTTCTCATCCTATCTCTTGTGTCTAGACAGCAAGTGATCTTGAGAACATGGAATCACTCAGCAGCCTGTGAAGAGAAAAGCCACAGAGAAAAAGCAAACCTGTTCAGCACGCTGGCTAAAACCTTAGGGAGCTGTCTGTTCTGTTTCTACATGACAGGTCATTTGTCAGCGGAAAGAGGTTTTCACCAATAGCTGATACACAGGATTGTTTCCCCTCCAACCAAACTTGTGCTGCTTTCTTTGAACAACTGTCACCTAGCTTACAAGCACTGCTGAGGTTTGGGTTATTAGTGATTTATTATCTGTACATTATTGGCGGTTAACCCCACTAACTAAGATAATTGGGGTAGTTATGGGCCAAGACTACTTTATATGTGGTAATATAGAAACAATATTATATCAATACTACTACTACTACTACTACTACTACTACTACTACTACTACTACTACTTCTACTACCACTACTTCTACTACTACTAATCTGACTACTACTACTACTACTACTACTACTACTACTACTACTACTACTACTACTACTACTACTACTACTACTACTACCAACATGCTGACAAAACAAAAATTACGAAATAGTAACAAAGCAATCAATAAAATGTCTCCGAAAACATCCACTAAACTTCCAAGTTTTAGACAATAATTTGTTTTTAATGTAGATAAGGAAGAGCACATTTTGCTGTAATATCAAAGGGGGTGAAAGGAAACAGCAGAAGAACCCACTGCAACCTACCATGTCTGATTTCACCTAGAGCAGTACACAGGGCTGTATGTCAAGGGGAAATTCCATTAATTCAGCCACTTACCGTTTGATTACTTGATAAGCGCTTTTTGCATTATGTTCTTTCTTTATTTCTGTTCCTTCTCTTTTTTGGGGTAAAGTTATGTTCACTTTTTTGCACAAAAAACCAACCCCAAAACATTGGAGAGAGCGGGAGAGCGGGGTGGGAGCAAGGCTGCTTTTCCCTGGCCCTAGGGAGCATGCATCATTGCCTCACATATCTGGTGTAGCAGTCAAAAAGGAAAGCCCCTTGAGGAAAATGTCAGAGCTTTATTTTGTTTAGCTCTTTTCTACTTCTTTCAATGTTGAATGAAAACTTGTTCAATGCTTTTTCACTCTATTTTCTTTTTCTGCCCTTGTCCCCATGATCTCATTTTAATGTTATTCTTCTTTCTGCTATATTTTTCCCTACCTTTTCTGCTTTTTCCTTTTATGTCACTTTCAATAGGGCAGCCTGGTGGTTAGAGTGATGCATTGGTGACATGGGTTCGAATGTCATTCAAGAGGAATTTTCCTCTGGAGTTAACATCATTGCTGAATCCACTCCCCACAAAAGTCCTTCGAATATGACTATAAACCGAGGTCTTGTGTTCGAACGCACGCATAACATATTATGCAAACATTAAAACCTGTTCCGCTTTTCAGAGGAGCAGGCCATTGTGTGCCAGTGGGGACAGATGACAAAATTTACAAACCTGCATACATACGGGGGCTGGATGTAAAAAAAACGCCCATCGGTGCTTATTCCATGAGCCTCAAAATACAAGAAAAAATAAAGAGATAGATTTTCTTGTCCTCTCCCTTTTTTCTATCTTTGTTTTCTTACTTTGCATTCCTCATCATTCTATCGGTTAATCAGTCTCAGCTCAACATAAAACCAAGAGAGTAAAACAAAAAGAGAACTGTCATCGCCATCTGCATTACTGTTTCGATTTTCACAGCTAGTGTGGAGAAAAAAAGAAAGTGGACTTGCATTCAGTCCTGCTTCAAAATAATCATAACCCAGAAAACATAATGATCACTGTTGTCAATGCACACAACTGAGATTGGAAACTTCACCTCAAAAATTAGATGTTCAATTCCCTTTTTTTACAAAAAAAAAAAACTTAGATGATCAAAAAGTCTGTTTTTAAATTGGCTTTTTAGCTAAACACTTTCAATTTTTTTTAAAAGTCTGAAATAAGAACAGTAAAGTACCTGTGGCAGTACTTTTTATGAACCCTCATACAGACCATTGTATTGTCATTAATAACTTAAGCAAAACTAAAACAAATGAATCTTGTATTTCCTGGCCAAGAGACCAAGAACGGGATAAACAGATGTAGTTCCAAAACTGGCTATGCATTGTGAATCCAGTCATTTCTGTTTCCCCTTCCCTTTGCTGTATTTCATTTTTTATACAGCTTGCTGAATGAAATATCAGTTATCCAATGCTTTGATAAACATTGAATCTAGAATACCACGTCTGAAATAATGCACTGACGAGTCATTGGAATATACAAACATGAAATGTCAGAAATAAAACAGTAAAGGCTAAAACACAGTGAATGAGAGAGAGAGACAGAGACAGACAGAGAGACAGAGAGACAGATATATAAGTATATATATAAATATATAAAATATATATATATATATATATATATATATATATATATATATAAAATACAAACCCCAGTATACACTATAACCTTGTAATCAATTAAATCAGGAAAGGATCTATAAAGTTTTGTGAGAAAGAAAATTTCTAAAAGAGTGAAAACAACACAAACAAAATATTTCACAAAGAAAAAAAAGCTGAAAAAAGGAAACACACACACAACACACACACACAACAAAAACACACACACACACACACACACACACAAACACACACACACACACACACACACACACACACACCACACACACACACAGAGCTGGCAGCACAAAGTGTCACCGCAGCAACTGCGACTGACGCTCTTTATTCCGCAGCGTCATCGGACCGTCACGCTCTACTGGCCATACATTCGGACAGTCGCGCACTACTGGCCAGAGGAGTGACAACCCTTGACGACCAACCGTGTCAGCCAGCCCAGACAACAGGCAGTGATGCCCCATCTCCTCCCTCTCTTCACTTGCCACCCTCCCTTTCCACTTCACCCCACTCCATACCCCCTGCACCCCCCAAGTCTTCACTCCCTGTTCCCGATGCAACACCTCCTACCCCTACCAGCGATGTGACCATCACCTCCCACCCTCCCTCCAACCTCTCAGCTATTCCCCAACCACCCCCTTCAACCAGTGCCTTTCCACCAGAGGAAGAAAACGTAACACCGCCACTCTCCCCTGCCACCCCTTCTTCTTCAGCAGACCAAGGTACTACTCAGCCTCTCCTCCCCTCCCTCTCTGTTCCCCCATGTGATCATCAATCTCACCCCCCTCCCACTCCCATCTCCAGCCAACCCACTCTCCACTCCCAAACCTCCCTAACAACCAAAGACACCACAATGCTCACATGCAAGAAACCACACACTCTTCTTCAAATGACAAACGTAGCAACGATAACGATGCTCCACAAACAACTCCTTGCAGCCAATCTCACTATCTCCAACATGCATAAAGAAATCAACACACTCAAAACTCAAATATCACAATATCCCAACAGACAAAACTCAACAGCCGAACCATCTCTGACTCTGAAATAAGAACAAAAAACTCCATAAAGATAATGGAAAGAGACGCATCACAACAAACAACCGAACTCCAAAACAGCAAAAAACCCAGTCACATCAATTGAAAGAAATCTGCTCAAAATTTACAGTCATTCAAAGACAGTCAACACAACATCAACAATACTACCAAGAAACAGATACAAACACTCAGCACAACCAGACACACACATCACTCCAGCAGTCAGACTGACATCGACACTGAACCACTCACAGAACAACACACACAAGTGGAATACAATATCAACACATCCAACAGATACGCTCTTTTGACCGACAGAACCATGACTGACTTCCTCACACTCTGTACACACACATAAGCAAACAAACGTGAACAATTCACCAACTTCACACAAACACACAAGCAAACAGCCTCTCCTTACAAACACATTGCATCATACACATCCACACTCCTTCCGTCCTCACCAAAACACACACTCCATTTCCCATTCACAAATCCACCGGGATAGCACCCCCCTTTCCAGTCCCCTAAATGTCCTCCAACAAAAATCAGTCCCAGACGAGTGTGACACCCTGTTGATAGGTGACTCAGCGCTGAAGGGTGTGGACAAGAAAAAGATGTCAGTTGGCGGCCGGCTAGTCTGCAACCTGTCTGTACCAGGCCTGACAGTACAACACCTGTGTCAGTGGCTGGCAACAAGCTGTCCCTCTCCACACATTCAGCACGTCACCTTTCACGTGGGCATCAACAGCTGTAAAGCAGGGCCTGTCACAATAGCAGAGTGGACCAAACTGATCCACCTGCTAACAAAAGTCTTCCCCCATGCCACTCTACAGGCCTCCTCCATCCTCCCTCCCTTCGGACGACATCCCTTACGTGACATGGCTTCAAAGTCGACAGCTTCTCTTAGGGAATCCTGCAGGCAAGAGGGGGTTGTGTTTATTGACAACACCCCCTCCTTCATCACCAGGGCTGGAGCACCTAAAAAGTCTCTGTACCTAGATGCTCTACATCCCAGCCCCCAGGGTAACAGAACACTTGCCCTCAACATTCGTTTCCCTGGAAACCATCAAACCATGCCGCCAGTCATGAAGCCCGAGACTAACCACTGCTACAACACAGTCAGCTACGTCCAGGCAGCGAAAGGTATGAGACATACACAACCTGCTACCTACAACAAAAAGACTACACCCCCACCCCACCTTGTGACCAACGACAATACAACACTATTCCATGACACACACTTTCCCCCCTCCCAGCCCAGGAACCCCCAATGTTCAGAAGTCGCCAGTGTGTTAGGGAGACATCAGCACTCCCTCTCCAACACACAACCGCTGGTCAATGTGCTTTCTGAGCTACTTAGATATTTGACAAAATAATGTATGGTGCATGTGTCTGTGAGTGCATGTGCGTGTACATGTGTGTGATGAAAGTGTGTGCATGAACATGTGGGTGTGTTTTATTTATCTCTATTTTATTTTATTTGTTCTTTTATATCGAGGATAATGGGATAAGCACTCATGTGGTGTTGTTTTTTTTTTCACATCCAGTTTCCGTGTGTACGTGGTTTTGTGGATTTTGCCATCTGTTCCCACCGGCACACAGTGACCTACTCTTTCGAAAAGCGAAACAGGACTTGACATATGCACAAGATGTTCTGCGTGTGTTGGCACACAGGGCCTTGATTTATAGTATCATCCAAAGGACTTGTGTGGGTATATGAGTGAATGAAAGAGTGTTGTATGGTGCGCGCGTGCGCATGCGTGCGTGCACATGTACGTTCTGCAAGTGTGTGTGTGTGTGTGTGTGTGTGTGTGTGTGTGTGTGTGTGTGTGTGTGTGTGTGTGTGTATGCCTGTCTGCCTGCATCCAAACAGAAGCTATATTGATCACAAGAATTATAAATGTTTGCTTCAATTCCTCCCCAACAATTTCCCTTCTCCCTCTCTCATACTTTTCTTCACCTCTCCTTTTTTTCCTTTTCATTTTTTCTTTCTTTCTTTTTCCCAGTAATTAATTGATGTTGATTAATGTCGTGCTGCTGTGTGGTTTATAAATCGTTCTGCCTGACGGAAGCAATTGACTTTTGTGTCTAAACAGCTATATTGCTGGATTATAATGCAGTCTGCTTGACTGAAAGAAGTGACTTTTGTGACTAGCAGCTATATTGCTGGTTTATACAAGCAGTCTGCTTGATTGAAACAATTGACTGTTGTGATTAGCAGCTATATTGCTACACCAGAGACTCTAGCATCAGAACAGTTGTTTTAGAGACAAATTTTGCTATATATTTTCCAAGAAATTCTATACTTTATTATTGAAATCTACTGCTTGTGACTGTATCTTCCTTGTTTTAGAGTTTTTATATGAATACGTGTATTGTGTAAGTGATAGTTATTGACTTAGAAAAAAAAGAAGAAGTTTGTAGTATTTCTCTATCAAAATATTCTACACTTTAATGTACGTGTGGTATACTTTGATCTCCATTTAGTGTATGAAATATAAAGGGGACTGGATTTATATACTGTGTTGATATAACAGATCGATTTTTTGCAGATCCAGAGCAGCTTTTGAAATTGACTTTTAGTATTGTTTCGTTTTTATTGGGTGTTCCTTCATTTCATATTATATTCTCCTGTTTGATTATTGAATAGAAAACCTACTAAACGGGTCTTCTATTTTGATAGTTTACTTAAACGTATAGAACAAGAAAATATATACATAAATTAGCCAATCAATCCTGACATATATTATGTCTCTAACTTCAGACAAGTGGCCAACAAAACAGGGCCTCCGAGTAGGCTACCTGAATATCAACAGTGCAACAAATAAAAAAGATGACATTGCAACCATACTATACAACAGTGGAAATCAGTTTCATTTGTTTTGTCTAGCTGAATCCCGACTTTCTCCAAATGTAACAGATGCACACATGAATATTCCAGGGTATCAAATCTTCCGTGAAGATCCTCACAAACCCAAGTCCACCGGGTTACTTACATATATAGCCTCCTCGCTCAGTTGTAAAAGAATATATAACCTTGAGGTTTATGACATTGAATCCATGTGGATTGAAATAAAATTAAAACACAATAGACCAATATTAATAGGATTTATATACAGAAATCCTTCAGAAACCATAGACTGGCTAGAAAAATTCAACTCCCTTATGGACGAGGTAATACTTTTAAACAATGAGACAATTATTCTTGGGGATTTTAACATAGACTTATTAAAACCTAAACAAAAATGGAGCCACAACATTACTATGTTTGGCCTAGATCAACTAATAGATAGACCAACTCGGATAACAAATAACTCTAGAACATTAATAGATCATATCTACACTACTACAAAACAACACATAACAGAAGTATGTGCTCCCTCATGTGGATGCAGTGATCATAATCCAGTGTGCTTTACTTGGTTTAAAAATCGTATCAAAATACCTAAAGTAGGGCATAAAACTATTTTTTACAGGAAATTAAAAAACTTTAACGAGCAAGATTTCCTTTCAGACTTGACAAACTCGCCATTACATGACATATACCAAATCAGAGACCCTGATGAAGTTGCTGAATTTTGGATTAGGACATTTACTTCAGTATACGACAAACACGCCCCTTTCATAAAAAAAAGAGTTGAAGAAAAAATCAAACCACCTTGGATAACAAAAGACATACAATCCGAAATACACCTAAGAGACTATTTGAAAACACATGGTTCAAATGAGCAGTTCAGGGCACAAAGAAACAAAGTAACTTCACTAAAACGCAAATCAAAACGTGATTACATTCAAAAGTTGTTAATTACAACTACCGACTCTCGCCAAGTATGGAAAGCCATCAATACATTATGTAATAAACCTATATCAAAAAGTCAACAGACAGTTAAAGATATATCAGCTGATGAATTGAACAACCACTTCTCAAACATTGCCGACAAAGTAATATCAAATGACAAGTCAAATGAAAATGATCTCCATTACTTAGAACAATATAATAAAATCAAAAGAAATAAAATTCCCATTCAAACTACTGCCAATGACAATCACAGACGTCTTGGAAAGTCTTTCTCTTCAAAAAAGTTCCAGAACACGTGGTTTAGACAATCTAGATGGAAGAATAATTAAGCTTTGTGGTCAAGTTATAGCTGGAACACTGACATACTTGTATAACTTGTGCATAGAGAAAAACAACTTTCCTGTCATATTTAAAAAGGCAAAAATCATACCAGTCCACAAATCAGGTGATACTGCTTGTCCTTCAAATTACAGACCAATTTCAATTCTGTCTGTCTTATCTAAACCCTTCGAAAAACATATCCAAAAATCCGTATATTCCTACTTTGTAAACAACAATCTATTAAATGAAGATCAGTCAGGTTTTCGTAAAAAATATTCCTGTCACACAACTCTTACACAAATTACAGACAGTCTCTTACACAATATCAATGAAAATAAATATACAGGCCTTCTTTTTGTTGACTTTGAAAAAGCATTTGATGTAATCAATCATTCCTTATTATTGCGTAAACTTCACTTGTATAAACTAACACCAGAAACGATAAAACATATCCAAAAATCCGTATATTCCTACTTTGTAAACAACAATCTATTAAATGAAGATCAGTCAGGTTTTCGTAAAAAATATTCCTGTCACACAACTCTTACACAAATTACAGACAGTCTCCTACACAATATCAATGAAAATAAATATACAGGCCTTCTTTTTGTTGACTTTGAAAAAGCATTTGATGTAATCAATCATTCCTTATTATTGCGTAAACTTCACTTGTATAAACTAACACCAGAAATGATAAATCTTTTGAAAAGCTTTTTGTCGAAAAGCAGCAGCTAGTAACTGCAAATAATCAAACATCAGAAAACTAGTACCTATTAAACATGGAGTACCACAAGGGTCAATATTGGTCCACTTCTATTTTCAATCTATGTAAATGACTTACCCCAATTTCTAGAATGTAGCTGTGAAATGTTTGCTGATGACACATCCCTCTATTGTAGTGATTCTGACCCCCACAGACTTACAATCAAACTTCAACACAATATTGACAGATTGGTTACTTGGACTCACTAAACCATATGTCCCTAAATACACGAAAAACTATGTGTATGTATGTACTAGCAAGACAGAAGAGACAAAAAATGAAAGATAAGTTCCAACCTCTGTTGATATGTAAAAGAGTAATTGAAGAATTGACTCCCACAGAATTATGGGTGTAATAATTTTTACAAAAATCTTACTTGGACTGACCATGTGATGGCACTAGGAAAACGTCTTTCTTACAAGCTACTTCAGTTATCAAAAATAAAACATTTTCTGAATAACCACTCTCGCAAACTCTTTTTTTGCGGCCATATTTTGCCTATAGTTGACTATGCTTCATCTCTTTGGGACAGCTGCAGTGCTACAAATTTAAAATTGGTTCATAGATTATATAAAATAGCACTGAAACTTGTTCTACTAAAATCAAGCTCCCTAACCATCAAAGATTATAAGGAAATAAATATCCTAACCTTCAAAAACAGACTTTATCTAAATAAAGCTCTATTTGTCCAGAAAGTTGTCAATGGAAATGCCCCTCCAAAGATCACCAATAGCTTCAAAATCAATGAACACAGACATAATCATCTACTAACATTTCCGAGACCAAAAAATAATCTTTACAAAACAAGCTTCTTGTACTCAGGTAGTGACTTATGGAGCAAGCTCCCAAAACGCTTAAAATGTATCAAAAACAAAAATAAGTTCAAGACACAGCTAAAAATCCATCTAATGCATGAATGCTTAGGAATTGACTAATAAGGCAAATCAACCATGATTAATACGGCAAAATCAACCATACTTACATTTACCAGCACTAATGGTATTCCTTACAACAAAAAATTCAAGTTGTCTTACTGAGACTAGAAATTCTACAGTTTAACACTGTATATGTGTGGAGGGAGGGGGAGGCAGGAAAGAGGCACACTAATTATGCAAAGAAGTAAGAGTAATCTATGCAAGCTAGTAAATAATCTGCATGTTGAAACAAGTGGAAAGGAGGAAATTTTAAAATCTTTTATGGTAGACTGATACTTGATAGTGTGTCCTTCTCTCTCTCTCTCTCTCTCCTCTCTCTCTCTCTCTCTCTCTCTCTCTCTCTCTCTTTCTCTCTTCTCTTCTCTCTCCCCTTCTGCTCTCTCTCCTCTCTCTCTTCTCTCTCTCTCTCCCTCTCTCTCTCTCTCTCTCTCTCTCTCCTCTCTATCTCCTCTCCTCTCCTTTCCTCTCCTCTCCTCATGCCCTTTGTCTTGTCTAATTCAATAGATTTTATCGTGGATGTTGTTTTTATTGCAGTTAGAGATGAGATTATTAGTACTATTATAAGCGATACTGTTTTAGTATGATATTGTTTTTAGTTTGATAGTCCAGTGGATTATGGGCTTTTGAATTCTGTATCGTATAGGGGTTCTACTTGCTTGAATATTTGTTTTTTTTTAAACTATTAATTTGATTGAAGGTGTATTTCCCCTTCCCCCTGATACTCCTCCCCCACCCCCATCCTTTCCAATGCTTTTCTGTTATCATGGTTATGTTGTTGTCTCATGGTGATGGGGATCATTTGTTATATTGTTGTCTCATGGTGATGGGCGATTGTTGTTATAATTGTATCTCTATTATGATAATCATTATTATAATCTTATTTGACTTATCTTGCTTTGATAGCTATTGTGTGAATATGTCATTTTTTTTAAAGCGCTATTTGAAAAGTATGAACGCAAAAAAAGCACACGTTTCCTGGGTGGAGGAGGAGAGGAGGGAGGTCATTGAAGGTAATATTGTCAGTAATGAGGAATGCCTAGTATTTTCTAACGTTTTATTCTTGTACCTTTTTATTATCTAAAGTATAAGCGTGAAAGAATGGATGTAACAGTAGGTCAAGTAATTTGTTTGTCCTGACGTTTTATGATTTTTTTTTAATTCTTAAAACATTTTTATTTAAATGTGTGTGTGGACGTGAGCGCGCCCGCGCTCAGGCGTGCATGAGTATGTGTGTGCATGTATATGTATATGTGGTAATTTGTATTTTCAATGTATCTCCTTATCGATTTTTTCCTCTTTTTTTACTGGTTTAATTTAACGGTAAATGATGCAATAATGTAGTGTCTTAGTATAATCATTACGAAATTTGTTCTTAGATAGATGGCTTGATGAAAAAAAGCAAATGCATTGCTTATTCAATGTACCATCTGGAAATAAAATTTTGACTTGACTTGACTTGACACACACACACACACACACACACACACACACGCGCGCGCACACACACATGCTATTTATTTGGAAACACCCTACTGACTAAATGATCTTCCCAGCCAGTACCACTACTCCATGTCATATTTATCTCCACAGCAAAACTGCCTCCTTTCCATCACAATATACACATTATGTTCTCTGTAAAACTCTCACACACACCACACACACACACACACACACACACACACACAAACACACACACATCTAAGTCTTAGCTCTTGTGTCTAGACAGCAAGTGATCTTGAGAACAGGGAATCACCCATCAGCCTGTGAAGAGGAAAGCCACAGAGAAAAAGCAAAGCTGTTCAGCACACTGGCTAAATCCTTAGGGAGCTGTCTGTTCTATTTCTACATGACAGGTAATTTGTTGGCGGAAAAGAAGTTTTCACCAATAGCTGACACACAGGATTGTTTCCCCTCCTCCTCCCAAACTTGTGCTGCTTTTTTTTAACAACTGTCACCTAGCTTACAAGCACTGCTGAGGCTGGGTTATTAGTGATTTATTATCTGTACATTATTGGCGGTTAACCCCAATAACTAAGATAATTGGGGTAGGTATGTGCCAAGATTACTTTATACGTGGTAATATAGAAAAAGATGATATCACTACTACTACTACTACTACTACTACTACTACTACTACTACTACTACTACTACTACTACTACTACTACTACTAACATGCTGACAAAAGAAAAATTACGAAATATTAACTAAGTAATGAATAACATGTCCCTAAAACATCCACTAAACTTCCAAGTTTTAGACAATAGTTTTTGAAAAATGTAGATAAGGAAGAACACATTTTGCTGTAACATGAAAGGGGGTGAAAGGAAACAACGGAAGACCCTCACTGCAACCTTTCGAGTCTGATTTCCTCTAGACCAGTACACAGGGCTGTATTTCAAGGGGAAATTCCATCAATTCAGCCACTTACCGGTTGATTACTTGATAAGCTTTTTCTTGCATAACTTTCTCTCTTTATTTTTCTCTTCCTTTCTCTTTTTTGTCAAGTTATGTTCACTTTCTTGCCACAAAAAAATGGAGAGAGGGGGAAAGGAGCGAGGTTGCTTTTCTCTAGCCCAAGGGAGCATGCATCATTGCCTCACATATCTGGTGTAGCAGTCAAAAAGGAATACTCCCTTGAGGAAAACGTCAAGGTTTTATTTTTTTACTCTTTTCTACTTCTTGCTATGTTGAATGAAAACTTGTTCGATGCTTTTTCATCTTTTCGTTTTCATTTCTGCCCTTGTCCCCATGATCTGATTTTAACGTTATTCTTCTTTCTGCTATTTTGTTATTTGCAAAACTTTCTGCATTTTCCTGTTATGTCACTTTCAATGGGTTAGCCTAGTGGTTAGAGTGATGATTTGCTGACCCGTGTTCGAATCTTGTTCAAGAGGAATTTTCCTTTGGAGTAATCATCAGTGCTGAATCCACTCCCACAAAAATCCTTCGAATATGACTATAAACCAGGTTTTGTGTGCGAACGCATGCAGAACATATTATGCAAACATTAAAACATGTTCCGCTCTTCAGAAAACTAGGCCATTGTGTGCTGACGGGAACAAATAACAAAGTTTACAGAACTGCATATACGCAAAGACTGGATGTAAAAACAGCACACCAGTGCTTATTCCATGATCCTCAAACCAAAAGAAGAAATTAATAGATACATTTTCTTGTCCTCCCCTTTTTTTCTTTATTTTAAACTTGCATTCATCATCATGCTATCGGTTTATCAATATCAGCTTAACATAAAACCAAGAGAGTAAAACAAAAAATAAAAGAGAACTGTCATCGCCATCTGCATTACTGTTTCGATTTTCACAACTAGGGTGGAGAAAAAAAAAAGAAAGTGGACTTGCTATCAGTCCTGCTTCAAACTAATCATAACCCTGCAAACTTAATGATCGCAGTGGTCATTGCAGACAACTGAGATTGGAAAGTCCTCCCCAAAATAAGATGTTCAATTCCCTTTTACCTAAGAAAAGGTATTTAGAAGATAAAGTATGTCTTTAAATTGGCTCTTTAGCTAAAACCTTTCAATTTTAAAAAGTCTGAAACAGGAACAGTAAATACCTGTGGTAGTACATTGTATGAACCTTCATACAGACCACTGTAGTGTCATTTATATCTTCAGCAAAACAAAAACAAATGAATCTTGTATCTCCTGGCCCAGAGGCCAAGAACAGGATAAACAGGTGTAGTTCCAGAACTGGCTTTGCAGTGTAAGTATAGTACTTTCTGTGTTATCGTTCCGTTGCTGTATTTTACTTTATACAGCTTGCTGAATTCAATATCAGTTATTCAATGCTTTGATAAACATTGAATCTAGAATACCACGTCTGACATTATGCAACAAAGAGTAATTGTGATATATACAAACATGAAATGTCATAAATAAATAGTAAATGCTGAAACTCAGACAGAGAGAGAGAGAGAGAGAGAGAGAGAGAGGAGAGAGAGAGAGAGAGAGAGAGAGAGAGAGGGAGAGGGAGAGAGGAAGGGAGAGTGAGAGAGAGAGCGATATATATATATATGTATTTATTATTACTATTATTATTACATATATATAATACATATTAAAAATACAAATGTCAATATGCACAACAACTTGTAATAAACTAAACAGGAAAAGATCTATTAGGTTTGTTAGAAGAAAAAAACTCTAAAGGAGTGAAAAAAAAACAAATTCAACACTCAAAGGAAAAAAAGCCACAAAAAGGAAAAAAATATCCCACACAACACACACAGGCTTGCTCGCTGCCCCTGGACGCCCCTCCACTCGCACACAACAGCACACAAAAAACACCAACACAACAAAACAAACACCACACTGTGCCACTATTTATTTGAAGACACCCTACTGACTAAACGTTCTTTAACCTGTACCACTTCTCCATTTTCTTATTTTCTCCACAGCAAAACTGCCTACTTTCCATCAAATCTCTCTCTCTCTCTCTCTCTCTCTCTCTCTCTCTCTCTCTCTCTCTCTCTCTCTCTCTCTCTCTCCTCTTGATATATATATATAAAATTTTTTATATCTTATGGTCTCTGTAAAACTGTTCACACAAAGCATGGTTACTCTTAGCTCTCATGTCTAGACAGCAAGTGATCTTGAGAATGGAAAATCACTTAGCCACAGAGGAAGCCACAGAGAAGAAGCAAACCTGTTTAGCACACTCACTAAAACCTTAGGGAGCTGTCTGTTCTGTTTCTACATGACATGTCATTTCTCAGCAGAAAGAGGTTTTCACCAATAGCTGACACACAGGATTGTTTCCCCTCCTCCTACCAAACTTGTGCCGCTTTCTTTGAACAACTGTCACCTAGTTTACAAGCACTGCTGAGGCGTGGGTTATTAGTATTTTATTATCTGTACATTATTTGCGTTTACCCCACTAACTAAGATGATTGGGGCAGGTATGGGCCAATACTACTTTATACATGGTAGAAAAAGATTGTATCAATACTACTACTTCTAACAACAATAAGAAGAAGAAGAAGATAAGATAATAATAAAAATAATAATATAATATATTAATTATTATTATTATATAAAATAAAATAAAATAATAATAATAATAATAATAATAATAATAATAATAATGATGATGATGATGATGATGATGATGATGATGATGATGATGATGATGATAATAAAATAAGAAGAAGAAGAAGAAGAAGAAGAAGAAGAAGAAGAATAACAACATACTGACAAAAGAAAAATTACCAACTAATAACAAAGCGATCAATAAAATGTCTCCTCGAAAGCATCCACTGAACATCCAAGTTTTAGACACTAAATAAAAAACAAAACAATGTAGATAAAGAAGAACATATTTTGCTGTAGTATGAAAGGGGGTGAAAGGAAACAGTAGAAGACCTCACTGCAACCGCTTAGGTTTGATTTCACATACAGCAGAACACAGGGCTGTATGTCAAGGGGAAATTCCATTAATTCAGCCACTTACTGTTTGATTACTTGATAAGCTTTTTCTTGCATAACTTTCTCTCTTTATTTTTCTCTTCCATTCCCTTTTTTGTCAAGTTATGTTCACTTTCTTGCCACAAAAAAATGGAGAGAGAGGGAAAGGAGGGAGGTTGCTTTTCTCTAGCCCTAGGGAGCATGCATCATTGCTTCACATATCTGGTGTAGCAGACAAAAAGGAATACCCCCTTGAGGGAAACGTCAAGGTTTTATTTTGTTGCTCTTTTCTACTTCTTTCAATGTTGAATGAAAACTTGTTCAATGCTTATTCGTCTTTTCTTTTTCTGCCCTTGTCCCCATGATCTGATTTGAATGTTATTCTTCTTTCTGCTATTTTTGTTGTTCTTTCCTACACTTTCTGCTTTTTCCTTATTTTGTCATTTTCAATGGGATGGGATAGTGGTAAGAGTATTGATTTGCTGACCCGAGTTTGAATCTCATTCAAGAGGAATTTTCCTCTGGAGTTAAGATTACTACTGACTCCAATCCTCACAAATAAGTATTTCAGAAGAGACTATAAACAGAGGTCTCATGTGCTAACACACGCAGCACATATTACGCAAACGCTTTCAAACCTGTTCCACTTTTCAGAAGCATAGACCAGTGTGTGCCAGTAGGAACAGATGACACAATTCACAAAACTGCATATACACAGGGACTGGATGTAAAAAAACGCACATCAGTGCTTATTCCATGATCCTCATTATATAAGAAGAAATGAATAAATAAATACTGCCACTGATTTTCTGTGTAAAATACTGGCAAAAGAAAAAATGACCAAATCATAACTAAGTGATCAATAACATGTCCCCTAAAACATCCACTAAACTTCCAAGTTTAAGACAATAAATAAAAAACAAAACAATGTAGATAAAGGACACATTTTGCTGTAACATGAAAGGGGGTGAAAGGAAACAACGGAAGACCCTCACTGCAACCTTTCGAGTCTGATTTCCTCTAGACCAGTACACAGGGCTGTATTTCAAGGGGAAATTCCATCAATTCAGCCACTTACCCTTTGATTACTTGATAAGCTTTTTTTGCATTACTTTCTTTCCATATTTTACTTTTCCTTTCTCTTTTTTGTCAAGTTCTGTTCACTTTTTTGCCACAAAAAATTGGAGAGAGGGGGAAAGGAGCGAGGTTGCTTTTCCCTGGCCCTAGGGAGCATGCATCATTGCTTCACACATCTGGTGTAGCAGACAAAAAGGAAAGCCCCCTTGAGGAAAATGTCAGGGCTTTATATTTTTTCGCTGTTTTCTACTTCTTTCAATGTTGAATGAAAACTTTTTCAATGCTTATTCGTCTTTTCTTTTTCTGCCCTTGTCCCCATGATCTGATTTGAATGTTATTCTTCTTTCTGCTATTTTTGTTGTTCTTTCCTACACTTTCTGCTTTTTCCTTATTTTGTCATTTTCAATGGGATGGGATAGTGGTAAGAGTATTGATTTGCTGACCCGAGTTCAAATCTCATTCAAGAGGAATTTTCCTCTGGAGTTAAGATTACTACTGACTCCAATCCTCACAAAAAAGTCTTTCGGAATAGACTATGAACAGAGGTCTCATGTGCTAACACAGGCAGCACATATTACGCAAACACTTTCAAACCTGTTCCACTTTTCAGAAGCCTAGACCAGTGTGTGCCAGCGGGGACAGATGACACAATTCACAAAACTGCAAATACACAGGGACTGGATGTCAAAAAACGCACATCAGTGCTTATTCCAAGATCCTCAAAATAAAAGAAGAAATGAATAAATACCTACATTTTTGTCCTCTCCTTTTTTCTATCTTTGTTTTCTTACTTTGCATTCATCATCATTCTATCGGTTAATCAATCTCAGCTCAGCATAAAACCAAGAGAGTAAAACAAAAAAGAGATAACTGTCATCGTCATCTGCATTACTGTTTTGATTTTCACAGCTAGTGTGGAGAAAAAAAGAAAGTGGACTTGCATTCAGTCCTGCTTCAAAATAATCATAACCCTGCAAACATAATTATCACAGTGGTCAATGCAGACATTGAGATTGGAAAGTTCTACCCAAAAATGAGATGTTCAAATCCCTTTTACCAAAAAAAATAAAAAATTTAGATGATCAAGTTGGTCTTTAATTTGGCTTTTTAACTAAAATACTTTCAATTATAAAAAGTATGAAATAGGACAGGAGAGAGAGAGAGAGAGAGAGAGAGAGAGAGAGAGAGAGAGAGAGAGAGAGAAAGCTAGAGAGGGAGAGGAGAGGGAGGAAGAGAGAGAGAGACAGAGAGAGAGAGAGCAGTTAAAAATACAATTGTAAATATGCACTACAAAGTTGCTATCAACTAAATCAGGAAAAGATCTATGAGGTTTGTTAGAAGAAAAAAAACAACTCTAAAGGAGGGAAAACAACACATAAAAATAGAGACTCAAAGGAAGAAAAGGCCCCCAAAAGAAAAAAACACATTCACCCACATACACACACACACACGCCTGTGCGTGCTTGCACGCATGCATGCAACCCCCCCCCCCCCCCCCCCCCCCCCACACACACACATACACACATGCTATTTATTTGGAGACACCCCACTGACTAAACGTTCTTTACAATCTGTACCACTTCTTCATTCCTCATTTATCACCACAGAAAAACTACCTACTTTCCATCACAATATACACCTCATGTCCTCTGTAAAACTTTTCACAGACATTTCTAGCCTCAGCTTCTTTTGTGTAGTCAGCAAGTGCTTTTGAGAATGGATAATTACTAATCATTAGTGGTGAAGAGGAAAGCCACAGAGAAAAAGCAAAGCTGTTCAGTGCGCTCGCTAAATCCTTAGGGAGCTGTCTGTTTCTGTTTCTACATGACAGGTCATTTGTCAGCGGAAAGAGGTTTTCACCAAAAGTTGACACACAGGATTGTTTCCCCTCCTCCCAAACTCGTGCTGTTTTCTTTGAACAACTGTCATCTAACTTTTAAGTAATGTACAGGCATATAATATTACAGACTTATTACCTGTACAATTATTTAAAGATTTACCACACCAACTAGGAGAAGTTGGATAAGTAGTGAGCCAAGACAACTTGATATTTTGTGTAGGATTTTTAATTTTAGTGTCACATTTTGTACTAAAAGCAAAGAACATGATAATTGTCTGAAACTGCTTTTTTAAACTGAAAAAAAGACTTTCATATCCATGAAACATTTTTTAAATATACATGGTGGAAGGTTGGGGGAAGGGAAATCTATGGGTTAGAGTACTGCACTTGTGATCTGAAAGCTTGCACTTGAGCCACCTCCCATGTACCCATTCAAGCACTGACTTAACTCCCTTAAAAGTCCTTCATTTCCATATGGGTCTTACTGGACCTGGGAGGTCCTTCGCATGCAAAAGTAGAAGTTTTCTCTGTTGCTGTTTTCGTAACTTCTCTTCTTTTAAGGGACAGGGTTGTTAGCCCTGTGCCCAACCCCCAACCTGGAGGAAGGGTTCCACCTTAGTCGCCTCTTACGACATCCCTGGTTGGAGGGCAGGGATCCTATTCTTGCAATGCTCGCTTTGCAAGCATACCCCGGGAGTCCCACGAGGGAAAAGTCCTTCAGGTTAGGCAAAATGTTGATGCATCACGTGCAACCACACATACGACACTTTATCACCATGTGCCTTTCTACCTTTCAGAAGAGTAGGCCACTGCATATCAATAGAAACAACACAAGTCTTTTAACAAAAATGTAGAACTGCACGTACACTATTACCATGTTTGCACACATCCTTGACAACGAGAATGCAGGTGTCTGAATGGACGGTAAAAAAAGGGTAACAAACGCCCCAAAAAATCTCACTATTGGTAAACCCCAGAGCTCTAGCCAAACACGAAAATAAAAAAAGTAAAAAAATATATCCATTACGGAAAATATAAACACTCTATTACAATACAATTCAGCTAGTTTTGTCTCTGCGCCGCGTTCAGTTTGCTAGTATAGGCAGGCTTTATTTCTCCAGACACGAAGGGGTTGTGAGTTCCCAGACTGACCTATCAGCCAGTGGAGAAAAACAACGGCACAGCAGGCTACATGGGACCCTGGGGGACTCTTTGGTCCTGTGTACATGACTCCTCGTTTGTCATAGGGGAACCCGTTCAGCCGAAGTCTTGCATGTCTGGTATTTTGTCAGTTTGTGCACGGTTTTTGGAACATCTGTCACTGGCTTTAAACAGAAAAAAACCTATCTGTTCTGTATTATTGTTTGTTGGTAGGAACTTAGTATCTGTCTACCAGAGATGATTTCAGATAACGAGAAAATGGAAAAGTGTGTGTGTGTGTGTGTTTGTGTGTGTGTGTTTGTGTGTGTGTGTGTTTGTGTGTGTGGTTGTGTGTGTGAGTGTTTGTGTGTGTGTTTGTGTGTGTGTGTTTGTGTGTGTGTGTGTGTGTGTTTGTGTGTGTGTGTGTTCGTGCGTGCGTGCGTGTATATGTGTGCGGGTGTGTGTGTATCTATTTTATTTTACTTTATTTTATTATTTTATATCGAGGATAATGGAATAAGCACTTATGTGCTTTTTAACATCCAGTTTCCGTGTGTATACGGTTTTGTAAATTGTCAGCTGTTCCCACCGGCACACAATGGCCTACTCTATGAAGTATTCTACTTCTATTACTCCATGTATAAGGTAGTGATCATTTAATATCATACGGGTATTAACACGTATTGCACATGACATAAAGAAGCAATTAAAACATTGTA
>CM054163.1:24287779-24300279 GCA_028751875.1 Rapana venosa | reverse complement strand
GGTTTTTTTTATATATTGCAGTGCATTGCATTATATTGCAGTGCAGTGCAGTGCAGTGTGGTGTAGTGTATGTATTTAGTGTCAGTGTAGTGTAGTGTGTGGAGTGAGTGTAGTTAGTGCAGTGTAGTTAGTAATGGTGTAGTATAGTGTAGTGTATATTGTGTAATGTTTGCTTTTTGAAAAAGTGTTTTTTTTTCAAATTCAAAGATAATGGAATACGAGCTCATGTGCTTGTTTGCATCTAGATCCTGTGTGCATGCTTACATACAAGACCTGAATTTATAATAATAATAATAATAATAATAATAATAATAATAATAATAATAATAAAAATAAAAATAAAAATAATAAGAATAATGTATGGAATTTATATAGCTCTGAATCTTGTAAAGCTACAAATCAAAGCGCTCAGATGACTTTTAAAACAATTGTGTGCGTGTGTATGCGGTTTTGTAAATTTTGCCATCTGTTCCCACCGGCACACAATGGCCTACTCTTTCAAACAGCGGAACAGGATTTAACGTGTGCGCAAGATGTTCTGCATGCGTTCGCACACGGGGCCTCAGTTTATAGTCTCATCCGAAGGACTTGTTATTATTAATTTATCGAATCATTTGCAAGACTAGCACCCACACAACCACTCAAGGTGTAGTGGATAGTGAAAAAGTTTGAGCTAAAATGAAGGTCGTACCCGAACTTCTCTTTTTCTGGGTAGATGTGTTACCTCTAATCCATCGTTGTGTTGTTGAAATAGTTGTGTATGTTTACCCTATTTCTCTGTTGAAACGTATCGAACCTGGTTACCAAGTGGATGGGTGACCGTTTGCGTGTCTTGGCTACAGTACAGTTCCCCAGTTCACCCAGCTGTAAATAGATACCTTCCCTCTTTTGGGTCAGGGAAGGTAAAGCAGCCAGAGAGAGGAGATGGGCGCCGCCCTCAATATGCTGGCCCGTAGAGAAGTGATGTCTCTGATGCCTCGTTCTTCTACAATCACATAGGTTATGGGACACCCTTACCTTTAGCTGAAATAGTGATATATTTTATTTTTATTCTTGGTCATACTTTTTAAACATATTGCTTCTTGTTCTGTCCTCAAGTCTGAGTATGCCTGCCTACATGGTGAGGAAATTGAAAATAGCCATACACACAGACCTCCCATCCGTCGTATGCTTACCATTTCAATATCTTATCATCGCAGGTGTGATGGGAGAGAGAGAGAGAGAGAGAGAGAGAGAGAGAGAGAGAGAGAGAGAGAGAGAGAGAGAGTATGCGTGTGTGTACTTGTGGATATCCCTAAGGGTGTAATATTAGCAAACGCCCAACAGCGACATTTCCAGTGATGTTGATGCGCTGAAAACCATTTTGTAGAATAGTACTATGTGGCGAACAACAGATTTGTTAATATTCTGAACTGTTGGCCTAACATTTTGGTAACCAGGTTTTTCTTCTAAGATTTACTAAAGAACGGACACTTACAACAAAGTAATGACATATGTCACGAAGCTCACCATTACTATGCTTTACGTAGCATTTTCATGTCTCTAATTTCTTTCAAAACGTGAGCATTTATACATGAGCCACGTGGCAGATGTTTTTATACAACTGCAGATTTTCTAATAATGTTATGCTGTCGTAGAGGAGCGAGGTGTCAGAGACCTCAGGTTCTTCAAGGGACCAGCATAATGAGGGCGGCGCCCATCTCCTCTCCCTCGCTGCTTTACCTTCCCTGACCCTAAAGAGGGAAGGTGCTCGTTAACAGCTGGGTGAGCTGGGGACATGTAACTAAATCCAAGGTGCACGAACGGTCCACCCATTCGAGAGGTAAGCAACCTCAACGCTGCATTACCTTAGTTTGGGGAGAGTGAGCATTTTGACCCTTGAGCTATCCTGTCCCCAATACTATTACTCGTACTGTTTTTTTCTTTCCTCGGCTACAACTCCCAGCTTCACCAATGGTAAGATTTTACATAATATGTGACTACTTTTACCCACATGAGGGTAGCCGCATTCCGAATTCCGGAATGGTTTCTAAACACGACACCTGTGGACATGCATCTTTTCTTTGTAATTAAATGTTGTCATCAGTTCTTACCATCACAAAATGCCAACCTTTTTTCCCCAAATAAAAATGCAATGGGTTTATATAACCTGTGTGCAAGATATTCTGGGTGCTATTATACACAGGGACTCGGTTTATAGTGTCATACGAAAGTCTTTTACTCCGATTTTTTTTTTCCTTACTGGTGTTGAAATTTCCAGGTGATGAATGCCTCTTCCCTTGAGATCTTACTCGCCTAACCTGTTTGGCACCTCTTATCTTTTAAGGCTCTGGTGTAACCTGTGTATAACATTTCAGAACATTCATTTATTTATTTATTCGTTTATATCGAGGATAATGGAATAAGCTTTTATGTGCTTTTTTGTCTCCAGTCCCCGTGTGTATGCGGTTTTGTCAATTCTGTCATCTGGCCTACTATTACGAAAAGCGGAACAGGATTTAACGTGTGCGCAAGATGCTCTGCGTGTGTTCGCACAAGGGGCCTCAGTTTATAGTCTCATCCCAAGGATAATTCTCTGAAACTTTCCACCATTTTCTCTTTTTTTCCATTTATACCACTTTAAGTCACGAGATTTCGTGCGTGAAATTAGGGGCTGCTTTCCCCGGGAAGAGCGCGTCACCACAAGAGCAGCGCCACCCTTTTTTTCCCTCTTTTCTCTGCAACTGTATTAGTTTCCCTATCAGAGGGGCTTTTTTCTAAGAATTTTGCCAGGGACAACTCTCTTGTTGCCGTGGGTTCTTTTACGTGCACTAAATAGTTTTATGTAACACACGGGACCTCGGTTTATCGTGTCATCCGAAAGACTACTATCCAGACCACCACTCATGTGTCTAATGGAAGGGGGAACAGTTTCGGATCCAAACGGACCAGGACAGTCAATGAAAAACAAAAAAAGGATGGAACACCTGTAAGTGTATATTAAGATTTTCTGTAACAAAGAATAAAAGGAGTGTGAAATAAAGCAGGACCGAACGAAATGGGAGGACATAATTATTGTATCCACTTAGTTCTGATATAATAATCACCTCGAGCAGAAAGTGCACTATGTGTCCCCCCAAAAAATAAAGATGTTATCTCCGCCACTTACCGTTATTGCACTCACTTATCGTTTGATTGCTTGAATACCCCAGCTTGATTGTATTTTTAAAATTATGTTGGGGGGTTTTCTTTCGTACTTATCTTTCTTTTCTGTTTTCGCCCTTTTTTTAAAGATTTTGTTCACACTCTTTTTAGAGCACAGAGAGAGAGAGAGAGAGAGAGAGAGAGAGAGAGAGAGAGAGAGGAGAGAGAGAGAGAGAGAGAGAGAGAGAGAGAGAGGAGACAGACAGACAGACAGACAGACAGACAGAGACACAGAGAGAGAGAGAGAGAGAGAGAGAGAGAGAGAGAGAGAGAGAGAGAGAGAGAGAGAGAGAGAGAGAGGAGAGAGAGCGGATTTTTTTTTTTTTCGGGGGGGATCTTTTCAATAGGAGGAATCATAAATTTCTAGACGTACTGTAGCGTGTATAAGATCAATCCCCTTGGGGAGAATCCCCCCCCCCCACCCCCTCCCCTTGAAGTTTCATCTTTGTTTTTCTTCCTGTGTTTTCTTCCTCTTTTTCTGTCTTGTAATATTATGCAACGTATATAGAAACTGATAAAGTGCCTCTCTCTCTCTCTCTCTCTCTCTCTCTCTCTCTCTCTCTTCTCTCGCTCGCTCGCTCGCTCGCTCGCTTGCGCGCTCTCACTCTTTCCTTTTTCCTTGTGTATCTTTATTTCCTCTCCTGTTTTCTATTCCTCTTCTTCTTCCTTCCTATCTATCGATCGATCAATCCAACCACAGCCACCCCACCCCCCTACCCTCTAGGAATGAAGAAAGAGCTCTCTACATTGCATCTGTGACACAAAGTCGATTTTATCAATCAACATGAGGGAAAAAAGGAAGCCCATTTGTGCTAGAACCTGCCTTCCAAAATGTCTTAGATATTTGGGGGAAAACATTTCATACTAATTTCATTTTTTGTGGTTGATAAGACGGGGCAGGTGTGTTTGAGGAAAGATCATAATTTTTTTTTATGAAAAAGAGAAAGAAATTTGGTATCTCGTTGATCAAAGATCTTGTTTTATTTAGTGTATTTAGGTGGGTTTTTTTTATTATTAAATGTTTGTGGTGTAATTAGTGGCTGTAATGATAATTTCTTTCAGAACACAAAATATGGGATTATTGATGCTTTGCAATTAACTATTTAACACTGTTCTTTGTCAAATAAATTGTTTTACAAAATCGTGATGTTTCCCGATTTGGAGGACTATTTTGGTGAATCAAAATTAATGATGCATGTTTGGTTTCCCTAAAATAATGCACAAAGAAGGACGGGATGATTCAGTGGTCAGAGCACTTGCTCTCCCACTGAGCCAAGGTTAAGCAACATTGAGTGCGGTTGCCTCTTAGGTCGGTGACCGTTTGCATGCCTTGGCTTCAGTACAGTCCCCCCAGTTCACCCAGCTGTAAATGGATGCCTGCCCTCATTAGGGACAGAGAGGAGTTAAAGCAGCGATGTAAAGGAATAGAAACACACACGCTGCTCTATTTCTCGCTTTCTCTCTCTCTCTCTCTCTCTCTCTCTCTCTCTCTCTCTCTCTCTCTCTCTCTCTCTCTCTCTCTCTCTCTCTCTCTCTCTCTCTCTCTCTCTCTCTCTCTTCCTCTCGCTCTCTCTGTTCTCTCTCTGTCTCTCTTTTCCTCTCTCTATGTCTATTGTCTGTCTGTCTGTCTGTCTATCTGTCTCTCTGTCTCTCTGTCTCTCTCTGTCTCTTCTCCTCGTCTCTCTCTCTCTCTCTCTCTCTCTCTCTCTCTCTCTCTCTCTTTCCTCTCCTCTCTCTATCTCTCGTCGATATAAAAGAATAAAGAAAGAAAGAAAGAAAGAAATCTTCCTCTCTATCTCTCTCCCTGTTCTCTCTCTCTCTCTCTCTCTCTCTCTCTCTCTCTCTCTCTCTCTCTCTCTCTCTCTCTCTCTCTCTCTTCCTCTCTCTCTCTCTTCCTCTCTGTTTCTGTCTGTCTCTGTCTCTGTCTGTCTCTGTCTCTGTCTGTCTATCTGCCTGTCTGTCTGTCTGTCTGTCTCTGTCTGTCTGTCTGTCTCTCTCTCTCTCTCTCTCTCTCTCTCTCTCTCTCTCTCTCTTCCTCTTTCTCTCTCTCTTTGTCTGTGTGCGTGCGTGCGTGTGTGTGTGTGTGTGTGTGCATGCGTGCGTGCGTGTGTGTGTGTGTGTTTGTGTGTGCGTATAAACAGAGAAAAAAAAGAAAGTAAGGAGCAGAAGAGAAAAGCATCAGTGAATTCCACTCTCTGACAATTTCCCAGATAAAATGCTGACGTGGAAGCGCTGGGGGGCTCCATACTGAAATAAAAATAACAAAGAAAATAAAACATATTTACTCCCTGCTGAGTTCCCCCCCCCCCCACCACCACCACCCCCACCACCCCCACCTTCCGTTGTAGCCCCCCTCCCCTCCGAAAACCCCCACAAACAAAACAAAGAAAGCAAAAAAAGCAAAACAACAAAACCCGACACACCAGTCTCTTCATGCCTCCAGATATTCTTTTTTATTCTTTACATTCGTTATCATGTCGTTCAACATCTTTCAAATCATAATGTTGAAGGTGAGGGAGGTAGTGGTGTGGGGTGGATGGGAAGCGGGCACAGATAAATTTATCTTGAAGCCAGTCTTATTCTAAAAATGTGCTGCTCGCACGTATTTCTCTGTTCAGAAGCGATCTTCCACACATGCGTATACTCCCTATATAAAAATGGGTGGCGCTGCTCTTGTGGCGCTCTCCCTGGGAAGAGCAGCCCGAATTTCATGGAGTGAAATCTGCTGTGACTTAAAGTGGTATGAAAATACACATGAACATGAAAAAAATACATAAGGAAGACGCCTCCCTACCCAAATTTTTATGTACACCTATGTACATATTTGCGTGTGCAAGCACAAGGACTCGCACGCTAATGCATGTGCGCACAAATGTGAATGTGTACACACACTTACACACGCATTTGCAAGCCTGCGATTAAATGCATGGAATACTAAATATTAAAAAAACAAAACATGTTGTTGTTTTATTCCCCTTTCAATCCACCATTTATTGTTTGATTACCCAATTCTTTTTGACATGTATAAAGGAAGAGGTTTAGATATTCATAAGAAATATGCCACTAGTCAAAAAGTTTATATGACTCTCAGCAATTCATAATGTCAGTTGCTGAAGTCATATATTCTTCACCTGTAAGACCATTATTGTAATTAGTTATAATAAATATATAAATAAATATATCTCTATATATATATATATATATATATATATATATATATATATATATATATGTGTGTGTGTGTGTGTGTGTGTGTTGTGTGTGTGGAGTGGGTGTGGGTGTGTAAGGGAGAGAAAAAAAAATATTATAGGGTGTGTAATAATAGGTACTTTGGTATGAATGCAGGTGTGTCTAAATCACCATGTAGTGAAAAGACATTAAACAAATCAAACAAAACAAACACACGCATTTGCATGCCTGCGTTCACGGACAATCGTGAGCGTGTGCGTGCGCATACACACACACACACACACACACACACACGGGGATGTAATTTAAGCCATTCAGCAAAACAAGGAATGCGAAATCATTGTTTGTTGAGAAAATGCATTATGGGAATGAAGCTAATTTCGTTTGTTTGGAAAACTGGATCCTGATATTCAATATTCGCACAGCAAGGACGTTTGTTGTGCCCAGAAAGGATGTGTTTTGTGTGTCCGCAGTTTTCAGCTTTTCCGATTGCCCGATATTTTAACAACTTATTTTAATTGTCAGAGATGGAATCGCTCAGTGGTCAGAATACTCGCTTTCTCCCAGCCAATGTTAAGTAGCGTGGAGCGCGGTTACCACTTCGATAGGTGACCGTTTTCGCGCCTTGGCTTCAGTACAGTTTCCCCAGTTCACCCAGATGTAAATGGGTACCTGCCTCTTTAGGGTCAGGGAAGGTAAAGCAGCGAAGGAGAGGAGATGGGCGCCGCCCTCAATATGCTGGCTTCTGGAGAAGCTGAGGTCTGTGACGCCTCTCCCCCATATGACCATATAGGTTATGGGACACCTTATCTTACTTTCTTTTCATGGTGAAGTTCATTTGCTTCTCTTGAATTAACACAAAATCTCGTAACTAATCATGAAGCTGTTTCTTTTTTGACCACCGACTACCAAAATAAAATAGTAGCAGAAGGACAGATAATTCCCTGAATATATATATATATATTTCTTTATATAATATATATATATATATATAATCAATTTCAGAGCTTAATATATCACAGCATATGCAGAAATACAAGAGAATCACGATGCACAGAATATACCCAAATTCGAAAAGCCTGTACCCTCAAGGTGGGTAAAAAACGGTCCCATAGGCAAAATCTCACCATCAGTAAGCCTCAAAGCTCTAGCCAAGGAGCAGAAGGGGAAAAACCATCAAGCAAAAAATGAAAAGATTAGGTGACAGAGCATAAGCTTGTGGAACAGCGGCAACGTGCATCTGTATAAAGAAACCGTTCTCTTAACACACACACGCGCACTCACACACACACACATACATACACACTCATACACAAGCTTACGCACACACGCAAGCACACACGCACGCACGCACCCACTCAATCGCACACGCACACACACACAAACATACACAAACATCAAATTCTATTCAATTTATTGCTCACTACCCTAAAAGTACATCTGGACAGACTTGGAGTTTTCTTCTTCTTCTTTCTTCTTTAATTCAGAACCATCACGTACAACTGTGTGGCACTAAATGCCAAAGAGAAATCGATCAACAAAATGTTTACAGTCATTGCTTCCAAGGTCCTATTGGTGTGACCTAAGAAGGGACAGGATAGTTCAGTGTTCAGAGCACTCACTTACCCCAAGCTAAGGTTAAGCAGCATTGAGCGTGGTTACCAAAAGGGTTGGTGACTGCTTGCTTTTGGCTTCAGTACAGTCACCCAGCTGTAAATAGGTAACTGCCTTATTTAGGGTCAGGGAAGGTAAAGCTGCGAGGGGGAGGAGATGGGTGCCGCTCTCAAAATGCTCGCCCCTGGAGAAGTTGAGGTCTCTGACATCTGGATCCACAATGGCTGCATAGGTTATGGGAACACTTTTACCGTTTTGTTACCCTAAGATATATTATTGCATTATATAATCGTTTTTGTTCGTCCAATGCATCATATGTATCCCCTCCGGATGGCAACTGTTGACAAGGAACTGATGATGCTGATGCTGATGCTGAGGTTGATGATGTTGGCATAATTATGTGAGTACAGAAGGATCAAGAATCGTTCTGACCGGTAGAATGAGTCATGGAAGGACAAGGCTAACACTTGTTTATCACTGAGTACACAACAGGTTGCAATACTGTCGCTTTCCCCCAGCCAAGGTTAAGCAGCATCGAGCGTGGTTACCATCTGGATTTGTGACCGTTGCGCGCCCTGGCTTCAGAACAGTTCCCCACATTAATGGGTACCTGCCTCTTTAGGGTCAGGGAAGGTAAATCAGCAAGGGATAGGAGATGGGCGCCGCCCTTAATATGCTGGCACCTAGAGAAGTGAGGTCTCTGACGCCTCGCTCCCCTACGGCATTATAGGTTATGGGAGATCTTTACACAGCAGGTCTATAATTGTTGACATTTTTGGATTCTTATTGTTCATTTTAACACAATACACATAGCTGATTTTGTTTTCAGACAGACAGCAAAACCTCACTGCTTAAAGACAAAGCAGTCTCAGGTAATTAGAAACAAAACATTCAATTCTCTGACAGGCGACTTAAGGTATACACATGAAAGCTCAGTTCTAAACATGTGAGAATCCTAACTTACAACCTTTCAATGCTAAACGATGAAAACACCCAATCAAACCAAAACTACTGATACAGGTAAAAGTAGAGATGTATCCATAACCTTTGCAGTTGTAGTAAAACAAGGTGTCAGCGACCTCAGTTTCTCTAGGGGCCAGCATATTGAGGGCGGCGCCCATCTCCTCTCCCTCACTGCTTTACCTTCCCTGACCCTAAAGAGGCAGGTACCCATTTACAGCTGGGTGAACTGGGGGAACTGTACTGAAGCCAAGGCGCGCAAGCGGTCACCCATCCAACTGGTAACTTCGCTCAGTGCTGCTTAATCCTATTTTGAGGAGAGCGAGTGTTCTGACCACTGAGCTATCCCGCCTTGATGCCATTAATAGATATAAAAAAAATCAAAAGTGAACATCTGACAGCCAACATAATTAGAAGAAGAAGAAGAAGAACAACAACAACAACACCAACAACAAGAACAATAACAAGAACAAGAACAACAACAAGAGGAGCAAGAAGAAGAACAAGAACAAGAACAAGAACAAGAAAAATAAACGGAATTTATATAGGGCTATATCTTGCAAAGACGACATCAAAGCGCTTTGACATAAGACATTCACGCTGAATCCTAGTTGTCTAAACATGCACGTAAACACACGAACTTACGACATCTTCTTAAGAGATAAAACAAAAACCAAAAAAACCCAAACAACCAAACCAAAAAACCCCCAAATTAAGCACACTATATCCTTTAAGCCCAGAGGGATGGGATTTTGTTTCTTTGGTTTGTTGTTGTTGGTGGTGGTTTCTTTCTTGATGTAGTTTTGTTTTGTTTTGGTTTTTTTGGGGGGTGCATTTGTTGTTGTTGCTGATTTGTTTTGGTTTTTTACGGCAAAAGTGCTGATTGCTGATGACAAAGCAAACAGACCTGATTTTTTAAAAAAAACACAGAAAAAAAACAAACCATCGCAGGATATAAGACATAGGGGTGAAGTCTGAAGACGCCTTTGAAGATTTCAATCTGTAAAACATTCTCTCCCTTTCGTTTCATCTTATTCCAGTTTCGTACCACCATCTTTCTATAACTTTTTGCGTCATGGTTTGTTTGTTTTTGGTCCTATGTGCGTTGTTACGTACAGATCCAGTCCTGTCTTATCTATTTTGAGTTGAAAGTGAACAAAAGAACATCTTTCAAAAACGAAAAAAACAACTACAACAAAACCCCAAGTGTGGGAGAAGCCAATGATGTCCAAAACAGGACTTTGTCATCTCCTTTACACTGCTTGCACCTACATCACATAGGTGATTCTGAGGGGAAGGTCTCTGACAGCATCGTCTTCAAGACAAAACAACAGACAGAAAGAGAGGTGGGGGGGCGAGAGAGAGAGAGAGGAGGGAGAGAGAGAGAGAGAGAGAGAGAGAAGGTAGAGAGAGAGTGAGACAGAGAGAGAGAGGTAGAGAGAGAGTGAGAGAGAGAAAGAGAGAGAGCTATAGAGAGGAGAGAGAGAGAGAGGGACAGAGAGGGGGAGAGAGAGAGAGGGGGAGGGAGAGAGACAGAGATAGAGAGAAAGAGAGAGAGAGGAGGGAGAGAGGAGGGAGAGAGGGAGAGAGAGAGAGAGATGGGGGGGGAGAGATATGGAGGGAGAGAGAAAGAGAGAAGAGAAAGAGAAAGAGAGAGAGACAGAGAGAGAGAGGCAGACAGACAGACAGAGAGAGAGACAGACAGACAGACAGAGACAGAAACAGACAGACAGACATATAGGCAGATATTTATTTATTTATTTATTTATTTATTCTTTTATATCAGGAATAATGGAATAAGCAATCGCGTGCTTTTTTACATCTAGTCCCCGTGTGTATGCGGTTTTTGTGAATTGTGTCATATGCTTCCACCGGCACACAATGGCCTACTCTTCGAAAAGCGGAACATGATTTAACGTGTGCGCAAGATGTTCTGCATGCGTTCGAACACGGGGCCTCGGTTTATATAGTCTCATCCGAAGGACTTGGACATTCAGTTCGATTCTTTTGTCAAACTGGGAAGAAAGGGCGAGGCTGGGAATCGAACCCACGACCTCACGGTTGACTTGATGGCAGGCGAACATCTTAACCATCGTGCCACCTTCCTTCCAAAGAGAGACACAGACAGGCAGAGAGACAGGCAGAGAGAGAGACAGAGAGACGGACAGACTGGCAGCTCTAGACAAAAGCAGACACGAGACAAACAAGACGTAAATAGACATCGAGACACAATATACGCGTGCGGGGGGAAGAAAAAGGAAGAGGAAGGGGGGGGGGGGGTGTAGGAAGAAGATAGTCTAATGCTAAGAACGTTGAACTCGCGGACCACCACCACCCCCTAGTTATCCGTTAAAGAAAAAAGTGGGGGGGGGGGGGGGGGCCCGAAGGGGATGATTCTTCTTGGAGTAAACATCAGTACTGACTCCATTGTCCCTTAAGTTCTTCTCGTCGTGCTATAAACCGTGGCCCCCTGTGTGCAAACGCACACACATGGAACATCTTGCGGCACAAGTGAAAACCCAATCTACCTTTCTCAAGAGTAGGCCAACGTGTGCCTGTAAGAACGAATGATAGAAGAAAAAAACCCCACAAAAACCCCTTCATGGAGACTGTTGTCGAGTTTAAACATTATCCCGGAATTCGGAATGCGGGTACCTAGATTATAGGAATAAACTGTCGCAAACGCAAAGATATCAGCATTTAGTAAACCGCGAAACTCTACCCAAGGAACAACAACAACGAAAACCCAACCAGAAAAAAGCAAGACAAACATAATAGTTATACAGACAGAGAGAAGGACAGAAAAACAGGCTGAAAACACAGGTAATTTTATTTTTGCTGCCGCATCTTCTGTGATGTCCCCCGTCATGCTGTTCCCACACCGCTCATTCCGATCTCTCCGCCACAGCCATACCCAGATTCGTTATGTCTCATCGTCAGGGTCGAAGATCCACAGGGAGCCAATCACTATCAGGCTGCCGTGGGGCCACCAGCCAGAGGGGTCCTACACTGCTGCTGGGTCACTTTGGTGGTGTCAGTGGTACCTGTTCTGAGCTAACATACGCAGGACACCACCTACTAAGCCCCCTACCAACGACAGTATTAGCTCAGTCGCGGAGCCAGACTGAGTGAGTTGCCCACCCGAGGTGGCAACCACCACCACGTCCCTCCAACGACCGTCCCCCGCGAACCTCCAACCCTAAAGCCTTTGACACAAACTCACCACAGGCGCAGAAGTGTATGGGCAAACCGAATATCATGCCACCATGAGACCAGAGCAACTGGGACCACCGAATCAGAGGCAATTTTTTTATTGCATGATGACAATGAAAATGGGGATTCGTAATATCTGCGGGGAAAGTGCAAATGCTTTGAGACTACTTGACGGGGGTTGTACTCTACGCTTACTATCATAATATACCCGGCGACAACCGGGCCGAGAGATACAGACACCTGAGTTTGGTCAGGAAATTGGCAATACCCAAAATCGATCCGTTAAGTGGGGAAGCTCGACGTGTGGTCCCAGTCTTCCACTGACCACACCACCCTCTGGG
>CM054163.1:24280279-24282779 GCA_028751875.1 Rapana venosa | reverse complement strand
ACAGAAACACAATTGTATTTAAACATATAAAACTAACAACAACATTCACACATACATCAATAACCAAACAAGAAATAGAAGAGAAAAGAAAACAGTAAGAGATCATAGAAGAAGAAGAAGAAGAAGAAGAAGAAGAAGAAGAAGAAGAATGAAGAAGAAGAAGAAGAAGAAGAAGAAGAAGAAGAAGAAGAAGAAGAATTGGAAGAAGAAGAAGAAGAAGAAGAAGAAGAAGAAGAAGAAGAAGAGAAGAAGAAGAAGAAGAAGAAGAAGAATGGAAGAAGAAGAAGAAGAAGAAGAGTTGCGAAGAAGAGTTGCGAAGAAGAAGAAGAAGAAGAAGAAGATGAAGAAGATGGAAGAAGAAAGAAGAAGAAGAAGAAGAAGAAGAAGAAGAAGAAGAAGAAGAAGAAGAAGAAGAAAATGAAGAAGAAGAATGAAGAAGAAGATGGAAGAAGAAGAATAAGAAGAAGAAGAATAAGAAGAAGAAGAAGAAGAAGAAGAAGAAGAAGAAGAAGAAGAAGAAGAAGAAGAAGAAGAAGAAGAAGAAGAAGAAGAAGAAGAAGAAGAAAAACAAGAACAAGAAGAGCAAGAAAAACAAGAAGAACAAGAAGAACCAGAATAAGAACAAGAAGAATTACTAAGACGAAGAAGAAAAACAAGAACAAGAACAAGAACAACAAGAACAAGAAAACAAGAAAAACAAACAACAGCAACAACCTACTCACCTTGACAGAAAACTTACAAAACTGCGTCCACCACACCGGAAAGAAAAAAAACAGCAAAAAAAAATTTTTTACAAAAAACAATACATAAACCCTTTACAAAACTCTCTCACACACACACACAAAATGTAGGACCACCCAAAAAAAACCACCCACACAAAAAACCAACGGTCAACTATAAAAAAAAAAACCAATGAGGCGAAAGCTCACATACTGTTCCAGCATCTATACATACATACATAAGTTATATCTGCCTCAACCCGCAACAACGACTGCCCCTCAAAGAGTTTTCCCTAACTAACTATCGTCTGCTTCTTTTCTCCAATCTGCTGTAGCAACCAATGGCAGCCTCCGCTCCGCACGCATCGTCATTTTGCACCCCGCTTTGCCGTGCTGTCGTCTGCTACGGTAACACACACACACACACACTCACACGCGCACACTCACACACGCGCGCACACTCAAACACACGCGCGCACACACACACGCGCGCGCACTCACACACACGCGCGCACACTCACACACACACGCGCGCACACACACACACGCGCGCACACTCACACACACGCGCGCACACATACACACACGCATTCACAAGCACTCGAAGGAAAACGAGAGAAGCCATTCTTGTTTCGAGTCGGAAGGTGGGGGTGGGGGTGGGGGCGTAGAGGGGAAATTGGGGGGCTGGTGGGAGTGGTGGGGAGAGAGAAATGGAGGTGTTTTTTTTTCGTTTTCTTTTTCTTCTATCTGTCTTTTTTCTTAATCTCTTTTGTTAATAGCCCTAAAGTCTTGGAATTTTGCAGATTTAGTTTTGTGGTTCTTGAGTAAGAAGGGTTTTAAAAAAGAAATGTGTGTGTGTGTTTTTTTTATTGGTTTTTTTTTTTTTGGGGGGGAGGAGGGTAGGTGGGTTGAGGGGGATGGGGGTGTCTTCTTGATAATGGTAGTGTTGGAATTGATAGATTCAGGTTGTGGTACTTTTCCACTACGTTATCAGTCTTTTATTGGCTGTGAACTTGATACCGAGTCATCCCCATTTTTTCTTGTAGATATCAAGCATGGCCAGTTTTGAGAATGAGAAATATAGCTATAATAGAGTTTATCTCTTCCTCACCCCCCTCACCCCTTCCCGCATCTGTCTGTGTGTCTATGCGGTTGTCTGTCTGTGTGTCTATGTGTCTGTCTGTGTCTGTATCTCTGTCTGTGTCTCTCTCACTCTCTCTCTCTCTCTCTCTCTCTCTCTCTCTCTCTCTCTCTCTCTCTCTCTCTCTCTCTCTCTCTCTCTCTCTCTCTCTGTCTTTGTGTGTCTGTGTGTCTGTCTCTGTCTGTTTGTCTCTCTCCCCTGTGTGTGTGTGTGTTGTGGTGTGTGTGTGTGTGTGTGTGTGTGTGTGTGTTGTTGTGTGTCGGGTCTGTCCTCTCTCTCTCCTGTTTATATATATATATATATATATATATATATATATATATATATATATATATATATATATTATATTGTGTGTGTGTGTTCTATATCTCCTCTGTCTCTATCTATCTATCCATATATCTCTCTCTGTCTCTCTGTTTCTGTATATATATAATATATTATATATATTATATATAATATATATATATATATATATATATACATATATATATATGGCATATATGTATATATATATATATATATATATATATATATTATATATATATATATATATATATATGCCATCAATGAAACGACTGTGAGATAGGAAGGTGGGAATAGCCGTTGTCATATTCATACGCTGCAAAAACTTGAATCTGAG
>CM054163.1:24272779-24275279 GCA_028751875.1 Rapana venosa | reverse complement strand
ATTAGACATAAAGAAGAAAAAAGGTCACATCAAAAATAACACAGAAGACAACAAATCATTTTTAGCGTAATTCGATGATGTGGAATTTAAATGAGTGTGGTTATTTTGTTTTCTGTTTGTGTTTTTGAAAGATTCCAGAAAGAAGGGACAACACATTAAGCGGTAAACAGGAAATGACAATGCTTTCTCTGTGAAACAAACAACATGCTTTGTTCACACGGCTCGTTTCTGTAACAAAGTTTGTTGGGCTTTTTTTTTCTTTCTTTCGCCACAAGAGCAGCGCTACAATTATTTCTTTTTCTTTTTCCTGTGTGCAACTGTATTGGTTTCCCTATCAGAGTAGCTTCTTTTTATATACATAATGTTGCCAGAGACAACTCTCTTGTTGCCATGGGTTCTTTTACGTGCGCTAAACAGTTATGTGAAACACAAGGGTCCTCGGTTTATTGTCTCATCAGAAAGACTAGCGCCCATACCCCAACTCATGGTCTAATGAATGGGGGAAAAGTTTCGGGCCCAAACGGGATTCGAGCCACTGCACACTTGCGACCCGGACTTTTCGCTTTCTAGACAGGCGCGTTACTACAGTGCACAACACTGCACTGCATTGCACGACACTACACTACACTATTCTACACTATACTGCACTACACTGCACTTCCCTGCACAGCACTGCACTTACACTCCCCTACTGTACACTGCACTAACACTACACTACACTTCGCTGCACTACACTACACTACACTACACTTCACTGCACTACACACACACACTACACTACACTACACTACACTAACTAACACTACACTGCACTACACTGCACTGAACTGCACTACGCTAGCACTACACTATACTACACTACACTACACATACACTACACTGCACTACACATACACTAACACTACACTACACTACACACTGCACTACACAACACTACACTACACTACACTACACTGCACTACACAACACTACCCTAAACTACACTACACTGCACTACACAACACTAACCCTACACTACACTACACTGCACTACACACACTACCCTACACTACACTACACTACACCACATTGCAGTGTACTTGCCTGCACTGCACTACATTCCACTCCACTCCACTACTTTACACTACACTAAACTGCCCTACACTACTCTACACTACATTCCACTCCACTCCACTATACTTCACTTCACTGCACTGCACTGCACTACACTACACTACACTGCTCTGCACTACACTACACTACACTACAACACTACACTGAACTTACACTCCACTACTTTACACTCCACTACACTTCACTTACACCCTACTCCACTCCACTCCACTTCACTTACACTCCACTACACCCCACTCCACTCCACTACACTTACACTCCACTACACTCACTCCACTTCACTTACACTCCACTACACTCCACTTCACCTCACTCCACTTCACTTACACTCCACTACACTCCACTTCACCTCACTCCACTTCACTTACACTCCACTACACTCCACTTCACCTCACTCCACTTCACTTACACTCCACTACACTCCACTTCACCTCACTCCACTTCACTTACACTCCACTCTCCACCACGCTTACACTCCACTCTACTCCTCTCCACTCCACTTCACTTACACTCCACCCCACCCCACTCCACTCCACTACACTCGACTCCGCTACACTACTCTACACTTACACTCCACTTCACCCTACTCCACTCCACTCCGCTTCACTTACACTCCAACTCGACTCCACTACACCCCAATCCACTCCACTCCACTCCACTCCACTACGCTACACTCCACCCCACTATACTCCACTCATCTCCACTACGCTACACTCCACCCCACTCCAATCCACTGTACTACACTACACCACACTCCTCGCAGTTTTCAGGTTTCTACTGAAGGCCAGTCAACTCCTGATGTTGTCTTCCCATCGTTTTATTTTGAGAAAGGAGAGAGAGAGAGAGAGGAGAGAGTAGAGAGAGAGAGAAGAGAGAGAGAAGAGAGAGAGAGAGAGAGAGAGAGAGAGAGAGAGAGAGAGAGAGATTCCTTTCCGGGGAAAAATCCATCCTAAAATAAATCACACACACACCCAAAAAACCTTCTGTTTTGTTCCCCCTCTACTTAGAACTCCAACAATATCAAAGAAAGGGACATAAAACTCTATAATATCCTTAGAGGAGGAGACGATAGACCTATTTTATGAAAACTTGGGGGTAAGAGATATAAAAGTCACTGACAGGAGATAAGTTAACATAAATGCCACCAGTGGGTTAACCGTGAAAGAAGGAGAAAGAAAAGATTATGCTCTTCGAAGGAACTACTAGAAGCACTAAATTCATTTATTATACTTTTAGGGAGGGCATTCAAGATTGCTGAGCGGTGGGGTTGGGGAGGTGGGTGTGAGGGGTGGGGGGTGGTTGGTGGTGGTGGATGTGGTGGGGGTGGGGGGAGGGGGGGGGATGGACAAGCCAGTGGGGAAAAACCAAGAAACTATTCATAGCTATG
>CM054163.1:24265279-24270279 GCA_028751875.1 Rapana venosa | reverse complement strand
AGGTGGGCGATGACAGATGGTGTGTATGCAGTGGAGAAGGAGGGGTTAAAGAGGGGGTGGGGGGGTATGGTAGAGGGCGAGGGGGGTGGCGTTCAGTAGATAGGGTTATTGTCGTTGTTTTTATGCTTTTTCTTAATAATCTTTAAAGTATTTCCAGATATTTTGGGGGGTTATTAGTTGTACACTTAGTTTATGTCTCTTGAACAAAAGAAACCCAAAGATAAGGATAGTGGAATAAGCACTCATGTGCCTTTTTACATCCAGTCCCCGTGTATATGCGGTTTTTGTAAATTTTGTCATCTGTTACCACCGGCACACAATGCCATACTCTTTCGAAAAAAGTGGAACAACATTTAACGTGTACTCAAGATGTTCCACTGCCGTTCGCACACGGGACCTCGGTTTATAGTCTCATCCGAAAGACTTTGTTATCAATTTCTATGGAAATGCATTGGCCTACTCTTCCATAAGTTAGAGTGGGTTTGAACGTGTGCACAATATGTCCAATGTGCGTTTGTACACGGGACTTCCGGTTTATAGTCTCATACGGAAGACTTTCAGGGCAAGTTGAGTTTGTACCGATATTATATCCTTGGAAAAACCACTTCAAACTTCAAAAAAACACTTCAGTAGTGACTCAAACCCGATGTAACCAGATCACAAGTTCAACTTTAACTAGGATATCCCTGTCCACCATCAGTTCATCTGACTGGGCATCTCTCTCAGCAACTGCAGGAGTCAGTGGAACACTGCGTTTTAACATTCCAAAGCGCTATGTATTGGGCATGTTGACCCTGACAGAGCCCATGTGTTTAAAAAAAACACCCCAACAACAACCAACCAACAACAGCCGTACACTTTACGGGGAACATGCAGGCTATGGCAAGTAGTGTGAATGGCACCAACGTACACATCATTCAATCTGATGGTTAGAGTGATGCATTCGTGATACGCTGACCCGGCTTTGAATCCCGTTCAAGGAGATATTTCATCTGGAGTTTACATCAGTGCAGACTCCGCTTTCCCCCCAAATCTTTTGGATTGGACTATAAACCGAGGCCCTGTGTGCGAACGCACGCAGAACATTATGCGCACACGTTAAAACCCGTTACACTTTTTGGAAGAGTAAGCCATTGTGAGCCGGTGGGAACGGATAACAAAATTGACAAAACTGTATACACACGGGAACTGTTGTTGTTTTTTTAAAAAGCACACTAGTGCATATTCTATTATCCTCGAAATAAAAGAATAAAATAAAAATAAAACTCTGAAAAAGATTCAGGTTGCCCAAGATACAGATCATAGTGTGTCTTGACATGTTCATGCAGTTCCTTAAAGACTCCTCAAGAAATGGTAACCGCAGTAAAGGGAAAGGCAAGGAACCTACACAACATACCAAAACTGGCGATGAAGCCGATGAAAGTAAGCTGAGAACTGTTCCCTGGATGTCATCGCACTGATCTGCTATTTCTCCTAAAAATACATCAGGGCCGGTTTGATAAAAGGCAATGACAGTCGCGCGACTGCAGTTATCCAAGCCGACAACCGTTGTTCCATGAAATCGCGTTCAAAGAAAATATCTTACTGTAGTTCATCTACCCTGTGGTTATGCAAGCAACCGCGATACTACCCTCACCCTAATTCTGCGTTCTTGATTGATGACTAAGTAAAAGTAAAGGTGTCCCTTAACCTATGTGGTCGTAGGGGAGCCAGGCGTCAAAGACCTCAGCTTCTCTAGGGGCAAGCATATTGAGGGCGGCGCCCATCTTTTCTCCCTCGCTGCTTTACCTTCCCTGACCCTAAAGAGGGCAGGTACTCATTTACAGCTGGGTGGACTGGGGGACTGTATTGAAGCCAAGGCGTGCAAACGGTCACCCATCCAAGTGGTAACCACGCTCGATGCTGCTTAACTTTAACTGGGGGGAAGCGAGTGCTCTGACCATTGAGCTAACCCGTCCCACGATTGATGACTACATGATTCAAAATAACGAGAGCTAATGAATGATAAAGCGCAAAAGACCTGTTGTATCGCTTATACAGGTGATCCGATGCAGCTGATTTATTTCAAAATGAAACTGTTCAGAATAAGGAGGAATATCAGCGATACCAACTTCTGGATTTGCAGATGGATATCAGTACAAAAATACAGACCAATAGTTCAGCACGGTTAAGATGACATCTCTAACGCTGTGAAAGCATGTTTACCTTGAAGAAAATAAAGAGTAAATGGGAAGGGACCTTCAACCTAACTTTGACGTGAATTTATTTATGTATTTATTTATGTATTTATGTATTATGTATGTATTTATTTATTTCACTATTTATTTCTCTATTTGTTTCTCTATTTATTTCTTTATTTGATTCTCTGCTTATTTCTCTATTTGTTTCTCTATTTGTTTCGCTCTTTATTTCTCTATTTGTTTCTCTTACTTATTTATGTATCTATTTGTCTATTTGTTTCGCTCTTTATTTCTCTATTTGTTTCTCTATTTGCTTCTCTATTTATTTATGCATTTATTTCTCTATTTATTTATTTGTTTGTTTCTCTATTTGCTTCTTTTTTTATTTCTCTAGTTATCTATATTTTTGTTTCTATGTTTATTTCTCTATTTGTTTCTCTATTTATTTCTTTATTTGTTTCTCTATTTATTTCTCTATTTGTTTTTCTCTTTGTTTCTATATTTTTGTTTTTTTTTGTTTCTCTAGTTGTTGTTTCTCTATTTATTTCTCTCTTTGTTTTTTCCTTTGTTTCTCTAGTTATTTATCTATTTCTTTCTTTATTTGTTTCTCTAGCTTTTTCTTTATTTATTTCTCTATTTGTTTCCCTATTTGCTTTATATTTGCTTTTCCATTCATTTCTCTATTTTTTTCTCTATTTGTTTCTCTATTTTTTCTCTATTTTTTTCTATATTTGTTTCTATATTTGTTTCTCTATTTTTTATTTATTTTTTCTCTATGTATTTCCCTTTTTTTGATTCTCTATTTATTTCTCTATTCGTTTCTCTGTTTTTCTCTTTCGTTATTTCTCTTATTGTTTCTCTATTTGTTTCTCTGTTTATTTTTCTAGTTGTTTCTCTATTTCTCTAGTTTTTTTTTTTTTTGTTTCTTAGTTGTTTCTCTGTTTATTACTCTATTTGTTTCTCAAATAATTTCTTTGTTGTTTCTCTAATTATTTATCCCTTTTTTTCTCTGTTTGTTTCTCTAGTCATTTCCCAATTTCTTTCTCTATTGTTTCTGTATTTGTTCCTCTACATGTTTCTCTATTAGTTTCTCTCTTCGTTTCTCTATTTAATTCTCTTTATTTCTTTTTTATATATTTATTTCTCAATTTATTTCTCTGTTTGTTTTTTTCCCCTTGTTTCTCTATTTTTCTCTCTTTGTTTCTCTACTTATTTCTCTATTTGTTTCTGTATTGTTTTCTATATGTTTCTCTTTTTATTTCTCTAGTTGTTTCTCTTTTTATTTCTCTAGTTGTTTCTCTATTTATTTCTCTATTTGTTTCTCTATTTATTTTCTAGTTGTTTCTCTAGTTATTTCTCTATTTCTTTCTCTCTTTATTTTTCTAACTGTTTCTTTTATTTTTTCTGTCTTTGTTTCTCATTTTGTTTCTATATTTGCTTTTCTATTTATTTCTCTATGTATTTCTCTATTTGTTTTCTCTCTTTATTTCTCTACTTGTTTTTCTATTTGTTGCTCTATTTGTTTCTCTATTTATTTCTCTATTTGTTTCTCTATCTATTTCTCCATTTATTTATCTATTTGCTTCTCTATTTATTTCTTTTTTTGTTTTTTACTATTTTTTGCTCTATTTTTTTTCTCTATTTTTTATCTATTTATTTCTCTATGTATTTCCCTTTTTTTGGTTCTCTATTTATTTCTCTATTAGTTTCTCTGTTTTCTCTTTCGTTATTTCTCTTATTGTTTCTCTATTTGTTTCTCTGTTTATTTTTCTAGTTGTTTCTCTATTTCTCTAGTTGTTTCTCTATTTGTTTCTCTAGTTATTCCTCTATTTAATGCTCTATTTGTTTCTCAATTTATTTCTTGTTGTTTCTCTATTTTTTTCTCCCTTTTTTCTCTGTTTGTTTCTCTAGTCATTTCCCTATTTATTTCTCTATTTGTTTCTGTATTTGTTCCTCTACATGTTTCTCTATTTGTTTCTTCTTGTTTCTCTATTTAATTCTCTATTTATTTCTCTTTTTTTTTCTATATTTATTTCCCTATTTATTTCTCTGTTTGTTTTTCCATTTGTTTCTCTATTTTTCTCTCTGTTTGTTTCTCTACTTATTTCTCTATTTGTTTCTTTATTTGTTTTTCTTTTGTGTTTCTCTGTTTATTTCTCTAGTTGTTTCTCTATTTATTTCTCTATTTGTTTCTCTATTTATTTTCTAGTTGTTTCTCTAGATATTTCTCTATTTGTTTTTTCTATTCATGTCTTTAATCTTTTTATTTTTATTTTTGTTTTGTTCTCTTTGTTTCTCTATTTGTTACTCTATTTGTTTCTCTAGTTGTTTTCTCTTTTTTATTTCTCTCTTTCTTGTTCTCTTTGTTTCTCTAGTTATTTCTCTATTTCTTTCTCTATTTATTTCTCTAGCTGTTTCTTTATTTATTTCTGTCTTTGTTTTCTCAATTTGTTTCTATATTTGCTTATCTATTTATTTCGCTATTTATTTATCTAGTTGTTTCTCTCTTTATTTATCTATTTATTCCTCTATTTATGTATCTATTTGTTTCTCTATTTATTTCTCTATTGTTTCTCTATTTGTTTCTCTATCTATTTCTCTATGTATTTATTTATTTGTTTCTCTGTTTATTTCTCTATTTATTTCTCTATTTATTTATTTATTTGTTTCTCTATTTATTTTCTTTTTATTTCTCTGTTTGTTTATATATTTGTTTCTCTATTTACCTACTTACTTACTTATTCTTTTATATCGATGATAACGGACTTATCACTCACATGCCTTTTTTTCTTTTTTCTTTTAACATCCAGTCCTCGCGTG
>CM054163.1:24257779-24262779 GCA_028751875.1 Rapana venosa | reverse complement strand
CCATCATAGCATCACTGTCTCTCTTTACTACAGCTTAAAAAGGTGACTGATGATTCATGAGTCAACTGTCGTGTATACCAAGCATTACAAAAATACCACCCATCTCTTTAAAACAGCAGGTTTGCTGTGTCTGGATGTGTGGATGATGTACAGATACCCAATAGGACGTGAACGCGTGCAGAACATCAGAACATCGTGAACACAATGTAAGAACCTGTTTTGCTCCCTTTTGGAATAGAAGATCATAATGTACAAGTAGAAACATGTGTAATATATTTATTTTCCAAAACTGGGACTCGCGTTTAAATCACAAACGAGGGCTTATTCCGTTGTTTTCTAAATAAGAATTAATGGGGAAAAAATGATAACCCCCTGGCCCAGTCTCCGTACTTTCTAGGGTGTGTTTTTGTAAGAGTAGGCCATTGTGTGCCGGTGGGAACGGATGACAAAATTTACAAAACCGCATACAAACGGGGACTGGATGTAAAACACACAGAAGTGCTTATTCAATTATGCTCGATATAAAAGAATAAATAGATATATAAATAAAAACAAATTGCAGTGCTACAACCAATCTCCGGAGAGTGAAGAAGGTCACCCTGATTTACTTCTGTCCTAAACAGAGAGATGACATCATAAAAAAAACAACACCCAAACAACTGAACAGAATCACCAATGAATCATCAATGGTTGTATCTGATAGTTTATCCTTCCATCATATTCTTGATTTTTTGCCTATTTGACAAGTCAGCTCTCCTCCATTTCCAAGAAGCTGTCTTACTGTCTGCTTCTCTGAGGTTTGGTTGACCTGGACAAGTGTCCTTTCGTTTCCTCCCTTTGCTCTTAGCTGCCGTGCTTTGTGGAGATGTGCTAGATGTGGATGGCTCAGTAGTATCTACAGAATTCGTTTTTGGGGTCCATGCTTTCATTTGCAATGGCAAGCTGTAACAGAAAGAAGACATCATAAGTTTTTTTGGAAAGAATGAAATAGTCTACGACTTACAGCAACATTAGCATAAACATGTTTACTGCCTCTTTCTCCCATTTCCTTTGCTTTGTGTTATCCATTATATATATTCCATTTTCTACATCCACCTCCATGTTCTCCATAAAATTATCAAATTTACCACAAACTGAAGCATAGACTCCACTCACAATTTCCTCAACATCATCTCTGCCAAGTGTAGATTATACACCCTGCCTGAGGACAGTCACACTAGCTCATGAAGAAAGCTGGTTTGGGTTCAGATTTTAGGACATTACATCGTAAGCATCATCCTCACAACTGTTTTCATTTGTATCTTCACCAACTGAGGTTATTTCAAGGTAAACAACTGCCTAACCGAATGTGTGATTCTCCTCCAGTACAGCAAGAACTTGGTGAGTGTTGAAAGTTTTGTAAAAGGGAAATTGAAAAAAAAAAACATTACAGTATTAAGACATTTCTTATACACCCATGTATATTCACGGAAGAAAATTTGTACTTCATTTACTTAAACTGTGCCTTTAAAACTTGCTCTGATCAAGTGAAAATGGTGTACACTAGATACATTTTGTCAGGCACGCCATTGCAAACATGCTAAAACAAACAAACAAGCAAACAAACCTACCCTCTTGATACCACAATCCCAGAATTATTTGAGATCAAACTTCAGACATGCTTCACAAACAACCGATCACGTTATGAAAAAAATATAAAGGACACGATTTTAGATTGTAAACTTATCTTCATGTTTGCTTTACAAACAGTTACAAAAAATTCTTATACATTAAATGTTGTGCACTAAATAATATCTTGGTAGATTCGGAACAGACCGCGGCCATGCAAATGGCTGCTCCCACAAAGATGAGCAATGGGACACTACTCACCAGTCCCCCTGTTTAGTACTCTTTTAAGCTCACTGCAATACTGGTGGCACATAACTGTCTGATCTCATACACGAGATTGTGGTAACATATCTGTAGTGCATCACTTTGGACTTTTGGAGCAGCTAAACTTAAGGCCAGAAAGTCTTGCCGTCTGCATCAGCTCTGGAGATAACTCTCATCATTTTTGTGATATAATAATAATAATAATAATAATAATAATAATAATAATAATAATAATAATAATAATATATATAATAATAATAATAATAGTAGTAGTAGTAATAATAATAAAAATAATAATATAATAATAATAATAATAATAATAATAATAATAATAATAATAATAATAATAATAATGATGTATGGAATTTATATAGCGCTGAATCTTGTAAAGCAACAAATTGAAGCGCTGATATCATCATCAAAGAGTGCTTCATCATCACGTACCTTAAGTTAGTGATGTTTCTCTGCCTCCTATATACATGCTCATATCATCTACACTTGCCTTTCTCATGAACATTAATTCAGTACAAATTGTATGTTAAAGAGACACAATATGCAAAGTGTATGCAATATTTCATATGCGATATTAAAAAAAAAGAATTATTGCTGGCAAGAGAGACTTATTGTGTAATAGCTTTGGGTAATATTCGAATATCTTATTCCGGTAATATCGCTGATTAAGATCATAAATCAGCCAAAGGAATAAAGCGTGGCGTTATCGTGTTACGTGTAATGTTTACATCGACACATCTTGGCATTTGAAAATTGTGAAAATCATTAATTAAACATGTCGAAAATCAGGATAAGAGTGTCTGGCTCGTGATACCGTTCGTCTCAAAATTAGATTTGATAAATAAACAAAATAAAACTCAGAAGCTGACCAAATATTCAGAGGAAACTGTCAAGAAATACAGAGTTAACACGTGTGTGAAGTTCTATGGATGGACTCAAATACGTCTCTCTCTCTCTCTCTCTCTCTCTCTCTCTCTCTCTCTCTCTCTCTCTCTCTCTCTCTCTCTTGTTTTGCTCTTGGTTCTTGCTATTTTTTCGGTTGTTTCTGTGTTTTCTGCTCTGCTTTCTTTCTTACTTGTTGCTACTTTTTTTTTCTCTCTCTCTCTCTTCGGTGATTTTTGTGGGAATTGTTGTGTAGATATTTGTCCCGTAAACTGTGTAAGTGTATTGCTATGGGCTTTATTTTATTTTATTATCATATATATCCTTAAGGGTGGGGACTGGGTGTAAAAAAGCACATGGGTGCTTGTTCATTATCCTCGAAATGAAAGAATTTGTCATTGTCTCTCTCTCTCTGTATAATTGTGAATGTTTAACTTGTATATGGCTATTGTGTTATTGAAAAATAACTTTTAGGTGGTTTGTTCTCCTTTAATTTTATGGAGGTTCTGCTTTGTTTGGTTCTGTTTTGGTTTGGGGTTGTTGTTGTTGTTTGTTGTTGTTGTTGTTGAGGGGGAACTACTGGGTGTCACCTCTCCCTTGTTGTTGTTGCCGCTTTTGTTTTGCTCTTGGTTCTTGCTATTTTTTCGGTTGTTTCTGTGTTTTCTGTTTTGCTTTCTTCCTTACTTGTTAGTACTTTTTTTCTTTTCTCTTCAGTGATTTTTTTGGGGATTTTTGTGTAGATTTCCCCCGTACACTGTGTAAGTGTATTTATATAGGCTTCATTTTATTTTATTATCATATATATCCTTAAGGGCGGGGACTGGATGTAAAAAAAAGCACATGAGTGCTTATACATTATCCTCGAAACAAAAGAATTTGTCATTGTCATTTGTCATTGTCATTGTCATTGTCTTTCTCTCTCTCCTCTCTCTCTCTCTCTCTCTCTCTCTCTCTCTCTCTCTCTCTCTCTCTCTCTCTCTCTCCTCTCTCTCTCTCTCTCTCTCTCTCTCTCTCTCTCTTGGGTATGGGTGTTGTGTGTGCAAGTGACTGTGTGTCTGTGTATGTGTGTGTGTGTGTGTGTGTGCGTGATCACACACATGTGCGTGTCTTTGCACTCAAATGCCTACACACCCTTGTATTAAATTTCTAACTCAGACATTTGATATCCTTATTCATGTATTAGATGGTAAAGATAATGCACTTATTTTAGCGAGAGAAAGAAGAACATTTCACACACGCAAACACACACCCACACCCACAACATAACACACACACACAAACACACACACACAACCCCCCCCCCCCCCCCACACACACACACACATCCTCCCCCTTCACACACACAGAGCACAAAACAACACACCAAACACAACACATACAGCACGACACAACAACAGCACACACATACACACACGCAAAACAGAACCCCACAACACAAACAAAAAAACACACAAACATCCACACACACACGCACCCACATCCACACCCCCCCCCCCACAACAACACACACACCACACAACACCCTCCCACCCACCCACACACACACACAACTACAAAAGGTAGGTAAAGGAGTCCCATAACCTATAAGGTCGTAGGGGAGCGAGGCGTCAGAGACCTCACTTCTCTAGGGCCAGCATATTGAGGGCGGCGCCCATCTCCTCTCCCTCGCTGCTTTACCTTCCCTGACCCTAAAGAGGGCAGGTACCCATTTACATGTGGGTGAACTGGGGGAACTGTACTGAAGCCAAGGCGCAACTACACTCCGACATAAAACCTGCTCCACCATTCCTACCCCCTCCCCCTTCCAGTGGAAGCAATGACAGGCATGCTCAGGGAAAAGACACAACATCCACCAGAGAAGGTACTTGGTTTCTGCATCATAGGGCCTTAAAGGATGCTTCCTACCTCGTCCACCGTTCCATCTCCACTGCAACCAAAATAAACACGAAACAAACAAAAAAAAACCCCAGTGATATGCAGAATGCTCTCTACATCTTCCACCCTTCCACTTCACCAAAAACAAAAGAAAAACAAGCAAAAGATACTGTGCAGGATACCCTCTACCTCTTCCACCCTTCCACTTTCACTGCACCAACCCCCCCCCCCCCCCCCCCCCCCATCCCAGTATTGTGCATGATGCTCTCTCCCTTCCAGCCTTCCACTTCGACTGCAGCTACACACACAAAAAACAACAGAAAAAACCCAATAACGAGCATGATGCCCAATGGCGCTTC
>CM054163.1:24235279-24247779 GCA_028751875.1 Rapana venosa | reverse complement strand
AAATGGAGCTTGTCTTTGATATCATTTCCTATTGCATGATCAAATGCTTTTCAATGTTATATTGCAATTTCTTCATGATTTTGGAACCTCTGATAATAACAGTGATTTAGCACAGTCTGTTAAAATGTATTCACAAACCACCACATGTATTATATATATATATATATATATATATTATATATATATATATATATATATATATATATATATATCATTTCTTGATCTATTTTTAAAAAATTGTTTTTGTGTAACGCAAGCCATTGATACTTGATATTTTCGCTAAAAGAAACATTAAGATGACTGCATGCACTGTGTTTGGAACAAAAAAAAGTTACACACTCTAAAACTCCACACAATACAAACATAATTATAGTCGCTATCATGCTGTCAATGCAAGAGTTTTGCAAAAAAAACAAGCAGCATTTTAGATTACATGATGAAGGTTCGACGTTGTGCCTGAGTTTCCATTGTGTTTACATAATTACGGAAGCCATTTCCTTTAAAAGAAATGTAACATTTCATCATTTCTCCATCTTCCATTAGCTCGTTATATAATTTACTTGCTCAGTCACTTTATTACGTTTTATTTTCATAATTTTCGATATCTTATTTAATTTATCATCACAGAGAATGAATAGAAATTCAACAAATCAAATCAAGTAATCAATTTATATATCAGAATAGACTAAATAACATTGAAAAAAGAAAAAAAATGAAGACAAAATCGCATCATTTTGATACCCATTGCTCTTGTTTGCAAAATAAAAGGCGGTAGGAAAAGAGAGCGGTTTTATAAGAACAACATACAAGCTAGCAAACAAAGCAACAAAATCTTCAAAATATAAAACATGTATTTTGCTCTCTCTCTCTCTCTCTCTCTCTCTCTCTCTCTCTCTCTCTCTCTCTCTCTCTCTCTCTCCTCTCTCTCTCTCTCTCTCTCTCTCTCTCTCTCTTCTCTCTCTCTCTCTCCTCTCTCTCTCTCTCTCTCTCTTCTCTCTCTCTCTATCTTCTCTCTCTCTCTTCTCTCTGTCTCGCTCTCGCTCTCGCTTCACTGTTTATTTTTTTTTTGGGGGGTGGCTCTTTTGTTGGGTTATTTTTTATTTTTTTCTTTGGGGGGGGGGGGGGGTGAGGGGGTCTCTTTTATTTGTTTGGGTTTTTGTTGTTGTTTGTTTTGTTTTTGCTTTTTGAAAGGGTTATTTCCCTTTGTTTCTACTGCGTGAGAGTATGAGTATTGGGTTATTATTAAGATGTATCCCTACGGGCGGGGACTTGATGTCTGTCTATTTGTTTGTTTCTCTCTCCTCCTCTATTTTCCTTTCTCTCTCTCTCTCTCACTCTGCCTGTCTGTCTGTCTGTCTGTCTCTGTCTCTCCTTCTCTCGCTCTCTGTCTCTCTCTGTCTGGGACTGGAAGTAAAATTGCACATGAGCGCTTATATCATCATCATCATCATCATCATCATCATCATCATCATCATCATCATCATCATCATCAGTCCTGTGACCTTGGCGGTCGTGGAGGAGACACGAAAGACGATGCTGTGGTAAGCCTCCTCCATCCATCTCGGTCCTCGGCTCTGCGCAGTAGTGCCGAGTCATTCATCCTGGTCCATTCTCTGATGTTGTCCATCCATGACTTGTTCTGTCTTCCCCTCTTTCTGCCACCTTCGAGTGTTCCCTGCAGAGCGCTTATTCATTATCTTCAAAATAATAGAATCTCTCGTTGTCATTGACATTGTCATAGTCATTGTCATTATCTCTATCTCTCTATCTCTCTATCTCTATCTCTCTCTCTCTCTCTCTCTCTCTCTCTCTCTCTCTCTCTCTCTCTCTCTCTCACTTCTCTCCTCCCTCCCTCCCTTCGCAGCTTTATATTACTCTGATCAAGCAATCCTACACCACTCGTATCATCCTTCTGTCAAAACCATTATTTCAGCTCAACACCCCAGGCCATACAAAGATAATCAGAAAATAGTATCAGCTTATCAGGCAATGCAGAACATTACAGAGACACTAATGTAGGCTTATCAGCCTTTTCTTGTCAGGTATGGGGGAAATAGTCGAAACACTAAAGCAGGTATGAATGAATGTCATCCTTTACAGGTAAAGTCAATGAAGCCTCATCAGCTCAGTCATCACCTCGTTCTTTCATCTGCTTAAGTGTATGGGAATGATGGTGATTCTAAAAACAGCAGCCAGGAGATATGTGGCTGCACTGCTGTTTAAACGTAATGATAGAATGGCATAGGGAGATACAGAGGGAGGAGTGGACAAAGCGTAGAAACAAACAGAGAGAGAACACTGAACACTGAACACTGAAAAGGTTTTATTGTACTTCGGCCTTGGGCCACTATACAAAACATGTTTGGGGAAGGGGGGAGGAAGACATAGCAGAAAACGTTTATATCCATTTCCCATTTTCAATTCTACAAGCATACAGGATTACTCGGAATATCTTCTAGTCATCACCATCCCCATCATCATCTTCAGCATTTACATAATCATCACCATCAGCATCTTCATTACCTATAGCATCAGCTGCAGCCAGTATATCAACATAATCATCATTACTTTCATCTTCTACATCATCATTATCAACATCATCATCTTCATCATCTACGCTATCACCATCTTCTACAACTGTAGTCATTTTCGCCACGATTATCATCTTCAATCTCTGCATCATGGTCATAATCATCATCTTCATCATCGTTTCCATCGTTATCTTCAATATATACATCATTGTCATCATCTTCATATTTGACTTCTCCATCATAGTCCCCGCCACCACTCTCACCTTCAACAGACACGCCAAAGTTACCATCACCACCATCGTCACCCTCAGCATCTACATCAACATCACCTTCAGCATTTCCATAATCATCGCCATCCTCCTCCTAAACATCTACATCATCATCGTCCTTTCAAAAAAACAACAAAAAAACAAAAAACAAAACCAGAGAGAGAGAGAGACAGAGAGAGACAGAGAGAGACAGAGAGAGACAGAGAGAGAGATAGAGAGGGAGAGGGAGAAGGAGAGGGAAATTGCCCAAATCCCCACCCTTAATTCAACAGACGCCGCTGGAAAGATTTAAACCCATGACTTCATGGTACAACAGAATAAGTGTTGTAATCAACGTAGCATCTGTCTGTCTGTCTTTTTGTCTGTCTATCTGTCTTCTTGTTGTATGTCTGTTTGTACTGTCTTCTTGTTGTATGTCTGTTTGTCTATCTGTAAGTCTGTCCGTTTGTCTGTCTCTCTTTCTCTTTCTCTCTCTATTTTACTCTTTCTCATTTTCTTTCTCTTTCACTCTCTCTCTCTCTCTCTCTCTCTCTCTCTCTCTCTCTCTCTCTCTCTCTCTCTCTCTCTCTCTCTCTCTCTCTCCCTCCCTCTCTATCTCTCGCTCTCCCCCACCCCCACCTTACACTATTTCTCAATCAAACTCATACACACACGTGAGTATTAGTTGTTATCGACGTGGATTTTGTTGCTGTTGTTGCTGTTTTCATTGTCACATTTCTTTCGTTGTATCTTTCTTTCTTTCTCAGATATTATGTCAAAACTACATTTCAACATTGTTGCCCTGTAAAAAAAACAAACTTGTGTAAGCTCACGCCACTTCAAACACAGATGGAAAAACTGGGCTACATGAAGAGTTGCTGGTTTACTATAGCAACTCTCCATCAGCCAGAAAAGGAGACAGCGGAGACATCAAGGAGATGAATGGCTCAGCGATGGGTTTCACGTGCAGGAAACAAAGCTGCACAGTGCCTCTCGGTTTGTCGTCTCTGCTTCTTTCGTCTGAGACGCTTTAAGTGTGTCTGTGTGTGTTTGTGTGTGTGTGTGTGTGTGTGTGTGTGTGTGTGTGTGTGTGTGTAGGGGGTGGGTGGGTGTGTGTGTGTATGCGTGTGTGTGTGTGTGTGTGTGTGTGTGTGTGTGTGTGTGTGTGTGTGTGTGTGTGTGCAGTCTGTGTGTTATGGTACTAGTGTTTGGGAGATTATGTGTATGAGTGCGTGTTTGTGGGGTGTAGGTGTGTGTATGTGTGTGTGTGTGTGTGTGTGTGTGTGTGTATGTGTGTGCACATGTGTGAAGGTGTGTGTAGGTACGTGTGTTTGTGTGTAGGGATGTGTGTGTGTGTGCGTGTGCGCGACCGCGCGTGTACGTGTGTGTGTGTGTGTGTGTGTGTGTGTGTGTGTGTTCAAATTCATTTAACGTCTTTTCACAGTTGTGATATTAGACGGTGTGTGTGTCTGTGTGCACGCATGTGTATTTGTGCGTGTGCGCGTGCATGTACGTGTGTGTGTGAAGGGGGGGGGGGGGGTCTATGTGTGTGTGGATGCATGTGTGTGGGTGTGTGTTTGGGTGTGTGTGTGTAAGAGAGGGAGAGAAAGAGAGAAGGAGAGACAGAGACACGGAGAGAGACAGACAGAGAAACATACAGGCATAGACATAGACATATCCAAAGACAGAGAACAGGCAGAGACACAGAGAATGAGAGAGAGAGACAGAGACAGAGAGAGAAAGACAAAGAGAGAGACAGAGACAAGAGAGAGAAAGACAGGGACAGAGACAGACACACGTACATACAGAAACAGAGACAGAGACAGAGTCAGAGTCAGAGACAGACAGACAGATGGGAGTTGAAGGTGACAAGGTAGACAAAACAATTTTATATACAGACAGTAGGAATTCGTTGCAAAAACAGAGAAAGAGAAAGACAGAGAGAGAGAGAGAGAGAAGAGAGAGTAGATAGAGGGGGGGGGGGAGGGAGGGAGGGAGGGAGGGAGAAAGATAGAGACAGAGAGGCATATAGAGGGAGATAGAGACATAGAGACAGACAGAAAGACAGGACAGACAGACAGACAGGCAAACAAACAGAAAAACAACAGACAGCGACCTCTTTGAAAATATTCACTTAATAGTAAGTGCTATTTATCATATGAAAATACATTTCTTAGCAAACTATGAGCACCATATTTTCGAAAAGTTTTGAATGGAAATGTCCACAAAACACAACCTAGTGTTTTTTTTATGGTTCATGGCAATAGGAATCGTGGGTCATAACTTGTTCAAATGGTTAAAGAGTATTCAGAAGTGTATGTAAAGCAAGGGTTTGTATTTATTCTGTTATATCGAGGATAATACAATAAGCACCATCGCAATTTTTAGATGCAATCCCCGTGTGTACGCGGTTTGGTCAATTTTGTCATCTGTTCCCATCAGCACACAATGACCTAACGTGTGCGCAAGGTGTTCAGCGTGCGTTCGCACACGGAGCCTTGGTTTATTGTCTCGTCCGAAGGACATTTGGGTAGAATGGAATCTGCACTGATGTTAACTCCAGAGGGAAAAAATAAATCCTCTTGGACGGGATTCGAACCCGGGTCGTCAGATTGCGAGTGCAACGTTCTAACTACTAGGCTATCCCGTCCTTAGAGAACATAATTATATGTACAAGAGGACAGACAAAATAGACCCAGGCACACAAGGTAAGGCAAAACAGACACACAGACAAGTAAGCAAAGAAGAAAAGCATCAAACCATGAGAGAGAAGAGAGAGAGAGAGAGAGAGAGAGAGAGAGAGAGAGAGAGGAGAGAGAGAGAGAGAGAGAGAGAGAGAGAGAGAGACGAGAGAGATGAGAGAGAGAGCGAGAGAAGAGAGAGAGAGAGAAGAGAGCGAGCGAGGAGAGAGAGAGAGAGAGAGAGAGAGAGAGAGAGAGAGAGAGAGAGCAGAGACGAGGAGAGAGAGAGAGAGAGAGAGGAGAGCAGAGGGAGAGGAGGAGAGAGAGAGAGAGAGAGAGAGAGAGAGAGAGAGAGAATGAGAGGAGGAAGAAGAGAGAGAGAGAGAGAGAAGAGAGAGAGAGAGAAGAAGAAGAAAGGGGGAAAAACCGCCCTAGAGAGAAACGAAATGAATTCCAAAAAGGGGATAACAACACCAGAATTAATGGAATGGGGTGTGAAAATGGAATTATCAGAAGAAACGAACAAAATGAAATTGCCTTCGTTAAACATTACTGATGTGTGTGGGTTTGTTTTGGTTTTTTATCTGTTTCTGTCTGTTTGTCCGCCGATCTGTTTTGACTGTGTGTCTGTGTGTCTGTCTGTGTGTCTGTGTGTCTGTCAGTCTGTCTGCCTGTCTCTCTCTCTCTCTTTCTCTCCTCTCTCTCTCTCCTCTCTCTCTCAATCTCTCTCTCTCTCTCTCTCTCTCTCTCTCCTCTCTCTCTCTCTCTCTCTCTCTCTCTCTCTTCCCCCCTCTCCCTCTAGGGAGGGAGGGAGGAAGGGGGGATACGCTAGTGGTTAAAACATTGCGCTTGCAATCTGACTACCCGGGTTCGAATCCCGTTTAAGGTGACTTTTTTTCCCCTGGAGTTAACATCAGTACAGACCTCCACCCCCCACCCGCTGCCCCCTCCCCCCTTCCCCAAATAGTCCTTCGGATGAGACTATAAACCAAGGACCAGTGTGCATTACACAGGCAGAACATCTTGCTTTTTAAAAGAGTAGGACATTGTGTGCCAATGGGAACAGATGACACCATTTACAAAACAGCAAACACACGGAGAACGAATGTAAAAACCAAACAAAAACACATAAGTGTTTATTGCATTATCCCGAGGATTGGAGGCTTTGCAGAGAACGGTCGTTGGAGGAACATTTTGGTGATCATCACCTCGTGTGGGTGACTCACTCAGTCTGGCTCCCCATCTGAGTTAATATTGTCGTTTGTATGATTGTGAGCTTAGTAAGCGGTGTCCTGATTATGTTAACTCAAAACGGGTATCACAGAAAACCAACAAAGTGACCCAGCAGCTGTACAGGGTCTCCTCTGACTGGTGACCTCAAGGCGGACTGAGGTTGATTGGCTCCTGGTGGACTTTTGGCTCTGGGGCTGAAACATAACGAATCTGGGTACGGCTGGAGGACAGAGAGATTGAAATGAGCGGCGTGGGCACAGGGGAACGTGGATGTCACAAACGATGAAGCAGCACAAACAACAAGAAATGGAACAACAACGACAACAAAAAATAACAACTAGAACAATATTATGTGAGTTTGCGCGTATGTTATTTTATATGTGCTCACAATCACGTGCCTGTTTACACACCTCGCTTTCCTAACCATGGGACACTTAGGACCTTTATCTCTAAAACCTTTTGGGTTTTTCTTTTTCTTTTGGATTCTCTTTTTTGTTTCTGCTTTATTGACATACAGCTCTGTCACTCTGACAAGCTATACCAGTAAGCGGATTACATCTCTCCCTTGTCTCCTTTCCGTGTGTACCTAGGACACAGACTGTCTCAGATCCCTTCAGCTTGTCTGAGTCCTAGTTATAAGCATCAGCTTAGGTCCCTACGAGAAGAAGTATTGACTTTAAAGCTAGTTTGTATTTCAGTTTGTTTGTTTGGTAAAGGATTTTTGCCTAGGTGAAGGTAGTCATTTTTATTGTTGTTATTGTGGGTGTTGTTGTTTGTTGTTTAAAGATATAGGTATTTTTGTTGGTGCTCCATTTCCAGCCGTTTTCTTTTCCACTCATTTCTGTGTCACTTGTCTTCTGGTATAATTTTGTTGGTTTAGAGGTTATGTGAGTAATCACAACTTTCTTTTACTCACTTCACTGACAAAAGAGACACCTCATAGTACTTCAGCGGCCTATCTTAATAAGCCGTGAGAAAGCATTTAAGTGAAAAAAGAGAGGTGCTTATTAAAATGTGAATTTTGTTTTCATTTTAAACTTTTTTATTTCCTTATTTATCAATCTATTTATTGATTTCTTTATTTTTTAATTCAAGAATATATGTATTTATTCATTTCATCATTCTTTTGTTTATTTATTTATTTTATTTTAGAGGATGATGCAATAAGCATTCACAGGCTTTTTTACATCTAGTCCCCGTGTGTATGCAGTTTTGTAAATGTTTGTTATCCGTTCCCACCGGCACACAATGACTTACTCTTCCGAAAAGCCGAACGGGTTTTAACACGTGGGCAAGATGCTCGGCGTGTGTTCGCACTCAGGACCTCAGTTTATAGTCTCATCCGAAGGACTTTTGGGATGAGTGGAGTCTACACTGATGTCAGCTACAGAGGAAAAAAAATCCTCTTGGACGGGATTTGAACCTGGGTCATCAGATTGCAAGCACAATGTTCTGGAGTTAAAATCAGTGCAGACTTCTACCCCCCCCCCACCCCCACCCCACGCCCCCTCCCAAAAAGAAGTCCTTCGAATGAGACTATAAACCAAGGACCAGTGTGCATACACAGGCAGAACATCTTGCTTTTCGGAAGAGTAGGACATTGTGTGCCGGTGGGAACAGATGACATCATTTACAAAACTGCAAACACATGGAGAAAGGATGTAACAAAAAAGAAAAAAACACATACGTGTTTATTGCATTATCCTCGGAGTTGGATGTTTGCAAAGAACTTTATGGTGGTCACCAGCTTGTGTGGGTGACTCACTTAGCCTTGCTCAGCATCTGAACTAATATTGTTGTTTGTATGATTGTGAGCTTAGTAAGCGGTTTCTGAGTCTGTTAACTCAAAACGGGTATCACAGAACACCGCCAAAGTGACCCAGCATCAGTGCAAGGCCCCCTCTGGCTGTAGACCTCAAGGCAGACTGAGAATGATAGGCTCCTGGTGGACTTCCAGCTCTGGGGCTGAAACATAACGAATCTGGGTACGGCTGGAGGACAGAGAGATTGAAATGAGCGGCGTGGGCACAGGAGAACGGGGATGACACAAACGATGAAGCAGCACAAACAACAACAACAATAACAACAACAACAACAACATGAGCAATGTAATGTGTGTTTGTTTGCGCGCTTATGTTATTTTATACGCGCTCACAATCATGTGTCTGTGTGCAAAGATCGCTTTCCTTAACCATCAGGACACTTTAAATCTTTATCTCTAAAACCTTGTGGGGGTTTTTCTTTGGGTTCTCTTTTTGTTGTTGCTGCTTTATTGACATACAGCTCCGTCACTCTGACAAGCTGTATGAGTAAGCGGATTACATCTCTCCCTGTCTCCTTTGGTGTGTACCTACGACACAGACAGTGTCCGATCCCTTCAGCCTGTCTGAGTCCTAGTTACAAGCATCAGCTTAGGTCCCTTTGAAAAGAAGTGTTGACTTTAAAGTTAGTGTGTATTTCAGTTTGTTTGTGAGGTTGGTTTTTTTGGTCTAGGTTAAGGTAGTCATTTTTTGTTGTTGTGGTTGTTGTTTGTTGTTTGAAGATATTAGTATTTTTGTTTGGTGCTCCGTTTCTTGTTTCCAGCCGTTGTCTTTTCCTCTCATTTCTGTATCACTTGTCTTGCAGTATTATGTTGGTTTATATAGTTTATGTGAGTAATCAAAGCTTTCTTTTATTTACTTTACTGACAAAATATGCTCCTCATTGTATTCCAGTGGCCTATCTTAATATACGATGAGAAATGTTTTAAGTGGAAAAGAGAGACTCTAACTGAAGTGTGAATATATATATATATATATATATATATATTATATATATATATTATATATTATATTATATATATTATGTATATATATAATTAAAAAAAATATATATACATATATTTATATATATATATATATATATGTATATATATATTCTTATTATCGATGATAATGGACTAAACGTTCATGTCCTTTTTTACATCCAGTCCCCGTGTATATGCAGTTTTGTAAATGTTTGTTATCCGTTCCCACCGGCATACAATGACCTACTCTTCCGAAAAGCCGAACGGGTTTTAACGTGCGGGCAAGATGCTCGACATGCGTTCGCTCACGGCCGTTGGTTTATAGTCTCATCCGAAGGACTTTTGGAGAGAGGGAGTCGGGACTGATGTTAACTCCAGAGGGAAAAATATCTTTTAATAGGGGAAACATGCGGTGTCGGAGCCAGTACCATGTATGGTCACTGACTGGTTTATTCTTACAACAGCCAGAAAAGTCATTCGTAGTGTGCATGCAAACTTAATTTGCTGTCCCTTTCTAAATACTGGTAGCGAAACGAAATGAGCATCATCAATGTTAGCACGCTCCAGTGTTGAGCTTTTCTGAAACATTGATTCAAAGCCATGCTATCCACTATCATCAAACCGCTGATTCCAGACTCTTAACGTCTTGCATACTGTGTGTTCTGCCTCTTTGTCCTCCAGCCTGACCTTACTTGTGGTGCTAGCTATCTCCATGCATTTAGCACGGAAACCTTTGATGTGTCCTCTAACTTAATCAGGCCGAAATTAATGAGAAGGTGCGAAAGTATGTTTGTCTATGTGTGCATGTCACGCTTTGTGAGTTGTTCAGCTTTTCATCAAATGGCAGGTTTGTTGTTAGGAGCTGTGTTTTGAGTCAGTTTGTTGTTGTAAATTGTATTTTATTTATTTTTTATTTTATGTTATTGTTTTATCTCGAAGATAATGGAATAAGTCCTTATGTGGGTTTTTTTTTACATCCAGTCCCCGTGTGTATGCGGTTTTGTGAATTCTGTCATCTGTCATCTGTCTCCACCGGCACATAATGGCCTACTCTTACGAAAAGGGGACAGGATTTAACGTGTATAAGCTATGTGTGCTGTACGTTGCATTAATATAAAGTATAAAGAGTCTGAATAAATGCTTTGTCTTTTCTAGGTATTTGAATGGTAGGAAAGGAGAACAGTTGTATGCATCCTTGATACACTTTTAGTGCAAGGAAAAAATGTGTGATGAAACTGAAAAGGGTAGACTGATAATATGTTGGTCATGCAAACAGAAACACACAGACAAATCTGATGACAGCAGTTCTCCTAGGTAAGGTTATGGGTAGAAGGAAAAACGGCATACCACCAACATCTTACATTGCCAACATGACGAAGATTAGCGATCTGGGAGGAGGGCTACAGGAGATCATACAACTCAGCAGAGACAGAGAATGATGGTGAACCCTGGTGGCATTGTGGAGCTTCTACAGACGACAGCGGTGTTGGAGAGATTTGAGTTGAGTTGTTCACTGTTCACTGTTCACTGGTCCCGTAACCCGCCAGGGTCGTAGGGGCGCTGCATGGTGAACGAACGGTGGACCAGCTGGCTCCACGTGTCGTGTTGTCGTGGGCGAGTGCCTGGGTGACACTGAAGTCCTCCCTGTCCAATCACGGATGTCGTCGGCCCACTTTCTCCTCTGTCTGCCCCGTCTTCTCTTTCCCTGGACTGTTCCTTGCAGGATGGTCTTTGCAAGTCCTTCTGCGCGTGTTACGTGCCCATACCATCTGAGTTTCCTCTTTTTCGCGTGGTCAGTAGGTCTTCATAGTCCCGCACTTGTTGATCTTTCTGCGGACTTCATTGTTGGTGACATGGTCCTTGTATGAGATGCCAAGGAGCCTTCTGAGGCATCTCATTTCTACTGCTTGGATCCTCCTTTGTAGGTCTGCGTTCAGTGTCCATGCCTCACATGCGTAAAGCATGATTGAGATGACTAGCGCGTTTAGTAACTTTACCTTGGTTCCGAGAGGGATGTTTCTGTCTCTCCATACGGTCTTCAGTCTTGCCATTGCTGCTGCTGTTTGTGCTGCTCTTGCTAGGATTTCGGTCTTCGATCCTTCCTCACTTATGATAGCTCCAAGGTACTTGAAATGGTCAACTGTCTCCAGTTCTTTTCCGCTGAGAGTGATCTTGGTGGTGATTGGCTGGGCACTGTTTGACATGAGCTTGGTTTTCTCGGCGCTGATTTCCATGCCGTATCGTGAGGATATTTCGTCCAGTTGCTTCACTAGGTTGGCCAGTTCCTATTCATTGAGGTTGAGTTGAGGTACCTAAAAATCCCAGGTATAAGTGTTCAATACGTTATGGTATCCGTGAAGGTATTGATACTCCTAAATTTGTCACGACTTCTTAACATTGTAAAAATCGCAGCTTGGAAGTTTTCTTGGTGTGCATTTTTATCAATGATTATGTCAATTTGCCATCTGTGCTTGTGTGTCTTTACCTCTGTCTATGTGTGATAAAATTTCATTTGATGAAAAAACACGGGTCGTGTTTTTCTCCCTTTTTCTGTTCTGCGATTGTTTCCCTGCCTTTCTGTTCATCTGTCTCTTTTTCTTGTATTATTGTTTGCTTTCTTTTGTTTTTCTCATTGGTGTTCTATTCTTTTACTACAGAGTAGCCCAGACACCCAGTTTGGTATTGAGATACAGAGAGAAGAAGGGGGAAGGGAGATTTTGGCAGAAGAAAGGGTAATCTTAAGACGACAGATAAACCACAGTACATCGCCCATTATGGACAAAAGGATGATGTCAACTAGTAATATAGCATCTTCTTGCTGAGAATGACGCAGAAAATGTTCAACATTGCCATGTGTCAGTCTTATGTTCGATTTTTTTGTTTTCTATAAACGCTTGAACGCTGGCAAATCAAATGATGCATGAAAAACTCTAAGCGTAGCAGAACACGTGTATGTCATTTTAAAATATTCGGTATACAACAATCTACACGTAGTTTTTTAAAGCTATATATATATATATAT
>CM054163.1:24230279-24232779 GCA_028751875.1 Rapana venosa | reverse complement strand
GTGAGAATGAGATCACATTAAATGAAATCAAATCAAATTCTTTAATTTCGAGGATAATGAATAAGCACTAATGTACTTCTTTACATCCAATATGGAAACCGTCATGACACAAAACAAGTAAGCAAAAAAAAGAAAAACACCAACCAAAGACAGAGAGAGAGAGAGAGAGAGAGAGAGAGAGAGAGAGAGAGAGAGAGAGAGAGAGGAGAGGAGAGAGAGAGAGAGAGAGAGAGAGAGAGAGAGAGAGAGAGAGAGAGAGAGAGAGAAAGAAAGAAAGAGAGAGAGAGAAATAAAGAGAGAGAAAGAGAGGGAGCAGAGACACAGAGAGAGAGAGAGAGGGTGGGAGAAGATATAGAAAGAGAGAGAGAAAGAGAGAGAGAAAGAGAGAGGGAAAGAGAGATAGAGAGGGAGAAAGAAAGAGAGAGAGAGACAAAGACAAAGAGAGAGAGACGCACACACACACAAAAACAAAAGACACACAGACACACATACAGACACACATACACACACGCATACACATACAGAGGGGTAAGAGTAAGAGATAAGACAAGGACAACACAAAATAATCTGAGCATACAAACAATAAACAAAGAAAAACATGAACTCTATAAGCGTCACACTGAGTACCCAGCACGGTCACAAACATCATCCCTCCTTTCCTTTTTTAAAATTTTTATCTTATCCCACCTGCGTGAATATCATCACAGCAGCAATACTCCTAACATATTGACTGTTCTCATTCCCTTCTATACATCAGCCAGCCACTGCCTGCTTTTTCCACTTTCCATAATGGATAACAGGTAAAAATGTAAAGGTGTCCCATAACCTGCAAGGCCGTAAGAGAGCGAGGCGTCAGAGACCTCAACTTCTCCAGGGGCCAGCATATTGAGAGCAGCGCTCATCTCCTCTCCCTCGCTGCTTTACTGTCCCTGACCCTAAAGAGGGCAGGCACCCATTTACAGCTGGATGAACTGGGGGACTGTATTGAAGGCATGTTGCGCTAAACGGACACCCATCCAACTGGTAACCACGCTCCACGCTGCCTAACCTTGGCTGGGAGAAAGCGAGTGCTCTGACTAGTCTACTGAGCTATCTTGTTTAATGGATGGAGCTGGTAAATTGCTCATTAACTTTTAACAGGCTTGATGTAAAGAAGATAAGCCGACAACTGATGTAATGAATAAGGAACCATGCCCCCACATCCCCTAGCCTAAAAAAAGAACAGCTAAAAAGACAACCCAGCAAAATACCTTTGAGATGTATTGGGTGTGTGGGTATAAAAACACAAAATAAATGGTGCGGAGGAGACATACTTATCTAAAGAGCTGAACATCTTGGGCACACGTTAAAACCTGCTCTGCTTTTCGAAAGAGTAGGATATTGAGTGCCGATGGGAACAGATGACAAAATTTACAAAACTGCATACACACGGACTCTGGATATTAAAAAAAGAAACCCACACCCGTGCTTATTCCATTATCCTCGAAATAAATGAGTAAATAATACACATTTTAAGATGTGGTGAGGTTGATTCACAATTGCTTCCAACCTTTCTGCTATTTCCACGATCATGGGTTGTGACACCATCTGGGTGCTTTGGAATGAAACAAGAAACCAAAGGTTGCGTGTTAAACGGACATTTAGCGGTGGTTGAAAAAAAAACCCAAAAAAAACCGTGGCCACAAGAGAGTTAACTTTGGCAAACTTGTTTTTCTTTTTTAACAGAGAAAGCTACCTTTGTAAAAGGAATGGAATGCACATGCATGCAGCATGCAGGCAGGATTGGATGTTAACTGGGTGACTCTGTTATCATGGTAACGGGTTTTAACCTGGAGGCAGGAAGGAGGAGGGGAGGAGGAGGAGGAGGAGGAGGAGGAGGAGGAGAGAGAGAGGAGAGAGAGAGAGAGAGAGAGAGAGGGGAGAGAGAGAGAGAGAGAGAGAGAGAGAGGAGAGAGAGAGAGAGAAAAGGAAAAATGAAAGACAGAAAGAAAGACGGACAGACAGACAGAAAGAAAGACAGAAAGAGAGAGAGAAAGAAAGAAAGAAAGAAAGAAAGAAAGAAAGAAAGAAAGAAAGAAAGAAAAAGAAAGAGGGAGAGAGAGAGATAGACAGAGAGAGAGAGACAGCGAGATAGAGAGAGAGATATATATATATAAACAGACAGACAGACAAACAGACAAACAGAAGCCTAAATTTCCATACAGAAATTTTCATGCAGAAAAATCTGCTGAGATGGAGAGAAGTACATGCTAAGAAGTACAACAAAATTCAAAACCAGCACACTGCAACCCATAGCAACAAACCTTTAGCTTTTTTGTTCTAAAAAAAAATAAACGAAAAGACAAGAAAACAGTATGATCAAGCTGAAAATGTCAGGAGCTTTACTTGTATTTATCTCACCAGGAAATTCCTTGAACCAAGCGAATACATCTGTTCATCTTGTTTATAGCTTACAGTTTCTGGACTATGTAAACTGCAACCTTTTTTGTAAAGAGAATCT
>CM054163.1:24217779-24225279 GCA_028751875.1 Rapana venosa | reverse complement strand
ATCAAGTGAGAGGTAACACAAAAATAACGACAGGTTTTTAGCAAGGTATATTGAGCATGACAGATAGATGAACACTAACAACAAGATGTGTGGATTCAGTATACCAGCCAATCTGCTCAGCCTGTATGCAAACAACACTAAAACCAATGCAATATCAATAGTTTTGTTTTAATTGTTATTCTTCTTCATACAGAGTCACGTCAATAAATATGAAACCGTCAATACACAAAATCAACAACGGCATGTATTGCAAGTGCCTACAGAACAATACATACACACTGCGTGTTCCTTGTCACAAAATCAAGTCTCCCAGAAAATCTACCCGCATCAAGTGGCCTGTTCTGAGTAATAAACGATGACTGTTGTAATGAATTTGGCCGAGATCTTCCAGCTCAGCTCAGCAAATGACCACAGAGTAGTAGCGAAATTAATGCTGTGTGCCAAGAGAAACCAATTTGTCTTCAAGGCCAAGGCGGCTGACTGGCATTTTCCTCTCTTTAGTCCTGAAAGGCAGTTTGTATGGGCCTTCGGTAGTAATCTGTCCAGTCTGTCAAGTCTTGATATTAAGTACCCGTACAAAGTAGACTCATTTCTTTTAAGGAGCCAAACATGGGAGCTGAAATGTTGATAGAGTAAAGGTAACTGTGTACCATAACCTAAGTGGTCGTAGGGAAGCGAGGTATCAGAGGCCTCAGCTTCTCTAGGGTCAGCATATTTAGAGCGGCTCCCATCTCCTCTCCCTTGCTGCTTTACCTCTCCTGACCCTAAGGAGGGCAGGTACCCATTTACAGCTGGGTGAACTGGGGGACTGTAATGAAGCAAATGCGCACAAAATGGTCACCCATCCAATTGGTAACCACGCTCGACGCTGCTTAGCTTTACCTGTGGAAAAGCGAATGTTCTGACCACTATGCTATTCCGTGGTAGTTTTGCTATACAAAAACAACATGTTACTGGTCTTCTATGAATGGATCAGAGAGAATAGTTTAGGAAACTGTACAAGCTGTAGTGCTGCCAAACACGGCCAACGAATGCTTGCTTTGTTTACCCTATAAAACAATGTTTTAGACCTTAAACGAGACACATCTATCACCACACTGTATTTGTGAAATGAATAGGTATACAACTCCAAAAGTGTTTACAGTCGCATTTATCTGCCACTTGTCTCAGGCCATACAGATTGAATGGAAGCTCTGAAGTTGCTACGGAATCTTAGTTCATGAGCTGGACAAATGGCAAGAAAATGTAACTGATTGAAAACAGCGTGGCTGATGATTACCAAAGCAGCTCACAATGCATTACGTGTTGTGTATTCCCATGACAGCATATTTAAAAGTAATGTCCATGTTACACTTTCCAAATGTTGCATATTACATCTTCCATCGCTAGTGCCATGCTATACATTACATGTTCTGTCTATGCCAGCATGGAATACATCATCAAAAAACCTGATTATTTTGTTAAAGGACATGATACGATGGATTTTATTCTGTATTGCACATCTTGTTAGATTACAAAAAATAAATGTATTGATTCAGTCTTTTTTAAACAAAATTGTTTTTATATATAAAAAAAATGTTAAGATCTAAAATGCATATAGGCGCAGGGAAGCAAAGTTTAAGGCAAGAATTAAGAACGTGACAGATGGGGATAACTGTTGTGCTTGTTTGTACGTCAGCGTTTAATGGAATTTAAAAACAACAACACAGACATACCCAGAATGCGTCCTGTACAAAAAAAATGAGCTGCTCTACAGTCAGAATATATTAGATGAGGCCAGCGTGCAGACCTCCTGCAGAGTAGCAGACACTGGAGAAGGCACCAGGCATACCCACAAGGAAACCGAGAGAACAAAATAAACAGAGTCTGTTTGTTCCATCGCGTTTTCTCCTTTTAACGTTGGGAGTGAAATTGTGCAGCCAGAGATAGTATTCGCAAGCAGCCTAGGTGTTCTGTGGAGTAAATCAATCCTGTATTTGGAGAGAGAGAGGGCGGGAGAGACAGACAGAAAGACAGAAAGAGAGACAAGCAAACAAACAGAGACAGAGACAGAGAAACAGACAGAAAGAGACAGACAGACAGAGAGAAAGAGAGAGAGAGAGAGAAAGAGAGAGACAGACAAAGAGACAGATATACAGACAGACAGAGACAGGCAGGCAGGCAGAGATAGACAGAAAAAGAGAGAGGGAGAGAGAGAGACAGACAGACAGACAGACAGACAGACACACACCCAGAAAGACACACAGACAGACACACAAACAGACACATAGAGACAGACAGACACACACACACAGAAAGACACACAGACAGACACACAGACAGACAGAGGAGCCGGCAGACGTACAGACAGACATGCAGGCAAATAGAGAGATGGACAGACAGGCGTACAGAGCGGCAATAGCATCAAAGCAAAAGAATGATGTTGCAAAAAAGATTTTTAAAAAGGAGGGGGGGGGGGGGGGGGGGGGGGGGGCTGGTTTTCTGTTCTTAGGGTTTCCTCTGATAATTCAATTTGCAGACGTCATTGCATGTTTTCCTCCATGTGGTATTGCGTATTGACTTCCTGTTTATCTATTACATTTTTGTTGTTGTTGTTGTTGTTATCTTCTGCTCGCCTGTCTTTATTGTTCAAAGATTTCCTTCTTCAGAGACCTACCCCCCCCCCTCTCTCTCTCTCTCCTCTCTCTCTGCCTGCCCGTAAATCTGTTTATGATTTTTAATTTTATACCACTGTAAGTCACAGCAGATTTGTTTGCGTGAAATTCGGACTGCTCTCCCTGAGGAGAGGACGTCGACACAAAAGCAGCGCCATTGAATTTTATTTTGTCTTGTCCGCATGCGTATTTCTTTTTTTTTTCTATCAGAGTGGCACTTTTTCTCTACAGGATGTTGCCAGGCATAACTCTCTTGTTGCCTTGGGTTATTTTACGTGCGCTAAATATGTGGATAGGGTGTAAAGGAAATTTGCTTTGGAAACTGAAACAAGAAAATCTTTAAGAATAGGCCCTTAACTTTTCGCCACATTGCTGCTTTTGTTATGGACCACTTCTCTCATTCTCTGTATGTTTGTCTTTTTGTGTCTGTGTGTCTATCTGTCTACCTACTGTTTGTCTGTCTGTCTGTATGTCTGTGTGTCTATCTGTTTGTCTGTCCTCTCCCTCACACACATAAACACACACACACACACATTTTTGAATGCTGCTATGCGCTATTATACTAATGATCAATATTTGGTGATTTTTTCTGTTGCTATTACACATAGTTATTTACTTTTTAAAAAAACTGGCAGAATCATGGTGCATTCATTTAGAGCAAAAACGCGCTTGCAAATAGACCTTTATCATGCATGTACAGAATATATATATTTTCTTTATTGTTTCTTGAAATAACAGCGCGAATCCAGATATTATCTCCCCTTGCTGCAAAAATGATTCCCACTTGCTCGGATGTGATTTTGGTCAGAAAATAGACACGGTCTATTTATGTAACAGAATACGTCAACATGATTGTTTATGTTAATTTGGGTTTGCTTATTTCATCATAGTTTTCCTCTGTGCCACTCCAAAATAAAGACAGTTTTCTCTAGACTAGAGCACTGCGATTTTCACGTGTGTACATGTTAAGGCCTTCTGCTACCTATTTCCTTGTGGGTTTTTTCCCCCTTGTTAAGTGCTGGATGTATAAAGCGCATGTTTGCTTTCTGCGCTAACTTTATTGAAGTAGACATGTGTTCTCTCATCCATTCGTTTATTCATTCATTTCATTCATTCATTCATTCATTCATTCATTTATTCATTCATTCAGTTGCGTATTCTCTCTCTCCCTATCTCTCTCTCTCTCTCTCTCTCTCTCTCTCTCTCTCTCTCTCTCTCTCTCTCTCTCTCTTGTCTCCTTGTCTCTTTGTCTCTGTCTCTCTCTCATTTAGTCATTCGTTCATTCATACATTTCTTTTATTCATTCACTCATGTATTTATTCTTTCGTTTATTCCCCCCTCCTCTCTCTCTCGTTCATTCATTGGTTTATTCTGTCTCTCTCTCTTTCTTTCTCTCTGTGTCTGTCTCTCTCTCTTTCTTTCTCTCTGTCTCTCTCTCTCTGTCTCTCTCTCTCTCTTTCTCTGTCTCTCTGCCGCTCTCTCTCTCTCTCTCTCTCTCTCTCTGCCGCTCGCTCTCTCTCTCTCTCTCTCTCTCTCTCTCTCTCTCTCTCTCTCTCTCTCTCGCTCTCTCTCTCTCTCTCCCCTCTCTCTCTCTCTTCAGCTTCATGCTGTCTCCCTCTATGTTGCTCTATTTAATTTACCTGATTATAATCAGTGTATCTGTTTTGATATCAATATTTGAGTCACTTGGGGATTATGTGTTTATTGAACACACATTACATCTTTTTTTCTCAAAATAAGTATAATCAATGTATCTCTTTTGACAGCAATATTCGGGTCAGTTGGGGATTTTGTATGGTTGAATATACACGTGTCTCTTTTCTACAAATCATGTTGTCGTTGTTGTTGTCGTTTTTTCCTTGTTTTGTTTTGGGTTTTTTTAGTAGTCTCTAACAAGGGCAAGGGCCAGATGAAAAGTAATTGTATTCAAAGTATGTTACCCTTGGAAAATAAAAGATTCATTCATTCATTCATTCATTCATTCTTTCAGTCATTCATTCATCCACTCATTCATTCATTCTCTCTATCTCTCTATCGCTCTCTCTCTCTCTCTCTCTCTCTCTCTCTCTCTCTCTCTCTCTCTCTCTCTCTCTCTCTCTCTCTCTCGGTGGTTTTCTGGGTGGTTTTGTGTGTGGGTAATTTTTGTTTTTTATTTATAATAATAATAATAATAATAATAATAATAATAATAATAATAATAATAATAATAATAATAATGATAATAATAATAATAATAATAACAATAATAATAATAAAAAATAATAATAATAAAAAATAAAAATAAAAATACAAACATAAATAAATAAATAAATAATAATAATAATAATAATAATAATAATAATAATAATAATAATAATAATAATGTATGAAATTTATATAGCGCTGAGTCTTGTAAAGCACAAATCAAAGCGATCAGATGACTTTTTTCTTCTCGAGGATAATGGAATAAGCACTCATGTGCTTTTTTTACATCAAGTTCCCACGTGTATACGGCTTTGTAAATTTTGTCATCTGTTCCCACCGGCACACAATGGCCTATTCTTTCGAAAAGCGGAACAGGATTTAACGTGTGCGCAAGATGTTCTGCATGCGTTCGCACACGGAGCCTCGGTTTATAGTCTCATCGGAAGGATGAGTGTATTGGTATTAGGTTTATATTATTTTATTTTATTTTGTTACCATATAATGTATCCCTAAGGGCGGGGACTGGATGTCAAAAAAGCACATGGGTGCTTATTCATTCTCATTAAAATATAAGAATTCTACATTGACAACTGCAGTGCTACCCCTTTGTTCCCTACACGGGAAACACAATCACTGAGCCATCCATCTCCTTGATGTCGCCGCTGTCTTCTTTTCTGGGCTGACGGAGGTGGCTGATAAACAATGCCACCATGATGTACTGGCGGTTTTGCTGTGTTTGATGTGGTGTACAGAGCGACTTGATGTCCCCGCTGTCTTCTTTTCAAGGGCTGATGGAGCTGGCTGATAAATAATGCCACCATCATGTTCTGGTGGTTTTGCTGTGTTTGATGTGGTGTATAGGGTGACTGTGTCAAATATTCATTTTGGTTTGTTTTGTTGTATTTTTCTTTCTTTTTTACTTCTGAAACAGTTTGAAGTAAAGTGAAGAAAAACTCAGAGAGAGAGAGAGAGAGAGAGAGAGAGAGAGAGAGAGAGAAGAGAGAGAGAGAGAGAGAGAGAGAGAGAGAGAGAGAGAGATAGAGAGAGACACACACACACACACGCACACATGTGTGCACAAATGCATGCACATGTGCGCGCACACACGTGCCCGCATATGCACAGAGAAAGAGAGAGAGAGAGAGAGAGAGAGAAGAGAGAGAGAGAGAGAGAGAGAGAGACAGACAGACAGACAGACAGAAAGACAGAGATAGACAGAGACAGAGAAAGACAGAGAAGGATACTTAGACAGAGACAGACAGACAGACAGACAGACAGACAGACAGAGAGAGAGAGAGAGAGAGAGAGAGAGAGAGAGAGAGTTACACTTGCGCACACGTGCGTGCACACATGCAAGCACATATGCAGAGAAAGAGACAGGCAGGCAGATAGACAGAGAGATAGAGAGACAGAGAAAGGCAGAAATAGTGACAGGCAGAGAGAGAGAGAGAGAGAGAGAGAGAGAGAGAGAGAGAGAGAGAGAGAGAGAGAGAGAGAGAGAGAGAGAGAGAGAGGAGAGAGAGAGAGAGAGAGATAGAACGACGGGAGAGATGAGAGAGAGAGTTAGAGAGAAAGAGAGGAGAGATAGAACGACGGGGAGTGAGAGAGAGAGTTAGAGAGAGAGAGAGAGAGAGATAGAACGACGGAGAGTGAGAGAGAGAGTAAGAGAGAGAGAGAGAGATAGAACGACGGAGAGTGAGAGAGAGAGAGAGAACTCTGAAATTGCGTAGTGCACATTGGCCTTTGGTCACAATACATTTCAAGGTAGTAGGGTGGAAAGAGGGACCCCCCCCCCCCTCCCAATTAATCATAATGTCTCACAAGTTTTGTTTAGACCTTGGCAACACACAGAAATATACCCACACACATGCATATTTCATAAACACCAATAACGTTCTGACTGAGACCGAAGATGCGTACAGACATACTGTTCAGACGACTTCATTCATCTACCCTTGCTTCTTAGAAGACCTCCTGAATCCAACATCCCCTGGGAAAAAAAATTGATAATGATGTTATACTTTATATTGTTGTTATTTTATCCCATAAAAATATAAACTATGTATGTATATATGTAAACACACATACACACACACACACACACACACGCACGCACGCGCGCCAACGCAGGCACACGTTCAAACCCGTTCCGCTTTTGGGAAGAATAGGTTATTGCGTGCCAGTGGGAACGGATGACAAAATTTACAAATGAGCACACACACGGGGACTGGATGACAAAGAGTACACGAGTGCTGATTCCAATATCCTCGAAATAAAAGGAATAAACAACACACACACACACACACACACACACACACACACACACACACACACACACACACACACACACACACACACACACACACACGCAACACACACACACACACACACACACACACACACACACACACACACACACACACACACACACACGCATATTTAAGATCAAGGTCTGTGACCAATATAGTTCGAAATTATAAAAAGCACCACGCGGTAGTTTGATGGGTTGTTTTCGTCGGCACAAGATATAAGACAGCGAGGAGTCTGATAGAGAGAGAGAAGCGAGCATTAGATGGTAAAGATCCATTAAAAGACAAACATGCTGGATCTGTTACATTATAGTCTTTGATTCCATGAGCTGGTCGCAGACTAGTGAAATTCA
>CM054163.1:24195279-24197779 GCA_028751875.1 Rapana venosa | reverse complement strand
GCAATTCTTCTTCTTCTTCCGAATTATTCTGCGCAATTATTCGCTATTCTTCTTCTTCGCAAATCTTCTTCTTCGCAATCCTTCGCAATTCTTCGCAATTCTCCTTCTTCTTCTTCTTCTTCTTTTTCTTCTTCTTCCTCGCAATTCTTCGCAATTCTTCTTCTTCTTTTCTTCTTCTTCTTCGCAATTCTTCTTCTTCTTCTTCTTCTTCGCAATTCTTCGCATTTCTTCGCAATTCTTCTTCTTCTTCTTCTTCTTCTTCGCAATTCTTCGCAATTCTTCTTCTTCTTCTTCGCAATTCTTCGCAATTATTCGCAATTCTTCTTCTTCCTACTTCTTCTTCTTCCTACTTCTTCTTCTTCCTTCTTCTTCTTCCTACTTCTTCTTCTTCTTCCTACTTCTTCTTCTTCCTACTTCTTGTTTTTCTTCCTACTTCTTCTTCTTCCTACTTCTTCTTCTTCCCTTCAACAAAACGCTCAGACACCAGCTGTTCTATTCCTCTCAGCCATACATCGTAGATTGTTCAAGTCACACACTCTTCTTCACGATATCCTCCATGCTTTAAGAGCGAAAGATTTGTTGTGTTTGTTGTTTTTGTGTGTTCAAGGACAATATGTTGGGTGTTGACTTTAAACTGGAATACAAACTTTCAGGGGGATTAAAAAACCACCGCAAAAAGCAAGAGTAAAAAATATTAGAGGAAGAGACTACAAGAAAAACAGAAAGAAAATAAACGAGAAATAAAAGGTTGACGTTACCGAAGTAGGGAAAAACGAAACCGGGAGACAGGTAGTGATGCTTCTCTAGGATAATCATTAAGACTTCTTCAGAAGCACAGGTGTTCAGAAGCAGTTCTCGGGGGTCATATATCAGCTGTAGTGAACATCTGGGTGGGTGTTGTTTTTTTGTCTCTCTCTCTGACCTATTCTCTCTCTCTCTCTCTCTATCTCTCTCTCTCTCCTATTATTTCTCTCTCTCTTTCTCTTTCTCTTGCTCTTTCTCTCTCTCTCTCTCTCTCTCTCTCTCTCTCTCTCTCTCTCTCTCTCTCTCTCTCTCTCGCTCTCTCTCTGTCTGTTTGTCTGTCCCTGTATTTCTCTCTTTTTCGCTGTCTCGCTGTCTCGCCGTTGTCTGTATTTCTGTGTCTTTCTCTGCGTCTCTCTCTCTCTCTCTTCTCTCTCTCTCTCTCTCTCTCTCTCTCTCTTACCCATGCACACACACTCTCTCTCTCTCTCTCTCTTTCTGTCTCTCTCTGTGTCTCTCTCTACGTCTCTCTCTGTGCCTCTGTCTCTTCTCTCATTCAAATACATACACACACACTTCCTCTCTCTCTTACTCTATCACTCCCTCCATCCCTCTCTTTCTCACTTTCTTAACCCCTTCCCCCCCCCCTCTCTCTCTCTCTTGCTCTCCCCCTCACACACACACTCTACCTCTCCCCCTCTCAATCTCTCTCTCCCTATCTTTCTCTCTCTCTCTCTCGCTTTCTCTCGCTCTCTCTCTCTCTCTCTCTCTCTCTCTCTCTCTCTCTCTCACACACACACACCCACTCTCTCTCACACTCTCACTCCCTCCACCCCCTCCCTCTCTCTCTCACTTTCTGACCCCCCTCCCCACTCTCTCTCTCTCTCTCTCTCTCTCTCTCTCTCTCTCTCTCTCTCTCTCCTCTTGCTCTCCCCTCACACACACACTCTCTCTCCCCCTCTTTCTTTCTCTCTCCTCTTCTCACTCTCTCTCTCGCTCTCTTCCCCCTCTCCTCTCTCTCAATTATTCCCTCCTCCACCCCCTCTCTCTCTTTCTCTCTCACTCTCTCTCTCTCCACCTCTCTCTCACATACACTCTCTCCCCCCTCTCTCTCTCTCCCTCTTTCCCTCTCTCCCTCCCCCCTCTCTCTTTCTCACTCACACTCCCTCTTCCCTCTTCCCCTCTCTCTCATCACCCCCCCATCCCTTCCCCAACCCCCGGTGCTTTTGCCAAGTAAGTCGCATCACATCCAGAAACGTGAATAAGAAAGACCCTATGATCTTAAAAATAATGTCAACGGATCCGTTTCTGCTTCATCCTTACCTTCTTTCCTGTCCTCTTTCCCTTTCAGTTCGCATCTTAGGGGCAATGTCGTTACTATTACCTTCCTCAGGTGTCCACATGATTGTCTGTTAACTGTATCGGTTGTGATGAGCACGATGGTGACGATGACAGTGAGGATGATATCGACAGCGAGGATGTCATGGGTGGAAAGATAGATAGATAGATAGATAGATAGATAGATAGATAGATAGATAGATAGATAGATAGATAGATAGATAGATAGATAGATAGATAGATAGATAGACAGATAGATAGATAGATTAAAAACAATCTTTTTATATCAAGGATAATGCAATGAGCACTTACTTGCTTTTTTACATTCAGTCCCCGTGCGTATGCGGTTTTGTAAATTCTGTCACCTGTTCCAACCGGCACACAATGGCCTACTCTTACGAACAGCGGAACATGATTTAAC
>CM054163.1:24170279-24182779 GCA_028751875.1 Rapana venosa | reverse complement strand
TATCTCGACGCCTATCCACTTAGGGACAATCATCACTTTAGGACACAACACGCACACACAGGGACGGTATCAAGCTTGTCAGAATGGGAGTTGTTGGCTACTTCCCTGTCCAGTAAATTGTTCAACTTAATCCTCATTTGTCCAACTGGGTACAGTTTCCCTTCCATCACTGCTCGATGATTTGATGATGGCTGTTGGAACAGAAGAACTGTGCCCAACATTTATTGCATCAAGGGGAACACACGTTTTGCTTGGACTGTTTTATGTTAGTCAACTTTAGTGAGTGAGTGGGCTGAGTGGGTGAGTGAGTTAGTGATTTGGTTAAATAGCTGACTGGCTGACTGACTTGTCAAATGGTTGGCTAGCTGGTTGGATGGATGCTTGCTTGATTGGTTTGCTTGTTCGGTTACGTATTTGGTTGGCTAGTTTGCTAGCTTGTTTGTTTGCTTGCTTCAATGGGTGCTAAGTAAAATATTTCACTTGCTTAGCTGGCAGGCAAGTTGGCTGGATGGTTGAATGGTATGCTTTTTGTTTGATTGACTTTTGAATTAGTCAATCGCTTAATCAGTCAATCAACCAACCGGTCAGTTAGAATATCGGTTAGCATTCTGTTGTTGTTGTTGTTGTGGTGGTGGTGGTGGTGGTGGTGGTGGTGGTTAACAGATTTTGTTTTTTGTGTGTTTTTCTTCGAGGTTTGGTTTTCACCTCAGCTTCAAAAACTTTTCCAAAGATTGAATGTCAAAGATTTAATTTCCCCCAGAGTATGATAAACACAGGTGTTAAGGATCTCTCTAAAGCGGATCAGAATGATGAACAGAAGTTAACACACACAAATAAAGAACAAGTGTAGACTTCACTCATCAACAGGATATCTTTTACCCAAGAAAAGAAAACAAAAATGTGATTTAAAAAAAAAGAAAGATTAAATTGTAAACTGGCAATGTATAAGGTAAACCTATTATTTTAAAACACACACACACATACATCTCTCTCTCTCTGTCTCTCTCTCTCTCTGTGTATATATATATATATAATATATATATATATATATATAACATATATATATATATATATATATATATATATATATATATATATATATATATATATATATATATATATATATTTTATATATATATATATATAATAACCCGAAGAATAAATAAAAAACGAAATAAGAACAAAACTGCACCTTGATAATTTCTCAGACAGCAACTTTGTCATTTTCATCACCCAGAAAAAACACAGTAACAGATAACGCAAGAAACCTTTCTTTTACGAAAAAAAAAAACCCTTTAAAAGAGTACAGATTGATTTTTCCCATGCCGAAGTCGAATGGGCTGGGCCTGAGTTGTCAGGTGCTTGATAGCAGCAGCGCAACACAATTTTGCTCATAACAGACAACAAAAGACGTTGTCTTCGTGTTCGAAGAAGAAGAAGAATTGCGCGGCAAGAATTGCGAAGAAGAATTGCGAAGAAGAAGAATTGTGAAGAATTGCGAAGAAGAAGAATTGCGAAGAAGAAGAGTTGCGAAGAAGAAGAAGAATTGCGAAGAAGAAGAAGAAGAATTGAGAAGAAGAAAAAGAATTGCGAAGAAGAATTGCGAAGAAGAATTGCGAAGAAGAATTGCGAAGAAGAATTGCGAATAGGAAAAATTGCGAGAAGAAAAATTGCGAAGAAGAATTGCGAAGGAGAATTGCGAAGAATTAGAAGAAGAAGAATTGCGAAGAAAAAGAAAAAGAAGAATTGCGAAGAAGAAGAAGAATTGCGAAGAAGAATTGCGAAGAAGAATTGTGAAGAAGAATTGCGAAGAAGAATTGCGAAGAAGAAGAATTGCGAAGAAAAATTGCGAAGAAGAAGAAGAAGAATTGCGAAGAAGAAGAATTGCGAAGAAGAAGAATTGCGAAGAAGAATTGCGAAGAAGAATTGCGAAGAAGAATTGCGAAGAAGAAGAATTGTGAAGAATTGCGAAGAAGAAGAATTGCGAAGAAGAAGAATTGCGAAGAATTGCGAAGAAGAAGAGTTGCGAAGAAGAAGAAGAATTGCGAAGACGAAGAAGAAGAAGAAGAATTGAGAAGAAGAAAAAGAAGAAGAAGAAGAATTGCGAAGAAGAATTGCGAAGAAAAATGGCGAAGAAGAATTGCGAGTAGGAAAAATTGCGAGAAGAAAAAATTGCGAAGAAGAATTGCGAAGGAGAATTGCGAAGAATTAGAAGAAGAAGAATTGCGAAGAAAAAGAAAAAGAAGAATTGCGAAGAAGAAGAAGAATTGCGAAGAAGAAGAATTGCGAAGAAGAATTGTGAAGAAGAATTGCGAAGAAGAATTGCGAAGAAGAAGAATTGCGAAGAAAAATTGCGAAGAAGAATTGCGAGAAGAAATTGCGAAGAAGAAGAATTGCGAGAAGAAGAAAGAAGAAGAAGAAGAAGAAGAAGAAGAGAAGAAGAAGAAGAAGAAGAAGAAGAAGAAGAAGAAGAAAGAAGAAGGAGAAGAAGAAGAAGAAGAAGAAGAAGAAGAAGAAGAAGAAGAAGAAGAATTGCGAAGAAGAAGAAGAAGAATTGCGAAGAAGAATTGCGAAGAAGAAGAAGAAGAATTGCGAAGAATTGCAAGAAGAAGAAGAGAAGAAGAAGAAGAAGAAGAAGAAGAAGAAGAAGAAGAAGAAGAAGAAGAAGAAGAAGAAGAAGAAGAAGAAGAAAGTCTTTGTGGCGTTCTGTGACCAGAACCTATTACATAATCGCAATAAAAATGCTACTAATAAAGCTTACAGCACTCAATTCAAAACCGATGATGTGCATCTCTACATTCTTTTGTAATCGGTCAGACAAAAAATGAGTACTTGGTATTTCTCTTTCTGTGTCAATAAATGGAACATGTATCAATGTAGACAATTTCTCCCCAAATAAAAATCAGAGGACCCCATGTGTATGGGGTTTTGGTTGTGGAATTGTTCAGTGAGTGGACGTCGTTGGTTGAACATGATGATAGATCCCTTAATATGTTATCGAGGTCATTGCGGTGATCATCTTATCAGACTCATTGATTTTCAATAATGTCATATATCCTCCTCCTTCCACACTACCACCATCATCGCAACACACACACACACACACACACACACACACACACACACACACACACACACACACACACACACACACACACACACACACACACACACACACACACATACACACACACACACACACACACACACACATACACACATGCACGCGTGCATACGACCGCCCACTCACTCACTCTCTCAGACGCACAGAAACACAGACACACAGACACACACACACACACACACACACACCACTCCCCTCCCACCCCCCATCCACACACACACATACATACGATTACCATCTTACACACTCATCCATGCATCCCCCCCCCCCCCCACACACACACACACAAACAACAACATCAACCCTACACCACACACACACACACACACACACACACAGTCACACACAGAACACACACACACACACACACTCTCTCTCTCTCTCTCTCACTACATATATAAACTTATCCTCTCCATTGACAAGAGAAAAAAAACAACAACAACAAAACCCCCATCACTCCAAACCGTGTATTTACCAGTAACTTGACACAAAACTACAGGAAGTCTGCCAACAATAACTCTGGAATATAATAATCATAGCTCAATGCCCCGTTTCCTGTTCACGGATTCTTAACTTCATTACATTTCCCCATTGAACAGAAACATCCCCTCCCACCATCATCACCCACCCACCCTCACCCTTCCACCGCTTCCCTCCTACCCCCACCCCCTTCTCTTCCCTATCACTTTATCTGCGACAGTGTACATTCTTGTAGTTTGTTTCATCATCATCATCATTAGCCATTACACCCATGGTGTGTAGGGCAGCAACAAAGCGCTTCCACTCCTGCCTATCCTGGGCCAACCTAGTCACTGATCCCCAAGAGTGCTGCATGGCCTTCATCTCACTTTCTACAGTCCTCCACCACGTTGCTTTTGGTCTTCCTTTCTTTCTCCTTCTTTCTGGGGTTTAGCGCAATGCTGTTCTTGTGATTGACTGTGGGTTTCTTCGGAGGATGTGCCGGATCGCTTACAAAGCCGAAATTCTGAATCAGGAAACTTTTTTTTCTCATTCCGCATTATCAACAAATCTGTAACAGATTTGCCTTGTGTCTGTACTCCTTTGCTACCCCCTTATAAAACGTTAGTTTGTTGGGTTTTTTTCCAAAGATTTCAAGATCTTATTTCAAGTTTAAAAAAAAAACAACCACAAGGGGTTACATGAAATTTAGCAAAAAGCAAAATTTTGCGGATGTGGGCTTGTGAAAAATCCCCAACAAAACTCACAACACAAATTCAAAGTTCGAAACAGCAGCACTATTTTACATGACCAAAGTCAATGAATTAGAAAGGGTTCCAATTGTTTGTTTTTTTCTCTCTTTCATTTTAGTTTATCTTTAGCAGTCACTGTTATTACTACCCTACCCCCTGCCACGGTTCAGTAATCTGCCATCCTGCAGGCCACCCCCTGCCCAGCCCTGCCCTGCCCTGCCCTATTAGAGGGACGTTATCAGTGTGAGGATGGGTGGTAACTGGTTCTGTCTACAGTATGTTGTTCAAACTGTTAACGTGTCAGCCATCATATGGTTTCCTTTCCATCACAGCTCTGTAGGGGATTGTACTGACGTTTGTAAATGACAAGGGCTGTACTTAAAGATGGTTTGAGACTAAACATCTCTCTGTCTCTTTCTGTATCTGTGTCTCTCTCTCTCTGTCTCTGTCTGTCTCCCTCTGTCTCTCTCTGTCTCTCTCTCTCCTTCTGCCTGCCTGCCTGTCCTCCCCCCCCCCCCCCTCTCTCTCTCTCTGCCTGCCTGTCGGTCTGTCTGTCTGTCTTTCTGACTGTCTGTATCTCTCTCTCTCTCTCTCTCTCTCTCTCTCTCTCTCTCTCTCTCTCTCTCTCTCTCTCTCTCTCTCTCTGTGTCTGTCTGGCTAGCTGGCTGGCTGTCTATCTATCTCTGTCTCTGTATTTGTCACTGTCTCTGTCTATCTCTCTCTTCATTATAATACATTGCATATAAGTCGCATTTTAGTCAATAACTAGCTCGCTTATCTACTTATTTACTGATTTTCATATGAATCCAACTGCAAATTGACCTCAGCCAAGTAGTATAGTAGTACAGGATAACAACTGCAAGCAAACATTACTTTTTGCAAAAGTATTCACTATTTTGAAAATGATTGACCAAAGATTACAAAGACCTACAGCGTGAAATGCTGTATATTGAGGAGTTCATACTTTACACATGCTACATCTAATCGTGATTTGCGGACCCAAAAAACCAACCCACACAACACAACAACAACAAAATAAATAAATAAACACACAAAACAGAAAGTAGGAAGAACACGAGTATGCCAGAAGGACCACCCACAATGGTGCGATGATTAGCGTATTGGGGTCTCTGGCTACATTATCGTTGGTTCAAGTCCCTTAAGAGGCAAACGTTGTTGTTGTTGTTGTTGTTGCTGTTGTTTTGTTGACGTTGTTGTTGTTGTTGGTGTTGTTGTTTTACAGAGTCCTGGTAGCTCCTTCTCAGAGTGAGACTTTAAACCGAGGCCCCGTGTGCGAACGTATGCAGAACATCTTGCGCACACGTTAAATCATGTTCCGCTTTTCGAAAGAATAGGCCATTTTTGTGCCGGTGGTAACAGATGACAGAATTTATAAATCCGCTTACACACGGGGACTGGATGTAAAAAAAGCACATGAGTGCTTATTCCATTTTCCTCGATATAAAAGAATAAAAGAAAAAGAAAGAAAGTCTGCAATGGCTTATTGGGAGGACTTGTGCAACAGGTTTCAGTTTTATCCAATTTACTGATGCAAGTTTGATATTGCTGCTGATAAATTTTGCTTTATTAATTACTTGACCATCGCTGCGTGTTTCAGTAGTTCTAGGAGCCCGTGTGACCTCTGATTCAATCGAAGTATAGAGTTCAGCCCTGTGACGTAGTCTCAAAGCAGTTGCACTTCCATAGAAATGGTAATACATCATCATCATCATCATCATCATCATCATCTCCATCATCATAACATCATCATCATCATCAGTAACTCCATCATTAATTACATCAGTCCCCATCATCAATAACATCAATTATCATAAATCACCACTACTATCATCATCGCGTCATTATCATGAGTCTCATCACCATCTATCGTCATCACATCATGTCATCAGTCGTCATCAACAGCATCACATCATCATCACATCATACCATCACTCTCATCATCCATCATACATCATCCATATCATCACACACATCACATCATCATCATCATCTATCCATCATAACCACCACCACCACCACCACCATCATCATCATCATCATCATCATCATCATCATCCATTCAATCAGCATTCAACCTCTGGGTATATCTCGTCAGCACATCATCATCCATCATCATCTTCATATCAGTCATGTGCAACCTCGGATCAATTTATAATAATTATCATTTATTATTCTCAACGAGGTATGGATAAAGCACTCAGGCTACACCATCCCCCGGTGACGCTTTGATTTTGTCATCTCCACACATGCACTCTCAAGCTTTCATGTCCTTCAATTCATATCATCAACTTTCTGACTGTATATCATCATTCTAACTTCCCCTAGGGCTCAGTGCCGTTGCTGCCACTCTCCCTCTCCTTCCCCTCTCTACCTTACCCCTCTCTTCCCCCCCCCCCCACCTTCTCCTTACTCCTCCCACCCCCCTTCTCCTTACCCTCCCCCCACTCCCGACCCCCACCCCCACCCCACAGTAGGTGTCTCAGAACAGTCTGGCCCCAGAACTAAGCTAATCTCGTCGACATCAGCAGGGGACTTAAGCAGATGCTGTCCTGCGTACGCTAGCCCGAAGTATATACAAACTATACACCAACGAACTGACTTAACAGCAGGGCAGTGTTTCTCTGGCCGGTGGCCTAGCGGCGGCTGAATATTGATTAACTATTTTGTGTGTGAAGTTCTGACCATGTAGATGTAATTCCACGAGTCTGGGTATATGGCTTGGTGGGGTTGGGAGAAGCTGAGATGAGCGATGTGACAACAGCATGGAGAAGAACCGACACGTGAAGATGAGGCCGCATCCATAAGTAAGCAGAAGTATTTTGTTTGTCCATTCATTTATTTATTGTTTTAATTATTTACGTTTGTATTTATTTATTCATTCATTTATTTACTTATTTATTTGTTTTTATTCATTTATTTATTCATTCTTTTAATATATCAAGGATAATGGAATACGCCACTCTTGTGGGTTTTTTTACTATCCAATCCCTCTGTGTATGCGGTTTTGTAAAGTTTGTCATCTGTTCCCACCGGCACACAACGGCATACTCGTAAATAATTTTTGTAAGAGTAGGCCATTGTGTACTGGTAGGAACGGATGACAACATTTGCAAACCGCATACACACGGGAACTAGAAGTAAAAAAGCACATACGTTCTTATTCCATTATCCCCGATATAAAAGACTAAATAAATAAATAAAAATACTCTTAAAAAAGCGGGACAGGATTTAACGTGGGCGCAAGATGTTCTGCGTACGTTCGAACACAAGGCCTCGGTTAATAGTCTCATCCAGACTTTTGGGGAGAGTGGAGTCGGCACAGATGTTAACTCCAGGAGCAAAATATCCTCCTTGAACGGGACTCAAACCCGGGTCGTCAGATTGCCAGCGTGATGTTCTAACCACTAGGCTATCCCGTCCCCAAAAGTAAAAGGAGTAAGCAAGAGTCGATGAAGATAACAGAGAAAAATCAGGGGAAAGCTGACAACAACCCTCTTCCCTCCAAAGAACAAAACACGAGAAGATAAAATCCATGAAAGGAAGAAGGAAGGCAAAACGCGTAATATAAAGAATGAGGAGAAAAGAAATAAATATACAGAAGCACCTTTTTCTTTGCTCTGCTTTGCCTCTTCTCTCTCTCTCTCTCTCTCTCTCTCTCTCTCTTCTCTCTCTCTCTCTCTCTCTCTCTCTCTCTCTCTCTCTCTCTCTCTCCTCTCTCTCTCTCTCTCTCTCTCTCCTCTCTCTCTCTCTCTCTCTCCTCTCTCTTCTCTCTCTCTGTATCTCTCTCTCTCTCTCTCTCTCTCTCTCTCTCTTGTCTCTCTGTCTGTCTGTCTGTCTATCTAATATTACAGAGAGCAACAACAAATATCCCCTTACTCCCTCTGCAGTGTGTATGTTTGTATGCCAGATTTTGTATCGGGTAGGGGGAGGTTTGTTTATATCATCTCATTTTTCAATCGTTGCAAATCGTATTATCACCTACTCTCATCAAGTCCGTCAGAATCAATGCCAAACATCCTTTCAAACCTCTCTGTTTCTCTGTCTCTGTCCCTTTCTTTGTCTGTCTGTCTGTCTGTCTCATTGTCTCTCTCTCTCTGCGTCTCTGTTTCTCTGTTTTTCTCTGTCTGTCTCTGTCTGTCTGTCTGTCTGTCTATCTGTCTATCTCGCTCTCGCTCGCTCTCTCTCTCTCTCTCTCTCTCTCTCTCTCTCTCTCTCTCTCTCTCTCCTCTCTCTCTCTCTCTCTCGACCCTCCAAACCACCACACACACACACACACCCTCTCCCACACACCACAACCACCCCACCCCACCCACCTCCACACCACACCACCCGTCCACCCAACCACCCATCCCCAACTCCCCAAAACTCACACACACTCACCAAACAATTCCCCGGTTACAGATAAAACAGAGGAAGATAACCAAACTTACCTGAAGTTAATGTGGCTCCCCCTGCTGCTAAGAAGTCGTTTCGAAGCCCAGAAAATGAGGCTTGACCGTCAGGGGGGTTCTCACACTGTCATAACGTGTATTCATGACCCGTGTCCAGACAGTTTATCATCATCATTCTGCTGTCGGTCCATTGCCATAGAGGGCCAAGGTTACTTTACTATTTAGGACACCCACCTATACCTGTTGTGTCCTAAACGGGGGTGGGGTGGCTGTCATTAAGTGGAGATGCTTAATTGTGGGGATTAAGTGAAAACAACAAGAAGAAAAAAAAGGTCGAAGTGGTGTTTAAATGGGGAGAAAATCGTGTTTTTCTCCTTTGTATTTATCTCTGTATTTAAAAAAAAAAAATTATTGAATATATTTATTTATTTATGTACTTCTCTCTCTCTCTGTCTCTGTCTCGGTCTCTGTCTCTCTCTCTTTATATATATATTCTCTCTCTCTCTGTCTCTGTCTCTGTCTCTGTCTCTGTCTCTCTCTCTCTCTCTCTCTCTCTCTCTCTCTCTCTATATATATATATATTATATATATATATATATATATATATATATATAATATATATATATATATATATATACCACTTTAAACCACGGCTTCTTAAGTCACGAATTTCTCTGCGTGAAATGTTGGCTGGTCTTCCCGGAGAGAGCGCGTCGCCACAAGAGCAACGCCACCTATTATTGTTGTTTCCTTTCCTGTCTACATAACTTTACGAGAGGCAACTCGTTTGTTGCCGTGGGTTCTTTTAACGTGCGCGAAATAATTATGTGTAACACACGGGACCTCGGTTTATCTTCTCATCCGAAATACTAGCACCCAGGCCACCACTCATGGTCTAATAGTTGGGAGGAGGGGGGGGGGGGGGGGGGGGGGTACGTTTCTGGCCCAAATAGGGATCAAACCACCGCACATTTCCGACCCGGACTTTTCGCTTTCTAGGCAGGTGCATTACCTCTAGACCACCAATACACCTTTAACCTCTCTGTGGATTTTATCGTGTGTATTGTTATTTTTCTGTTTGAAATTTCGACGCCAGTAAAATATTATATTTTGTAACTGACCATCACAGGATGGTTGAAGTATTATTGACTTGACATACATGCACACCCCCCCCCCTTCCCGCCAAAAAACCCCCCAAAACAACAACAAAAACAACACCCAAACAAACAAAAACCCATAAAAAACACAACGACAAAAACAACAGCAACAACAAAAACCCCAACAACAACAACAACAACAAAACCCACTTGCATTTTGTTTTAAATATGAATTATAGGGTGCTTTCTCTACAGAAATGTCCACAACTTTGCGCGTGTTGCTGTGGGTTATTTTACGTGCTTTGAATGCATGTTAGACACAGATCCTGAGTTGACCGTCTTAAACAAAAGACTAGTGTCGAGACCACGACTTAAAGTCTTGTTGATAGGAGATGGGGAGACGTGGTGGCACAAACATATATCGCCCCAACACTAATGTAGAATATCAAAGCAGCTCTCTGTAGGATGCAGTCTGTTATATTTCTTGTTCTTGTTCTTGTTCTTGTTCTTGTTCTTGTTCTTGTTCTTCTTGTTCTTGTTCTTGTTCTTCTTCTTGTTCTTCTTCTTCTTCTTCTTCTTCTTCTTCTTCTTCTTCTTCTTCTTCTTCTTCTTCGCAATTCTTCTTCTTCTTGTTCTTCTTCTTCGCAATTCTTCTTCTTCGCAATTCTTCGCAATTCTTCTTCTTCGCAATTCTTCTTCTTTGCAATTCATCTCCTTCTACTTCTTTGCAATTATTCTTCGCAATTCTTCTTCTTCTTCGCCATTCTTCTTCTTCTTTGCAATTCTTCTTCTTCTTCGTAATTCTTCCTCTTCTTCTTTTTTGCAATTCTTCTTCATATTCGCAATTCTTCTTCTTCTTCGCAATTCTTCTTCTTCTTCTTCGCAATTCTTCGCAATTCTTCTTCTGCTTCTTCTTCTTCTTCTTCGCAATTCTTCTTCGCAATTCTTCTTTTCGCAATTCTTCTTGGCAATTCTTCTTCTTGGCAATTCTTCTTCTTCTTTTTGTTCTTCTTTTTTGCAAATCTTCTTCTGCGCAATTCTTCTTCTGCGCAATTCTTCTTCTACGCAATTTTCTTCCTCTCGATTTTCTTCTTCGCAATTCTTCTTTTTGTTCTTCGGATTTCTTCTTTGTCGCAATCTTTCTTCTTATTCGCAATTCTTCTTCTGCGCAATTCTTCTTCTTCGCAATTTTTCTTCCTCGCGATTCTTCTTCTTCGCAATTCTTTTTGTCCTTCGGATTTCTTCTTATTCGCAATCGTTCTTCTTCTTCTTCTTCTTCTTCTTCTTCTTCTTCTTCTTCTTCTTCTTCTTCTTCTTCTTCTTCTTCTTCTTCTCTTCTTCTTCTTCTTCGTCTTCGTCTTCTTTTTCTTCTTCTTCAAGTTGGGAGATAACTTTTATCTTTGAAGTCTTTTAAAGCAGGAGAATGGACCAAGAAGGCCGCCAGCAGACATGGAGGCAACATTGAGAACAGGAACATGGTGGAAACAAGGAGAGGGATAGAAAAGAGGGAATTCAGAACACAGAATTTGTAGATGGTGGCAATGTTATCTATACTGACAGTACCCCGACCTCCCCACAGAATGGGTCAGTTATATAAAATATGCAAAGTAATAATAATAATAATAATAATATATGGAATTTATATAGCGCTGAATCTTGTAAAAAGACAAAAAACAAATCAAAGCGCTTGCACTCAATCATTTACAGGCATGCAACTATCCTTAAACATAATGAACAACAGATTTCAAAACCATGCGCGCGCACGTATGCACGCATGCACGCACACACATGCGCGCACACACTCACTCACACACACACACACACACACACACACACGCACACACACACACACACACACACTCGGAATAACACTTAGAAGGTGAAAGATGCTGTTGAAAATTAGGGACAGATATTTGGGGGGAAAGTCTCAGGTAGGAAATAAGTGTGTTTTGAGGCTGGATTTGAAGGTATCAAGTGAAGGCTTTTGGCGAAGTGAAAGAGGGAGGTCATTCCAGGTGGATGGACCAGAAACAGAGAAGGAGCGACGGCCAACAGTGGTTTGTTTGAATCTGGGTGTTCGAAAGCACAAAGTATCTGCGGCTGAACGAAGGGAACGGGATGGAGTGTACAGATGAAGACAGTTACAGAGATAAGAGGGTGCAGATTTGTGGAGACATTTGAAACAGAGGGTATTGATTTTATACTCCAGTCTTTGTGAGACAGGCAGCCAGTGAAGAGATCGCAGAAGAGGAGTGATGTGTTCAGATTTTTTCTTTCTTAGGACCAGTCGAGCTGCAGAGTTTTGTATGCGTTGAAGAGAGTGAATAGATGATGCTGGTAGGCCAACCAACAGAGAATTACAATAGTCTAAACGTGAAAGAATGAGAGATGTGACAAGCTTGGAAGTTGCATCAGTGGACAGATACTTGCGAATCGCGCTTATGCGCCGTAATTGATAGTAGCAAGACTGGCAGGTCTGGGTGATGAATGTTTTAATAGAGAGTGTGTTGTCAAGAACTACTCCTAAATACTTCACAGAGTTGGACAAAGGAACTGACGTATTGCCGAATTCTATTGAAGTGTACCACAATGGTTGGCACTAGTCATCAGATCTTCATCAAACCGATTCTCTTGTAGATACATCACCTCTCACCTG
>CM054163.1:24162779-24165279 GCA_028751875.1 Rapana venosa | reverse complement strand
AGGTGTCATATTAAAAGCTATGACACAATGCCAATGCCAGTCTGCAGTAAGCTGTTTGTGTCTAATATCCTGGAAATCTCAACAATCCAGAAACATGTTTGATGTCTTAAAGGTTAAGATGTTCCCATGACCTATTCGCCATTGGGGAGCAAGATGTCTGAGAGGCCAGCATTTTGAGGGTGGCACCCATCTCCTCTTCTTCAATGTTTTACATTCCCTGACTCTGAAAAAGGCAGATACACATTTACAGTCTGGTAAACTTGGGGACTATATTTAAGCCAAGGCATGCAAACCGTCACACATCCACTTGGTAAACATGCTCAATATGTCTTAACCTTAGCAAAGAAAAAAAGTGAGTATTCTGACCACTAAGCTATCCTATCCCCTAAACTTGATTTGTATTTTGCATACAATGGAAAGTCACCACTACAGACTAGTGTGACCTGGGCTAGGGTATAGTTTACCTTTCACTTCTTTTTTCTGCAGAATCCATAGGAGATAATGACTTTTAGGATGAGGTAGATCACTTAGTGACATCACCTGAATGTTTCTGACAAGCTCTGAGGACTCACAGGAGCATTAATTTTGCTCTGATATTTTCTTTTGTAAGTCAAAACAAGCAGAACCCATCCCTCTCTCCAATCAGCAGGTTGCATGCTGAGTATGTTTGTGTCATCGAGGTCCCTGGTCTCTTTTTGAATCAAATCAACATTCACGACGTGTATTGCCATGTGGTGACCGAAATCCTTGAAGGTTTGGTTGTTGGCATCTTCCCACATTTTTTGCATTGTTTTTTTAGTGGACAAACCATGCCTCCACAAGCGGATGATAACAGAGGGCCCTATACACTTCGCTACAAATTGAGTTTAGTACAGGATGAGATTAAGCAGGTAGCTGGCAATGGGAACAGCAACGACACACAATGAAGTGCAGCTGTGTGCAGCATGGGCTCGTGCTCATTCCTCCAATCCTCCTGGGGGTAACGGGATAGCCTGGTGGTTAGAGCGTTGTGCGTTGCGTTTGTTATCCGCTGACCCAGGTTGAAATCTCGGTCAAGGATATTTTTCTCTCTGGTGTCAGTGCTTACTCCACTTCCTCTACAACATCTTTCGAGTGAGACTGAAAGCCGAAGTTCCATGAACGAACGCAGGCAGAACACCTTGCGCACACATCGAAACCGGTGCTGCTTTTTGGAAGAGTAAGTCATTGTGTGCTGGTGGGAATGGTTGACAAAATTTACAAAACTGCATACAAACGGGGATTTGGTAAAAAAGTACATGAGTGCTTATTCCATTATTCTAAATTATCAGACTAGATACATTAGGTTAGAAAGACAGACAGACAGACAGACAGACAGACAGACAGACAGATAGATAGATAGATAGATAGATAAGGACAGACACAGAGAGAGATATACAGACAGTTTATTGTTTTTCAGCTGAGAAGTCAAAGCACTGGCTTAACCACCATCATCCCTTTCTATATAGACTTGCACGAGCATAAGGGCCCACCCAAGGCAGGCACAGAGAGAGAGAGAGAGGGAGAGAGAGAGAGAGAAAGAGGGAGAGAGAGAGAGAGAGAGAGAGAGAGAGAGAGAGAGAGAGAGAGAGAGAGAGAGAGAGAGAGAGAGAAAGAGTGAGAGAGAGACAGACAGACAGACATACAGACAGACAGAAACAGAGACAGAGAGACAGAGAGAAAAAGAGAGGGACAGAGACAGAGACAAGGAGACAGACAGACACAGAGAGAGAGACAGAGACAGACAGAGACAGAGACAGACAGAGAGAGAGACAGAGAGAGGTGGTACTGAAGTACATACACAGAGAAAATCAGAAAGAAAAGGCAAACAAGATGGTTCGTTCCATCTGAGTCACGTTATTTTATTTCCATTTATTTGTTTATCATTCCTGGAGGCTGAAGTACATACACCGAGCAAATCAGAAAGAAAACAAAAAACAACAAGCGAGTTGGTTCTTTCCCTACCAGTGGCATTATTCTATTTCCATGTATTTATTTATCATTCCAAGATTGATGGCGTGCCAGTTGTTGCACTGGTATCCACGCTGTCATAGACGCGCACTGCCATCCCTCTTCAGTCAGCTGGGAAATTAAAACAAATTTAACATTTATTTATTTTTAAATTTCTTTTATATCGAGGATAATGGAATAGGCACTTATGTGCTTTTTTACATCCAGTCCCCGTGTGTATGCGGTTTTTTTAAAATAAATTCTGTCATCTGTTCCCACCGGCACACAATGACCTACTCTTACGAAAAGCGGACCAGGATTTAACGTGTGTGTAAGATGTTCTGCGTGCGTTCGCACACGGGGCCTCGGTTTATAGTCTCATCCGAAAGACTTTTGGGGGAGAGTGGAGTCTGCACTGATGTTAACTCCAGGGGAAAGTATGTGTGAGGCAGATAGACAGCAACAGGTTCGTGCGAAGAATGCATACATAACCAGCTGTTTACTTGATCTGTCAGTGAACAGGGGAATGGCA
>CM054163.1:24145319-24162279 GCA_028751875.1 Rapana venosa | reverse complement strand
ATAGAAACGATCGAAGAGGATGATGTAGATTCGTTTCATTCCAATTTTGTGGCAAAACTCATACATGCAGCCGAGTTTTCTATTCCCAAACACAAAAGCAACAAGAATGGAAAGCATTCGGGCAATAGATGATGGACTAAAACATGTGAGGATGCAGTAAACCATAAAAAGAACGATTCAAAATATGGTTAAAAGATCAATCAGAAGAAAACTTTATTTGTATGAAGTATGCTAAAACTCAATGTAAAAGAATAATTGCTCAGGCAAAAAACAAGTATTGGACAGAATTATGTATAAATGAAGTATCAGAATCCAAGGATTTACATAAAGTTTGGAAGAAAGTTACTGAAATAAAAAAAAGATTTCAACTTCCAACATATCCAATCAAAATTTTTAATTTGAAAAATAATAGATTTCCATGCATAATTGAAAAAGCAGAAGCATTTGTTCTCTCTCTCTCTCTCTCTCTCTCTCTCTCTCTCTCTCTCTCTCTCTCTCTCTCTCTCTCTCTCTCTCTCTCTCTCTCTCTCTCTCGATAAATCTTCCATGCCATCAATAAGAGAAGAAAGCTTGTTGTATTAAGATATTTACACCACAAAGGAAGATATGGTTATCGTTTTGCTTTGATTTTGAGGAACTATATGTATATTGATTTGTTTTTCCCAGACATAGGGAAGGTACACTAAGAACAAGATAGTGAATAATTGTGTTTGATACATATGTATTTTTATGCATTTGTGCATTGTCTTCATCATTTCTTTCACTGAAAGTGAGCTTGGTATTATGTTTTGTTTTGGTTTTTTTAATTTTTGCCCACTCTGTGGCATTGTCAATTTCTCCTACGCCAACCATGTATTATGGCCTCAGGCCAAAACTCATTGAATTTCTGAGTTCTGATTTGTCTCTCTCTCTCACTCACATGTATCCCTACGGGCGGGATGGATGCAAGAAAACACATGAGTGCAGAGTGGGGAAGGGATAGCCTAGTGGTTAGAACATTGCGCTCGCAATCCGACGACCCGGATTCGATTCCCGTTCAAGGGGATATTTTTCCAGGAGTTAGCATCAGTGCAGACTCCAATCTCCCCAAAAATTCTTGGGATGAGACTATAAACCAAGGCCCCGTGTGCGAACACACGCAGAGCATCTTGCGCGCATGTTAAAATCCTGTTCCGCTTTCGTAAGAGTAGGCCATTGTGTGCCGTGTGGGAACAGATGACAATTTACAAAAACCGCATACACACGGGGACTAGATGTAAAAAAAAGCACATAAGTGCTATTCCATTATCCTCGTTATAAAAGAATAAAATTTAAGAAAATAAAAAAATAAAAAATCTGCTTCTCTCTCACACACACATATGAATATATATATATATATATATATATATATTTTTTTATATATATATATATATATATAGTGTGTGTGTGTGTGGTGTGTGTGTGTATGCTGTAGTTTTTGTAATCATATTTTCCGACTTTATAAGCACTCGCCCCTCTTTTGGAGATATCTAAAACTTTATGAGAGAATGAGATGCAGCTAGACATGACAATTAAGATCCAGTATGCAATAATGGACATTGCATTGCTGGGCTTTTTACGTTACGCGAATGAAGAGGTGTCTTCGTATTTATATACCACAATACACCACTTCAAATAACGGTAGGTTTGTCAGCGTAAAAGAGCAGCGCCACCCATTATTTTTTAAAAAAAACTTTATTTTCCTATCTGTATGTATATTTTCTTTCATATCAGAGTGGCTTTCTCCTACAGGATTTTGCCAGAGACAACGCTTTTGTTGCCGTGGGGTGTTAACGTGTGGTAAAAAGCATGTTGCCCAGCACACTTTTCGATTTTCGTCTCTCACTAAAACAAAATAGCACCCAGACCACCAATTATGGTTTAGTGGATGGGTGGAAGTGCAGTGGGGAGGAGGGGTGGTGGTGGAGGTAAGCATAATCGGGACTCAAACCTGGATCCAGATTGAACCTATGTGCTTGCGTGCATGCGTGCGCGCGTGCGCACGTGTGTGTGTGTGTGTATGTGGGTGCCTCCGTGCGCGTGGGTGCACGCCCGTTGGTTGTTGATTTTGCTTTTTTGAATTTTCTTTTGTTTGTTTATAGCTAGTTTTTTGTGGGATTGTATTGAGATTTTATTTTCTTCCTTGTGTCATTTTTGTTGTATATTCTTGATTCTGTGAGAAGTGGTGGGCGATTTTTAATTTGTTTGTTAACATATGCTTTCAAGCTGTATCCATTCGGGTTCTTTTTCCTAAACAAACCAAAAAATGTGTGTGTGTGTGTGTGTGTATGTAGGGGATATGAGGCATGGTATGGTTTACGCTGCATTTTTATTTCCTTTTGGGATTACTTTTCCTACAACAACATAAAATATGTGTTTGTGTGTGTGTGTGTGTGTGTTGTGTGTGTGTGTGTGTGTGTGTGTGTTGTGTGTGTGTGTGTGTGTGTGTGTGTGTGTGTAGGGGATATGAAGCATGGTATGGGGTCCAAGTGTATGTAAATATGTGTTTACATATGTTTTTAGAAGTCAAGTACTCTCTCTCTCTCTTGCTTTTTTTGTTTTACTTGAGTCAGAATACTTGTATATTTAGTGTATGTGTGCGTGTGTCATATGTTTTTATATTAATATGATAATTATGTATTCAGTGTTTTCTTTGTTTTTAAACATGGATGTTTTGATAAAAGAAAAAAATGTGCATTTCATTAATGTACCATCTTAAAATAAATGTTTGTCTTGTCTTGACCACACACACATACACATTATCCTTGATAAAAAAACCCACAAAAAACCCAAAAGAAACCACACCCACCGAATATGCCAGTATTCTGACTCAAGTTTTAAAAAACAACAACCAGGAAGTCTTTTTCATTTGGGTAGAATAATTTATTCTATGACATTGTAAAACACATTTTAAAAAATCATCGCAATTATAAACAAATACACTTTTTCTACACAATTAGCAATCTTACTCCAAAGTGTTTGTTTCAGTTTAAATCCCCATTCTTTTTTGCTTATTATAAAATCATATATTTTTTTTTTATCGTTATGGCCTCAAATATCCTTTTACTTTGTATCATTCTAAAACTTTTTGTTTGTGATGGCGCGGTGCTATAATTACCTCCCATGTGTACAAAAATATTCGCACAACGTCATGTTACTAAATTGGGAAACACCAGCTAATTGTGCAGGCTCTTGTCTAATGCTATACAGATATGTTGTCTACATGTTATTGTACTGAAATGGAGATTCGAGCAAGGTGATAATTGCTGTTGTGCAGTTCCACTATTTCAATTAGTGAACTTTAGAATAATAAATATATCATTTAGCCCACAAATCTAAAGTTGATCCTACCAGAAGATTAAATGAACCAACTTCTTCAAAACTGAGCACTGGGACTGAAGCATATACTTGCTTTAAAATCCTTTGAGGAATAAACATGAATTTAAATGCCATTGCATAAGCACCCCAGTGGTATGTGGGAATGTACTTCTTCTCTAGTTCTCTGATAAGAAGGTTAAGATGACAAGTACACAGTCATAGCCTCACTAATATATTATATATATATATGTATCTCGAACATTATTCCTTGCCAAAAATCATACCCTTTAAGCTACATTCTTTATTTAATCCTCTGTAAAACATGTAGTTGATTTACACGAGTGTCCTTTCAATGTAGAGCATTTATTCCTTACACACCACTTAAAAGTCACAACTAGTTTTTTGCCTGGAATTCAGACTGCTAACCCGGGACAGAACTCATCGCCACACGAGCAGCGCACCCCACTATTATTTTTTTTCTTAGACATATGTATTTGTCTCCTAACAAGGGTAGCTGTTTTCTGCAAAATTAATGCCAGAGACAGCTCTCTTGATGCCATAAGTTCTGTGATGTGTTCTAATGAGTTGTTCGTGCGGAATCTTGGTTTGTCGATGTCTGCAAGACTGCTATCCCATACCACCACTCTAGGACTAGTGGATAGGTGAATATAATTGAGCACAATCGGGGATCAAACCACCACTCTTTGAACCCAAATCCAGACTTTCTGCATACATAAGCACTTTGGGTCTTTTTCCAAAGCAATAGCAACTGGCACCATTGTGTTCCACCACTGAAAGAAGTGTTGACAGAATAATACATAACATTAATATGAGAGTTGATAGTACCAACATATTTTTCACCATTGTCTCTCACTACAAAGAGCCTTGATAACGCCATGCTTACTTGTCACACTATAACAAAGAGATTATTACAGGCTTTGCTTCAATTAAAACGAACATTCGGGAAAAGTAGTAAACTAGATATGGGCAAGTGTGTCATGGTCATAGATTCAATGCTCTAAATAAGGGAATGGTGGGGTTATACTCCCAAGCATGTATGTGTGAGTGTGTGTGCACGTGCATGCACATGTGTATAGATGCATGTGTGTGTCAAAGTCAAACAAATGTGCATGCACATATGTGTATGTATGTTCATGCGCGCACAGAAGTTCAAAGAATATCAGCTTTACTAATTTGAAAAATCTCCTAACACCACCAGATGCCATCATCAATAAACAGAGACACGATCTACTATTTTCCCGTTAACCAGGGCTTTTTTCTTCAAAAGTTCCAACATTCTGAAAACAAAAACAAAACCCTACGACATTTCTATGATTCAAACCCACAACCTTCCAGACAGCAAAATCGACTCACTAACCATTTTGTTATGGTTGCCCGTAGATAACAGAGAGAGAGAGTGTGTGTGTGTGTGTGTGTGTGTGTGTGTGTGTGAATGTGTGTGTGTGTGGTGTGTGTGTGTGTGTCAAGTCAAGTCAAATTTTTATTTCCAGATGGTACATTAAATAAGCGATGCATTTGCTTTTTTTCCTCAAGCCATCTATCTAAGAACAAATTTTGTAATGATTATTAACCCTGATATCAATGCTAATGCCGTTGGTGTTATTAGTCCTCAGTTTAGTCTTCTCTGCACTGATTTCCATGCCGTATGTTTTGGAGGCCTTATTCAAGTGTTCTGTTAGGCTGGCAAGGTCTTTTTCTGATCCTGCTATTCCATCAATGTCATCTGCGAAGCGGAGGTTTGTGATCGTTCTGCCACCAATGCTGACTGATCCTTCATGATGTTCCAGTGCATCAGCCATGATTCTATCAAGGAAGATGTTGAAAAGAGTGGGTGAGAGTAGACAGCCCTGCCTTACTCCAACTGTTGTTCGAAACCATTCTCCAATGTTGTTGTTGTAGTACACTGCACTGGTGGCCTCACTGTACAGCTGTTTGATGACTCTGATCAGGTTTGCATTGATGCTGTACAAATTCATGGTTGCCCACAAAGCTGCATGCCACACCCTGTCAAATGCCTTCTTAAAATCGATAAGTACGTGGTAAAGGTCTTGTTGATGTTGAAGGTACCGCTCACATAGTATTCTGAGGTTGAATATCTGTTCTGGTGTGCTGCGCCCTGCTCTAAAACCTGCTTGTTCCTCAGCAATGATGGTCTCTGCTTGTGGCTTCAGTCTATTCAATATTATCTGCAGCAAGACCTTGCTTGGGTGGCATATGAGGCTGATTGTGCGGTAATTATGGCATTGTTGTAGATTTCCTTTCTTGGGGAGTGTGATGATGAGTGACTGTGTCCATGGTGTTGGCCATTTTCCTGTCTGCCAGATCTTGTTGCAGATTCTTAGTAGGGCGCTGATAATGGCTTCCCCTCCAGCTTGAACCACCTCAGCTGGAATGTTGTCAGCCCATGCTGACTTTCCCTTTTTCAGCGATCTGACTGCTGTTTCCACTTCTTCTCGGAGGATAGGGTGACTGTCTGTGTCTTTGCTTGCGGGTACATTAAGGACTTCTGGATCTCCTGCGGTTCTATAGTTATCCAGGTCGGAGCAGTATTTTGTCCATCTGTTTAGAATATCCTGGTCGTCAGTGAGACACTTCCCATTTTTGTCTTGGATTGTTAAACCTTTTCCCTGTTTTGTGCTAGTCAGGTCTTTCACCAGCTGATATGCTTTCTTGCTATTGTTTTTCTCGATGTTCTCTTCAATGTCTTGGCACTGTTCACCAATCCATTTCTCTTTTGCCTCCATCATGGACTTCCTGATTCTTTTGTTGACTGCCCTATATTGTTCTGCTCTTTCGTTTGTTTCATTTTTCTTTTTCTTCAACTCTCTACGCTTGTCGCATAGTTGTAGGATGTTAGGTGTGACCCATGGTTTTTTGACTGGTCGGTGTTTGCCAAGAAGCTCGCTTGCTGTTTCAGTCACTGCTGTATTGAAACTATTCGTCAGTGTATCTATGTCTGAGTCGATATATATATATATGTATATATATATATATATATATATATATATATATATATATATATATATATATATATATATATATATATATATATATATATATATATATATGTGTTGTGTGTGTGTGTATAAAGAGTGACAGACAGACAGACATACACACAGACAGACACAGACAGAGACAGACAGACATACACACAGACACAGAGACAGACAGACATACACACAGACACAGAGACAGAGAGACAGACATACACACAGACAGACAAGAGAGAGACAGACATACACACAGACAGAAAGACAGAGAGACAGACATACAGACAGACTAGCCATACACAACACACAACACACACAACACACACACACACACACACACACACACACACACACACCACACACACACACACACACACACACACAGAGGACAATATTAGCAGTCACAACAACGGTCATTCATTCATCAGGCACACCAGAAACGACACACACACAAAAAAACACCCAAACAAAACTCCCCTCCCACCCCCTAAAAATGGCCAAATTTATGGGCGAAGGGTTCCTCACAAAACTGCCACAGATTCGTGGCCATGCGGCGTGTAGTGTTTCCGCTGTGCTGCGGCGACACTGAGGGCTGGGGGTTTCTGCACGTGATGCTGGTGTTCCGGTGGGTAGGGAGGTAATGGGGGGAAATGCGGGCAGTCACGGCATGGCTGTCAGCGGAGAAGATCACTTTCTGCAGGGCCTTGTTTTCTTCAGCATCAATTATTGGGAAGGCCAGGCTGTTTCAGGCAATATCAGCGTTTGGGCTAGGTTAGTGACCAGCATTTTGCATGCACACACATATATATATATCTACATGCATGCGTGCAGGGGCAGGCATACACGCGCACGGACATGTACGCACATTCACAGGCCTTCGGACACACACAGAGATACACGAGCGCGCGCACACACATACACACACACACGTCTTCACAAGCCTTCACACACACATGCAAGCGCGCACGCACGCACACACACATACACGCCTGCACACACACATGCATGCATGCTCAGATTCTCTCTCTCTCTCTGTGATTGATTGATTGATTGATTAAGTGAGTGAGTGATCAATTGATTGATTCATTCATTAACTCCCTCATTGATTGGTTGATTAATTGATTGATTGATTGATTCATTTATTTACAGTATTCTTCCCTTTTCTACAGACACACAGACACAGACACACAGACACAGACACACAGACACACACACATATATATAGATATAGATGTATATATAGATATAGATAAAGATATATATAGATATATACATACAGAGAAGAGAGATAGAGAGAGAGAGAGAGAGAAGAGAGAGAGAGAGAAGAGAGAGAGACAGACACACACACATACACACACACACACACACACACACAGAGGACAATATTAGCAGTCACAACAACCGTCATTCATCAGGCACACCAGAAACGACACCACAAAAAACCACCCAAACAAAACTCCCCCCCCCTAAAAATGGCCAAATTTAAGAGGCGAAGGGTCCTCACAAAACTGCCACAGATTCGTGGCCATGCGGCGTGTAGTGTTTCCGCTGTGCTGTGGCGACACTGAGGGCTGGGGGGGGGGGGGGGGGGGGGTTTCTGCACGTGATGCTGGTGTTCCGATGGTTATGGAGGTAATGGGTGGAAATGCGGGCTGTCATGGCATGGCTGTCAGCAGAGAAGATCACTTTCTGCAGGGCCTTGTTTTCTTCAGCATCAATTACTGGGAAAGGCCAGGCTGTTTCATGCAATAGCAGCGTGTGGGTTAGGTTAGTGACCAGGATTTTTGCATGCAGACACACACATACATGCATGCATGCGCGCGTGCAGGGGCAGGCATACACGTGCACCGACATGTACGCACATTCACACGCCTTCACACACACACACAGACAGACACATGCGAGCGCGCGCGCACACACACACACACACACACACACACATACACACACACGCCTTCAGACATATTGACCTAACACATATTGAGGATACAATTCCTAAATTTCTATATAAATTGGCTGACTGGAGTTCTTTTCAATCATTTCTTCAGGCTACTGATATTGAAACGATTGAAGAGGATGATGTAGATCAGTTTTATTCCAATTTTGTGGCAAAGCTCATACATGCAGCGGAGTTTTCTATTCCCAAACACAAAAGCATCAATAATGGAAAGCATTCGGGCCATAGATGGTGGACTAAAACATGTGAGGATGCAGTAAACCATAAAAAGAACGATTCAAAATATAGTTAAAAGATCAATCAGAAGAAAACTTTATTTGTATGAAGTATGCTAAAACTCAATGTAAAAGAATAATTGCCCAGGCAAAAACAATATTGGACAGAATTCTGATAAATGAAGTGTCAGAATCCAAGGGTTACATAAAGTTTGGGAAAAAATTACTGAATAAAAAATGGATTTCAGCTTCCAACATATCCAATCACAATTTGAAAAAAATATTTTCCAAGCATAATTGAAAAAGCAGAAGCATTTGTTACAATTTTTTCAGATAATAGTTCATCATTAAGAATACATTCAAATATCGAATTAAAAAAAGCAAATAAATCAAACAAATTGTCAGCATATAATGCTGATTGTTTAAATGCCCCCATTCAATATGATGAATTTAGTGAAACTTTAGATTCATTTACTCATAACAAGACGGCTGTTGGTACTGATGTTGTATCTTATCAAATGCTGGCTCATATGCCTTTATAATGGAAAAGGCTACTCTTTTCATTTTTCAAGAACTGTTGGATAAATGGCACTCTTCCTAGTATGTGGAGGCAGTCTATTGTAGTCCCAATCCTGAAGAAAGGTAAACTGAGGTCATCGATAGATAGCTACAGGCAAATTGCTCTTACTTCTCATGTGGGTAAAGTAATGGAAAAATTATACATAAGCGTATATTTCATTTTTGTGAAAAGAATAATGTGATCCCAACAAATCAGGCTGCTTTTCGAAAGGGAAGATGTACTTATGACCACTTAGTTAAACTAACACATCAAATTAAAAAGCAGTTTTCCTAACGAAAAAGTGTGTTGGCCACATTTTTTTATGTGAAGAAAGCCTATGATAGAGTTTGTCATGATCAATTGCTACATAAATGACAATACATTGGTATTAATGGCATATTATATAATTATCTGCAAAATTTCTTGTCGGATAGATCAATTTGCACTAAATTAGGTTCAGTGTACTCATCTTTGAAAGCTATCGACTTGGGTATACCACAGGGATAAGTACTTGCGCCTATTTTGTTTTCTATTTTTGTACATGATCTCCCTAGCTGTTTGTCAACTAATACTCAAGTTGTTCAGTATGCAGATGATTTTGCTATTTGGATAAATACGTCAGTTAGGAAAAACACACAAAAGAGAGTGATCAATTATGTTGAAAAAATATATCAGGAAGAATTAGATAAATTATGTAGTTATATGAATGAAAATAGATTAGAATTATCGTCAGAAAAAACGTGTCTTGTGCGTTTTAATAACGGTGACAACCCATTAAAATTACTAATCCTGAAATTAGAAGGAAGGGTGCTTCAATACAAACAAGATGTCAAATTCTTAGGTGTATTTTTAACTAGAAAGTTGAACTGGAAGATGCACATCAAACAAATGATAACTGAAGCTAGGAAAAGACTTAATTTTCTAAAGATAATAAGTTCTCAGGCATGGAGTCAAGACACTACGACTCTGATACATATGGCTCTGTCCTTGGTACGTTCAAAATTAATATACAGACAAGAAGTTCAGTGAAGTGGAAGTGCAGTGGGGAGGAGGGGTGGTGGTGGAGATAAGCATAATCGGGACTCAAACCTGGACCCGGATTGAACCTTCGTGCCTGCGTGCGCGCGCGCGCACGTGTGCGTGTGTGTGTGTGTGTGTGTGGGTGCGTGCGTGCGCGTGGGTGCACGCGCGTTGTTGTTGATTTTGCTTTTTTGAATTTTCTTTTGTTTGTTTGTAGCTAGTTTTTATGGGTTTGTATTGAGTTTTTATTTTCTTCCTTGTATCATTTTTGTTGTATATTCTTGATTCTGTGAGAAGTGGTGGGCGATTTTTAATTTGTTTGTTAACGTACGCTTTCAAGCTGTATCCATTCGGGGTTCTTTTTCCTAAACAAACCAAAAAATGTGTGTGTGTGTGTGTGTGTATGTAGGGGATTTGAGGCATGGTATGGTTTACGCTGCATTGTTATTTCCTTTTGGGATTACTTTTCCTACAACAACATAAAAGGAGAGAGAGAGCGAGAGAGAGAGAGAGAGAGAGAGAGAGTGTGTGTGTGTGTGTGTGTGTGTGTGTGTGTGTGTGTGTGTAGGGGATATGAAGCATGGTATGGGGTCCAAGTGTATGTAAATATGTGTTTAAATATGTTTTAGAAGTCAAGTACTCTCTCTCTCTCTTGCTTCTTTTGTTTTACTTGAGTCAGAATACTTGTATATTTAGTGTATGTGTGCGTTTGTCATATGTTTTTATATTAATATGATAATTATGTAGTCAGTGTTTTCTTTGTTTTTAAACATGGATGGTTTGATAAAAGAAAAAAATGTGCATTTCATTAATGTACCATCTTAAAATAAATGTTTGTCTTGTCTTGACCACATACACATTATCCTTGATAAAAAAAAAAACAATACAAAAAACCCAAAAGAAACCACACCCGCCGAATTAGCCAGTATTCTGACTCAAGTTTTAAAAAACAATAACCAGCAAGTCTTTTTAATTTGGGTAGAATAATTTATTCTATGACATTGTAAAATACATTTTAAAAAATCATCGCAATTATAAACAAATACACTTTTTCTACACAATTAGCAATCTTACTCCAAAGTGTTTGTTTCAGTTTAAATCCCCATTCTATTTTGCTTATTATAAAATCATATTTTTTCTTTTTTTCTTTTTTATCGTTATGGCTTCAAATATCCTTTTACTTTGTATCATTCTAAAACGTTTTGTCTGTGATGGGGCGTAATATAATTACCTCCCATATGTACAAAAAATATTCGCGTAACGTCATGTTACTAAATTGGGAAACACCAGCTAATTATGCGAGGCGCTTGTCTAATGCTATACAGATATGTTGTTTCCGTGTTATTGTACTGAAATGGAGAAATGAGCAAGGCAATAAGGGCTGGGGTGCAGTTGTGCAGCTCTATTGTTTCAATTAGTCTACTTGAGAATAATCGATATATCAAGTTACCCACAGATTTAAAGCTGATTCTAACAGAAGGTCAAATGAACCATCTTCTTCAAAACTGACCACTGGGACTGTAGAATATCTTTACTTCCAAAGCGTATGACGAATATGCATGTATTTAAATGCCATTGCATAAGCGGTGACATTTTATGCCTGTGGAAATTCACTTCTCTCGTTCTCTGATCAGAAGGTTAACGGTTGTTGGCCACTTATGACAAGCACATACCCAAAACATTACTTATATTATATATATATATATCGAACAATATTATTTGCCAACAATTGGACCATTTAAGTTATATTCTTTATTTTGTCATCTATTAAAACATAATCAAGTCTCCATTTAGGCTTACGCTTGACTCCTTTCAATGGACAGCATTTCTTCAATACACAACCACAAAGTTATATGCGTGAAATTCGGACTGTGCTACCGGGGCAGAACGTGTCGCCACATAAGCAGCGCCACCCACTATTATTTTTTTCTTTGATATCTGTATTTGTCTCCTAACCAGAGTAGCTGTTTTAAGCATAATTTAATGCCAGGAACATTTCTCTTGATGCCATATGTGTCTAAATGAGTTTTTCTCGTGGAATCTTGGTTTGTCGATATCTGCAAGACTAGCTCCCCACACCACCACTCCAGGTCTAGTGGATGGGTGAATATAATTGAGCACAAGCGGGGATCAAACCACCACTCTTTCAACCCAAATCCAGACTTTATGCATAAGCACGATTGATCTCTCTCCACAGCTAGAGCAACTGGCACCATTGTGTTCCACCATAAAAGTACTGTTGACAGTACAATACTTGTCACTAAAAGGTGTTTTAACAGTACCAAAGTATTTGTCACCATTATCTCCCACTGCAAAGAGCCTTGATAACACCATAATTACTTTTCACACTACTATAATGAATAGATGATTACAGGCTTTGCTGCAATTAAAACGAACATTAGGGAAAAATAGTAAACTAAATATGGGCAAGTTTGTCATGGTCATAGATTCAAGGCTCTAAATAAGCAAATGGTGTGGTTATACTCCCAAGCATGTATGTGTGTGCGCGTGCATGCACATGTATGTATATGCATGTGTGTGTCAAAGTCAAACAAATGTGCATGCACATATGTGTGTGTGTTCATGCGCATACATAAGCGCGCAGAAAGTCAAGAAATATCAGATTTATTAATTTGAAAAACCTCCTAACATCACCTGATGCCATCATCAATAAACAGAGACACGATCTACTATGTTCATTATCCAGGGCTTTTTTCTTCAAAAGTTTCAACATTCTGAAAACAAAAACAAAACCCTACGACATTTATATGATTCAAACCCAGAACCTCCCAGACAGCAAAATCGATGTACTAACCACTTTGTTATGGCTGCCCGTAGATAACAGAGGGTGTGTTGTGTGTGTGTGTGTGTGTGTGTGTGTGGGTGGTGGGTGGGTGGGTGTGTGGGTGGGTGTATGTTGTTGTTGTTGACTTCAATTTTACGTCTGTTCACTTTTAGTGATATTAGACGCCCCCCCCCCCCCTCCAAAAAAAACAAACAAACAAAAAACAAACAAAAAAACCCAACCCCGGGTTATGTGGATGTGGTGTTAAAAATAATAATAATAATCTCGAAAAACTTGGCAATGCAACAGGAATTTAAAAAACAAAAAAAACCAACAAGTCATTAACGTTAATGTAACTATAACAAATGTCCTATGGGACTGTAGCAAAGACCTTTCACAATTGTGGGTGTATGTGTGTGTGTGTGTGTGTGTGTGTGTGTGAAGGGAGGGTTGGAGAAGGGTGTTTTCTTGTTCTCTTTTTTCTGGAAAAAAAATCCAGGAAACCAAGAACCTCCACTTGGCAAAGGGAACATGGGAACACTAAATCGGGACACCCCTAAACATCAACAACAGCCCCGACATCCAGTCTGGCAATCTGGCTTTGCCGCTGACTGCCCCAGTCCTCAGCACCCGTTGGGGACACCTGTGGTGGGGAGGGCTGACGTCAGTTTATGGACCCTGGTCACGTCAGTCAGTGTATGGACCCTGGTCACGTCAGTCAGTGTATGGACCCTGGTCACGTCAGTCAGTGTATGGACCATTGTCACGTCAGTCAGTGTATGGACCCTGGTCACGTCAGTCAGTGTATGGACCCTGGTCACGTCAGTCAGTGTATGGACCCTTGTCACGTCAGTCAGTGTATGGACCCTGGTCACGTCAGTCAGTGTATGGACCATGGTCACGTCAGTCAGTGTATGGACCCTGGTCACGTCAGTCAGTGTATGGACCCTGGTCACGTCAGTCAGTGTATGGACCCTGGTCACGTCAGTCAGTGTATGGACCCTTGTCACGTCAGTCAGTGTATGGACCCTAGTCACGTCAGTCAGTGTATGGACCCTCGTCACGTCAGTCAGTGTGCTGGTCAGACAACCTCTCTGTGGAGAAAGGGAATCTCATCCACCCCGGGTTTGTATAGGCTCCCAGATTGTTGAAAGTGATGCATTTAGAGGAGAAAAATTATCTCGAGCGCTATTGTGGGTTTTGTGTTGTAACAAATGATCCGTCTATTTCTTAGTTTGGAAAGTGATGAATTTAAAAGAAAAATTATCTCAAGCGCTAATTGTGAGGAATTGTGTTGTAACAAATGATCAGTCTATTTCTTGTTTTTATGCTTTGATTTTGTTTTTTAGGGTAAAGGAATCGGAATCATTTAGGTTCAAAATGCTCAAGAACTTTGCCTTCAAAATTCAGTGTAGTGCCGTAATAACAAGAAGAAGAAGAAGAAAAAGAAGAAGAAGAAGAAGAACAACAATGGCAATAATAATAATAATAATAATAATAATAATAATAATAATAATAATAATAATAATATAATAATAATAATATTAGGCAAAGCAATAATAATAATAAAAATAGATGGAATTTTTATAGTGCTGAATCTTGTAACCCAAGCAAATCACATCACTTGCATTCAAGTCAATCATGCGTAGATAACCCTTCACAATTAAGAAGGACATATTGGAAATTCTCTCTCTCTCTCTCTCTCTCTCTCTCTCTCTCTCTCTCTCTCCTCTCTCTCACACTCACATACACACACACACGCGCGCGCGCGCGCACGCACGCACACACGCACGCACACGCAAGCACATAAACACACACACACAAACACACTCACACACACACACACCCACACACACACAGAGGCAAAGTGATGGAGATAGAGGAGGCTGATTGAAAGTAGGAACAGGTGTGAGGTGTAATGATGGATGAATCCCAGGTGAGAAATACGTGTGTCTTTAGGCTAGATTTGAAAGTGTAAAATGAAGAGTTTTAGCAACACGACAGAGGGAGATCATTCCATATAGTTGGGCCAGATATAGTAAAAGAGCGACAGATCCCAGAGAATTGTTTTTTTTTTTATAAACTGGATGTTTGTAAGCACAAGGTATCTACAGCAGAACGGAAGAAACAAGGAGTGAAGACAGTCACAGAGATAAGAAGACTTCAATGACTCCTTAACAAGTCAGGGTAGAAGGTAATCAAGGTAAAATCTTCTGTGGGGATGCCATGGACCCACAGTTTACATAGCATCCTCACCTTCAGGAAATCATGTGCTAAAATTACCTACCTCCCTGTTTATCTCTTTCTTTTTTGTGCTTTGTTTTCTTTTTTCCCCTGTCACCTTGTTGTTGTTGTTGTTGTTGTTGTTGTTATTATTGTTGTTGTTCTTGTTCTTGTTGTTGTTGTTCTTCTTCTTCTCCTCTACTTTGCCTTCTTGGTCGGTTCGTTTTCCCGCCTTTTTTTCTCCAGAAAGAATTAAAATATAACTTTTTTTTCTCCAGAAATAAATAAAACATAACCAACTCTTTTACTTCAGAAAGAAATAAAATATAGCCACCTTTTTTTCTCTCTCCAAAAAGAATTAGAATGTAACTCTATTTTTTCTCCAGAAAGAATTACAATATAACCATATTTTCTCCAGAAAGAGTTCAAACAACACTAAAGTCTGATGCCCTGGGTCTCACTTTTCAGGTGGCTTAACGGCAGTACAAGGAATTTCAACACAAATGGTAGACAACAATACACGCTGTCTGAGTGTTTTTGACGCAAAAGAAAAAGGGTTTTTCACTTACAGCCTCCTACTGATTTAAACAACAGCAGCAGTGGCAGTGGCAGAGGGGAAGTGTCTGTGGCAGGCAGACCCAGTGCCTGCAGACAGCCAGTAAAAGCTGTAGTGAAGAAAGACAGACAGACACAACACCTTTCCTTTCCAGTGCAGGGCAGATGTTCTGGCTGGCTGACTGACGGACTGACAGACTGCAGGCCACTACAGCATCATCTCCCCTTTCTGATAAAAATGACTGCCTGATGGCACCACTGGCTATTTTGGTCCCCTTGGTCAATTTGGCTTCTGATTGGATGGTGGTGTTTAGGTTCCTAGTTTCATCTCACCTTTCGACACGTTTCCTTTCTGTTCTCATATTTGTCTTCTTTTTTGTGCATGCTCTCTCTCTCTCTCTCTCTCTCTCCTCTCTCCTCTCTCTCTCTCTCCTCTCTCTCTCCTCTCTCATCTCTCTCTCTCTCTCATCTCTCATCTCTCATCTCTCTCTCTCTCTCTCTCTCTCCTCTCACTCTCTCTCTCTCTCTCTCTCTCTCCCTTTTCGTCTGCCTGTCTCTTTGTCTCTTTCTGTCTCTCTCTGTAATGTGGTTTCTGAGTCGTGGTTGGGTTGTTTTTTTTTGTTTTTGTTTTTGTTTTAATTTTTTTTTCTTTATATATACTTGTTTGTCTGTGTTTGTTTTTTTGTTTGCTTTTCTTTCCTTCTCCATTGTTTCCCTTGTATGACATTAGTCGTCATTGTATCTAGTTCTCATTTATATGTTTATTATAATAATCAATTTTGAATTTCATTTTGGTGTCTTTAAAACTGTTGATAGTGATTGGTTGCGGGTTTTGTTTCGGTGGGGGGGGGGGGGGGGGGGGTGTTGTTGTTGTTGGTTTTTTGTTTGTTTGGGGTTTTTGGTAGTTTTTGGTTGTTGTTGTGTTGGTGGGGGTGGTGGGTGGTGTGGTTTTTTGTTTTGTTTTTTTTTGGTTTTTTTGAGAGCATGGTGTAAAAAAGCCCTGAGCTTATCCATTTACTCTCAATAAAAAGGTCGAGTTCGAGTTCTCTCAACGTTTTGAGGTATGTGTGTGTGTGTGTGTGTGTGTGTGTGGTGTGTGTGCATGTGCGCGCACGTGTGTGTGTGTGTGTATGTATGTGTGTATGTCGAGATAAAAAAAATAGATAGAATATGAAAAGATGGAAACACATTTTCCCTCTGAATGTCATTTATAAGCTAGGATCAGCATGCATTGCTTACAGGATAAAATCATAGTTTCCAGTTCTGATTAAGAAAGATCAGCCAGGCTTTTTTACAGGT
>CM054163.1:24110319-24137819 GCA_028751875.1 Rapana venosa | reverse complement strand
TTTGTTGTTGTTTTTGTTGTTGTTATTGTTGTTTGTCTGTTTTTATCTTTTTTATCATCTTTGTTGGTTTGGTTTTTTCTTCTCTTTTGTTTGTTTGTTTGTTTTGGTTAGGGTTTTTTTGGGGGGTGGGGGTAGGGGTGGGGTATTTTTTAGGATTTTCTTTTAATTGCTTGCTTTGGGGGGGGGGGGGGTGTTGGGGTAGCTGTTTTGAAAAGGAATATTTCCCCTTGTTTTTATTGTGAGACTGTATAAGTATTGGGTTATTATTATTAAGATGTATCCCTAACGGGCGGGGACTGGATGAAAAAAGCACATGTGTGCTTATTCATTATCCTCGAAATAAAAGAATTTGTCATTGTCATTGTCATTGTCTGTTGTTATTGCTGTTGTTATTGCTGTAGTTGTTGTTTTGTTGTTTGTTGATTGATTTGGGTTTTTTGTCTGTTTGTTTGGTTTTGTTTTGGTGTATGTGTGTGTGTGTGTTGGGGGGGGGGGGGGTTGGTCGGTGTTGGTTTTTTTGTTGTTGTTTTTTTGAGGGGGGTTTGTTTTTTTTCCCCTCATTTGTTTGTTTGTTGTTTCTTGTTTTTCTGTTTGTTTGTTTGGTTGGGGATGGGTTTTTTTTTTTTTTTTTTTTTTTTTTTTTTTTGGGGGGAGGTTTCTGGGATTTATTTTGTTTCTTGTTTGTCTGGGTTGTTTGTTTCCTTTTTCTCTCTTTTTCTTTTTTTAAAGTTTTTCCCTTTTGCTTCTACTGTTTGAAAGTATGAATATTGAGTTCATTATTAACATATGACCCTACGGGCGGGGACTGGATGTAAAAAGCACAAAGAATTTGTCTCTATTACTTACAATGTTTAGATGTTCTTTTTATGACTTTATTGAGGTTTCCCCCCTCTTTATTGTGTGAGTGTATGGGTATTGCACTTTTTTTTTTATTATGACATTCAATTTGTATGACTATAACTAAAAAGTGTTGGTGTTGTTGATCGTGTGCTCTGTGAGTATTACATATTTAGTATTATCCCTCACACACACACACACACACACACACACACACACACACACACACACACACACACACACACACACACACACACAACACACACACACACACACACACACACACTCACTCACTCACACACACCCCACACACACACACACCACCACAACACACACACACACACACACACACACACACACACACACACACACACACACACACACACACACACACACACACACACACACACACAACACACACACACACACACACACTCACTCACTCACTCACATTCTCTCCCTCAATGACTGTATAGGTTTAGATTCTTCTTTTGTTTTGTTTCTTGTTTTTATTGTGTGAATATATGAGTATTGAGTTTATTTCATTATCATGACATATAATTTGAAAACGAGTATAATCAAAAATGAGTGTTGATGGTGGTCGTGTACTGTTTTGGGAATTATAAATTGGATATTATCTTTGAAATACACACACACACACTCTGTCTCTGTCTCTGTCTCTCTCTCTCACCTTTTATCGTTCTGCTTATAGTTATGGTGTATCCTGATGAAGGATTCATATTTTATATTTCAATACTTATTGGACTTGTCCTCTGCACTTAAGTCTTAACGAGTGCCCTATTTCAATATCTTATTGCTATGTGTAACAAGTATATGTACCATTTGATAATGTGTAGATGTTTATCTTTGTGACTTATTAAGTTTGTTGTTATTCTTCTTGGTTTTGTTGTTGTTGTTGTTTCTTTTTATCTTTTTTTCTTCTTTTGTTGGTATGGTTTTCTTTCTCTTTTGTTTGTTTGTTTTGGTTGTGGGTTGGTTGTTGTTGTTTTTTGGGGGGTGGGGTGGGGGTGGGGGGTGATGGGGGATGTTTTTAGGGTTTTCTTTTATTAGTTTGCTTTCGGGGGGGAAGGGGAGAGTTGTTGGGGGGGGGGGGGGGGGGCTGCTTTGAAAAGGGTTATTTCCCCATATTTCTACTGTGAGACTGTATAAGTGTTGGGTTATTATTAAGATGTATCCCTATGGGCGGGGACTGGATGTAAAAAAGCACATGAGTGCTTATTCATTATCCTCGAAATAAAAGAATTTGTCATTGTCATTGTCATTGTCTCTCTCTCTTGCTTCTTGCTGCCTTTCCTGTCTTTTACTTTGATCCATATTGCTTCATTATAATCAGAGTATCAGTTTTCATGTCAATGTTTAATTCATTTAAGAATTATGTGTTTATTGAACGCATATCTCTTTTCTAAATTAATATAATCTATGTATTTCTTGACATTAATGTTCAGGTCAGTTAGGGAATGTGTATTGTTAAATACACACTTATCTTTTTTAAATCATGTTGTCGTTGTTGTAGTAGGGTTTTTCTCTCCTTGTTTTGTTGATAGTCCCTAATCAGGGCAAGAGCCAGATGAAAAAAATAGTATGCGTATGGTTATTCTGTTACCCTTGGAAAATAAATATTCATTCATTCTCTCTGTAACTTCCTCCCTCTCTCTCTCTCTCTCTCTCTCTCTCTCTCTCTCTCTCTCTCTCTCTCTCTCTCTCTCTCTCTCATATTTTGTCCATCGACTATATATTTCCAATTCGCCTTTCTCTCCCTCTTTTTGTCTGCCTGTTTGTCTGTCTGTCTGTCTCTCTATCTCTCAGCCTGCCTTTGTTTCTTTCTCTCTCTGTCTGTGCGTCTTTCTGTCTTTCTGGCTGGCTGGCTCGCTCTGTCTGTCTGTCTGCTTGTCTGTCTGCTTATTGGTTTGTCTGTCTGCTTATTGGTTTGTCTGTCTGTCTGTCTGTCTGTCTGCCTCTCTCTCTCTCTCCTCTCTCTCTCTCCTCTCTTCTTTCTTTAAGATGCAATATTTAAGACCATATTTGCATAATAATCTTCGCAGCTTCGTTTGCTATTAAAATCAGTTGTTCCTTGTTGACTTGATTGTGTTGATGACAGATTTTGATTTAAAATTTACTCGTTATCTTTGTCTGTCTGTGTGCCTCTCTGTCTGCATATCTGTCTGTCTGTATGTATGTATGTCTGTCTGCGTATCAGTCTGTCTGTTTGTCTTTTTGTCTATTAGAATGTCTGTTTGTCTGTCTGTTTGTCTATCTCTGTCTGCCTGTTTGTCTCTCTAGACAGACAGACAGTCTGAGAGACACAAAAAACAAACAGACAGACTGATACGCAGACAGACAGAGATAATGAGTAAAATTTCCAATGAAAATTTAGCATGGTATATATATATATATATATATATATATATATATATTATATATATATATGTATATATATATATATATATATATATATATGTATATTAACTCTGTGTGTGCGCATGTTTGTGTCTGTGCACGTGTGTGAATGTCTGAGTATGTGTCTCTGTGTGTGCCTTTGTCTGTGTCTGTTTACGCGCGTGAAATGTAGATACGCTATGGCGCAAGTGCGTGTGCAAAGCAACACCATCATCAGCAACAACTCAACAACAACAACAAAACAACAACAACATCAACGAGAGCAACTTCAACGACAACATCAACAACAACATCAACAACAACAAACAAAAAAACAGCAAGAACAGCAGCCCCACCACCACCAGCAAAGTGACCAGCACCACCACCACCACCACCACCAACACCACCAACAACAACAACAACAGCAACAACAACAACAACAAGAAACAAACAAATCTTCGGTAACCTTGTAGAGGAAAAGTGTTGATGTAAACCTAAAAAAACAACAAAACATACCACAGGAAAAGGGTATATTGTATACATCGCGTGACAGACAACGCTTAGCTTCTGAACAGTTTTCCTCCTATTTCTTTTAGTGGGAGGGTCTTACGAAACAAATCTTCTTTTGTTTGAAGCAGAGATGGCGGTGAAATTGGTGGTTTTGGTTGAGGTGGGGTTTTTGTGTTTTTTTGCATTATGATTTGTTGTGTCCTTGTTTGATGAAGAACTAGAAGAGAAACGAAGCATGTTACATTCAAAGCAAATAAAAACAACAACAACAACAAAACAAAAAGACCACAAAAAAAACCGAACGAAAAAGAGAACTTTACTCCCCACCCCCCAGCCCCCACCCCGTACGTCTCAAATGTAAAAAAGTAAAAAGATGATAAAAGCAACCCGAGTAGTGTTTGAGATGAAGGAATACAGAATGTGTTTTTGAGAAAACAACTTTCCCATTGTTAAGATGAAACTGAAACAGAGTAATCTTTTGTCGATCTATTGTTGAATTTATATGCTGTAAACACACACACACACACACACACACATACACACACGCACACCGCACACACACATGCATGCTCGCACGCACACATAAACACACACAAACACACGCATGCTCGCTCGCACGCACACACACACACACACACACACATACACACAGACACACACACACACACACACACACACACAGAAGGGGGCTAGATAGCCTGGTGGTTAGCGTGATGCGCTCGTGATCTGCTGACCCGGGTTCAATTCCCGTTCAAGAGGATTTTTCCTCTGGAGTTAACATCAGTGCCGACTCCACTCTCCCCAGAAGTCCTTCGGATGAGACTATAAACCAAGGTCCCGTGTGCGAACGAACGCAAGAACATCAAGCGCACATGTTTAAACGAGTTCCGCTTTTTGGAAGAGTAGGCCATTGTGTGCCGGTGGGACGGATGACATTTACAAAACTGCATACACACGGGGAATGGATGAAAAAAGCACATCAGTTCTTTTTTCAATTATCCTCGAAGTAAAAGAGAAAATAGATAAACACACACGCACACATACACATACACAAACACACACACACACACGCACGCACACACGCACACACACACACACACACACACGAGGAAAACTAGAAACTTCACAAGGAGTTCAACACACACACACACACACACACAACACACACACACACACACACACACACACACACACAACACACACACACACACACACACACACACACACACGAAGAAAACTAAAGACTTCACACAAGGGAATCAGTGATCTATAGGTAACGCACCTTCCAAGAGAGAGAAAAGTGCGGGTTCGATTCTTGCTCGTACCAAAACTTCCCCCCCACCACCCCCTAGCCACTAAACCTTGCTTGGTGGTCTGTGTGCTAGTCTTTCCGGTGAGACTATAAACCGAAGTCTCGCATATAAAACGACTTTAGCGTACGTTAAAGAAACTTCAGCAAGTAGAGAGATGTCCCTAGCAACATTCTGTTGAAAGAAAACAACACCCTGATAAAGAAACAAATACACATCGTCTAATATCACTAGAAGTGAAAACAGACGTAAAATTGAAGTCAACAACAACAAAACCAAATACACATGCAGATAGGAAAACTTTTTTTTTAAAATGTGGGTGGCGCTGCTCTTGTGGCGACGTGCACTCTTCGGTTAGAACAGTTCGAATTTCACGCAGGGAAACATGCTCTGACTGAAAGTAGTATTCCAATCCAATTCGATCCAATCCAAACCAAACGAATCCAACCTAATCCAATCAAATCCAATCCAGTCCAGTCCTGTTTCTTCAAGATTCAGACTTTCGTCTACACGTCAATTTCTCCTCTGATGTGTTTGCTCTGTTATTTGTCTTGAACATCGTCACTGCAAGCACGTCTGTGTGTTAGTTTTCAGTTACATTTTATCTCCGGAGGGGGGGGATGAGAGACTAGGGGAGGGGTGAGAGTAGGGGGGAGGGAGGAGAGTGGGGGGGGGGATGACTGAGCCACAGTGTTTTCTAAAAATTCTGAGAACAAACTAAGAAAGTTGGAATCCTTGAGACGCTGAATAGGTTTTAGTCTGGTTTACTTTTCCTTTACAATTTTTTTTTGTTAAACTTTACTAAAGAAAAACAAAAATCAAAGAATACCATCACCACTCGTACGAGTATGGCACTAAGGGAAAATATGCGTGCCAGTGTTAGTCACTGTAGATCTGGGAGCTAGCTGAATAGGCGGTAAGGACTAGGACCATAGAGAGGAGGAAGCTCGCTTTGTGTGGAAAGCACTATATTCAGAGAGGCTCTGAAAGTCTGAATGCAACGCTGAATAGTCGAGTCCCTATCTGTGGTAGACACAAATAGACTACGGTCAGGGAAAAAGTGACAGGGACTGTGTCGTCTGTGGTTGTCGTTAAATGGATTCCTTGTCGTTAACTGGATTAAGATGTTTAGCTGCGCAAACTCGGTAAAAAAAACCACCACATCAACAAAACAAAACAAAAACTTGAAATGAATTTTTAAACTGTTTAACACATCATTTTATATCAACACACAAGAAAACACGACCTGAAATAATGGCAACGGACCTATATTACAGAAGTGAAAAACATTCATTCGAGACTGCGAACGTAAACGGGAATAATCCATTACTTTCCCAATTTTTTTTTGTAATTTCTTACCCGATTCGTACGCTCAGAAAAGAAAACAAAAAAGGAATGACCATAATTGGAATCGTTTGGTTTGCGATTTACAGACTGTGGATTGGCAGCCCACCTGGTGTAACAAAGAAGGTTCTATTTTAACCACAGGGAATGTCCAGATCCAGAAATGTTTTATTTCCATTGACCTGTCCATTTTAGGACAGTAGACACTTTAAGACACGATTCTCGTCGCAAGCAGTCCCTTGGTGCTCTGTTGTGACAAAAACAGCCTTCAGGAAACGAAAAACCGACATGGAGGAAGGGGACGCCTCTCTGTCCCCTTTTCTGAATCTGAAAGAATGTTTGTCTGTTGAGAGGATGGAGGGGGAGAGAGAGGAGAGAGGAGAGTGATGTGAGGAGATGATGAGTGAGAGATGTGAGGATGAGAGGAGGAGATGGGAGTGTGTGTTGTGTGTGTGTGTGTTGTGTATGTGTGTGTGGTGTGTGTGTGTTGTGTGTATGTGTGTTGCAGGATGGAAGGAAGGAGTGACGTGAGAAAGAGGACTGGAAGAGATTGGGTGCAGACGGTTATTTTAAAAGTTAAGTTTTTTCTGGTCAGATGGAGAAGTGAAAGATGACGGGAAAATAGAAATTTCACTTCTTAGATAAAGAACGGGATAGCTCAGTTGTCAGAGCACTCGCTTTCCCCCCAGCTGAGGTTAAGCAGCATCGAGCGGGGTTACCATTTATTTTTTTTATATTTATTTTATTCTTTTCTATCGAGGATAATGTAATAAGCACTTGTGTGCTTTATCACACCAAGTCCCCGTGTGTATGCAGTTTTGTAGATTTTGTCATCTGTTCCCACCGGCACACAATGGCCTGCTCTTACGAAAAGCGGAACAGGATTTAACATGCCTGCAAGATGTTATGCGTGCGTTCGCACACGGGGCCTCGGTTTATAGTCTCATCCGAAGGACTTTTGGGGAGAGTGGAGTCTGCACCGATGTTAGCTCCAGGGGAAAATATCCCCTTGAACGGGAATCGAACCCGGGTCGTCAGATTGTGAGCGCAATGTTCTAACCACTAGGCTACCCTATCCCCCCAAATGAATGGGTGACCGTTCGCGTGCCTTGGCTTCAGTACAGTCCCCCAGTTCGCCCAGCTGTAAATGGGAACCTGTTCTCTTTAGGGTCAGGGAAGGTAAAGCAGAGAATGAGAAGAGAAGGGTGCCACCCTCAATATGCTGGCCCTTTGAGAAGTTGAGGTCTCTGATGCCTCACTGCCATACGACCACACAGGTTATGGGAACACCTTTACCTTTTATTTTAGATAAAGGACAAGGAGTTGGGTTGGTCTAGTGGTTAGAGCGTGAACTTGCAATATGAAGGCCCAGGTTCGAACCCCAACCGAGACGCACATTCAAGCGAATATTTTTTCCACTGAGGTAAACATCAGTGCCGACTCCACTGGCCCGAAAGTCCTTCAGCTGAGACTAGAAGCCGAGGTCCCATATGCAAACGCACAAAGAATATCTTACGCGCACGTTGAAACCTGTTTCAACCGTAAGAAAATGTACACCATTGTAAGCGGTAGGATAAAATAGAAAAATGTATAAAAGCCACATGCATACGAGGATTGGATGTTAAAAAACCCACATTAGTGCATACAAAATTATGATCGAAATAAAACAGCTTTATTTTTAAACAAACAGACCAAAGCTATTTTGTTATTAGGCTCCTGCTTTTTTCCTGTATTTTGTACCATTCGATATGTTTTGGAGCACGTTTTTTCAGTTCAATCGAACCTAGGTTTTATATTGATTTTCAACGTTTATGATTTCCTTACCCACTTTTTAAAAAATACATTGTTCAGCGATCGCTGTTGCGTTGCAAGCGAAGAAATATCGTAGGTAATTATTTTCGAATGAGGCAATGATCCATGATTCTGTGTGCTACAAGTATTCAGCGCACATTCTAGTCAATTTGCTTTAGTCATACGTCTGTTCTGTGTGATGCTCTCTTTAGAATGACGTCCATTCTATGTGATGCTCTCTTTAGTATGACGTCTTTTCTATGTTAAAAAAAAATCTTTTATAGCGAGGATAATGGAATAATCACTTATGTGCCTTTTTACATCCAGTCTCCGTGTGTATGCGGTTTTGTAAAGTCTGTCATCTGTTCCCACCGGCACACAATGGCCAACTCTTACGAAAATCGGAACAGGATTTAACGTGTGCGCAAGGTGTTCTGCGTGCGTTCGCACAAGGGCCTCGGTTTATAGTCTCATCCGAAGGACTTTTGGGGAGAGTGGAGTCTGCACTGCTGTTAACTCCAGGGGAAAATATTCCCTTGAACAGGAATTGAACCCGGGTCTTTAGATTGCGAGCGCAATGTTCTAACCACTAGGCTATCACATCCCCCATGTGATGCTCACTTTAGTATGACGTATGTTCTGTGTGATGCTCTCTTTAGAATTACGTCTGTTCTATGTGATGCTCTCTTTAGAATTACGTCTGTTCTATGTGATGCTCTCTTTGGCATGACGTCTGTTTTATGTGATGCTTTCTTTAGTATGACGTCTTTTCTGTGTGATGCTCTCTCTAGTATGACGTCTTTTCTATGTGATGCTCTCTTTAGTTTTTGTCGTCTGTTCTATGTGATGCTGTCTTTACCATGACGTCTGTCCTATGTGATGCTCTCTTTACCATGACGTCTGTTCTATGTGATGCTCTCTCTAGCATGACGTCTGTTCTATGTGATGCTCTCTTTAGCATGACGCCTGTTTTCCGTGATGCTCTCTTTAGTATGATGTCTTTTATATGTGATGCTCTCTTTAGTATGACGTCTTTTCTACGTGATGTCCTCTTTAGTATGACGTCTGTTTTCCGTGATGCTCTCTTTAGTATGACGTCTGTTCTATGTGATGCTCTCTTTAGTATGACGTCTTTTCTAGTGATGCTCTCTTTAGTATGACGTCTGTTCTCTGTGATGCTCTCTTTAGTATGCCGTCTTTTATATGTGATGCTCTCTTTAGCGTGACGTCTTTTATATGTGATGCTTTCTTTACCATGACGTCTTTTCTATGTGATGCTCTCTTTAGTATGACGTCTTTTCTATGTGATGCTGTCTTTAGTATGACGTCTTTTCTGTTTTAAAAAACCCCCTTTTATATCGAGGATCATGGAAAAAGTACGAGTGTGCTTTTTTACATCCATTCCCCGTGTGTATGCGGTTTTATAAATTCTGTCATCTGTTCCCACCGGCACACAATTGCCTACTCTTACAAAAAGCGGAACAGGATTTACCGTGTGCGCAAGGTGTTCTGCGTGTGTTCGCACACGGAGCCTAGGTTTATAGTCTCATCCCGACTTTTGGGGAGAGTGGAGTCTGCACTCCAGGGGAAAATATCCCCTTGAACGGGAATCGAACCTGGGTCGTCAGATTGCGAGCGCAATGTTCTGACCACTAGGCTATCCCGTTCCCCATGTGATGTTCTCTTTAGTATGACGTCTGTTCTATGTGATGCTCTCCTTAGTGATGTCTGTCTATGTGATGCTGTCTTTAGCATGATGTTTCTGATGCTGTCTTTAGTCAGACGCATGTTCTGTGTGATACTCTCTTTAGTCAGATGTCTGTTCACACAACACGACACAACACAGCACAATATAACACAATCGTCATACTATCGTCAAAAGCAAACACTTACCATCCCCCATCCTCTCTTCTTTTTCTGTCCACTTCCATTGTCTAAGAAACAAACAAACAAACAAACAAAAACAATCAACACCCCAACAGTTTCACTTCAATGGCTGACCCCCACCCCCTCCCTCTCTCTCTCTCTCTCTCTCCTGTTCCTTTGCTGTGGTCCTGTCATGATGTGCCCTCCACCCCTACCCCCACCCCAACCCCTCTCCATCCCCAACCAGTTTCCGAACAGAAAAACAACGCACGCCATTCCTACCCCGCCTCCCCACCCACTTCCAAACCAGATTTCTGACTGCTCCACTTGTTCTGATTTCCCTAAGGGCAAAGGCAATAACACGTTATCAACGTACATCCTGTTGAACACAATCCCTTAGGGACGCAGCGATGAAAAATGATTCTGGCTGTTGATGCTATCATCAAGACTATTGGCGCTTTGTCAAACAGCGTAGTCTTACTCCGCAGTGTATTCATAGACAAAGGAGTTTACAGAACAAGAGGATCTATTTTCAGGAGGAAAAGAAAAAAAAAACCTGCGTCTTTTCTTTTGGAGCAAGCAAAAAAAAAGTTCCTTGTTCGTCTCAGGAGATGCGGCAGTGTATCCTTACACAAAGTAAGTTTAAAACACAAAAAAGACCAATTTTCAAGAAAGTCTTTTCTTTGAAAAGATTAAAGAAAAAAAAATTCCTCGTTGTCTCACGGGACGGGGAAAAAACCCCGTTGTTGTTGTTATGGAAAGTTTCTTTAGTTCATATGTCGTTATATTTTATTCTCACCAGTTCACGCGAACTATTATTGAATTGTCATTTTTTACAGCATTCGATTCCAATAAAAGAGTAGTCTGATTTTTATCCCCGTTCCTCAGATAGACTCCAAGGTTCACCAATGGTGAAGTTTTGCGTATACAACCGTTTTTCCCACCATGAAGGCAGCCGTATTTCTACTTCGGGGATTGTGTGTGTGTGTGTGTGTGTGTGGGGGGGGGTAGTCTTGTGGTTAGAGTGATGCATTCGTGATCTGCTGACCCGGGTTCGAATCTCGTTCAGGAAGGAATTTTCCTCTGGAGTTAACATCAGTGCCGATTCCACTCTCCCCAAGAGTCCTTCGGATGAGACTATAAACCGAGGCCCCCGTGTGTGAACGCATGCAGAACATCTTGCGCACACGTTAAATCCTGTTCCGCTTTTTCGGAAGAGGAGGCCATTGTGTGCCGGTGGGAACGGATGACAAAATTAACAAACCTGCATACACACGGGGACTGGGTGAAAAAGCCCATGAGAGCTTATTCCATTATCCTCGAAAAAACAGAACTAAAAAAACTGTGTTTAATGACACCTGTGTGCATGCGTTTTATTGTAATTGTCACCCGTTTCTACCCGCACGGCTTGGCCTACCCTTTTAAAAGGTGGAACGGGTTTTAAGTTACTTTTTATCCGCCAAAAGTCTGCTTTTTTGCAGGTTTGAGGCTAAGAACATAGCGAAAACCTCACTGTGGTTGACACTTTCAAACGGATCTTGCAGCCAAACCAAGGCCCGCGCGCCATCGTCGACGATATTTTTGGAATGTGCGCATCCAACTCTATGGCATAGATACTCATCTCATCATATATGTTCCCATAACCCCCTCCAGGATCGTAGGGGCACTGCAGTGACGAACTTTGCACCAGTTGACGCTCCATTTGCAGCGGTTGTGTGCAAGTACTTAGGTTGTGGAGAAGCTCTTCCCGGTCCATTCAGTGATGTTGTCTGCCCATTTCTTCTTCGGCCTGCCTCGCCTTCTCTTCCCCTGCACTGTTCCTTGCAGTATGGTTGAGGAGAGTCCATCTGATCTTGTCACATGTCCATACCATCTGAGCTTCCTTTTCCTGACTGTGGCCAGCAGGTCTTCCTAGTGATTTACTTGTTGGATGATGGTTTGTCGGACTTCTTCCTTTGTAATGTGGTCCGTGTATGAAATGCCAAGGAGTCCTCTGAGGCATCTCATCTCCAACGCCTGGATCCTCCTTTGTAGATCTGCATTCAGTGTCCAGGATTCGCATGCATACATATATGTGGAGATGACCAATGCATGCAGTAGCTTGACATTGGTCCTGAGAGAGATGTTTCGAAACATCTCTCTCACAGATACTAGTCTTTACAGTAAGTATTCAGACTCAGTTTCCTAATTGCCCTGTGGGGATTCCGGGAGCCTGTCAGTATTAACAGCATTCCCATCTTCAGGAAATCCCATGCTAGAATCTTCCTTTTCTACCTCTCTCTTTTTTATTTCTTCCTTGTTCCTGTCCTCACTGTCACCTCTTTCGTGGCTATGTTCTGCCGAATGGTTCATGTGGAGGTAAGTCACTGTACCAACTGGTGTCTCTGTTCATGGGGTATGTATACTACTTGACACTCTTTTTGTTTGATCGTCTAATATGACTTTAAGTGAACAGACGTAAAATTGAAGACACACACACTCTTTTTTGAAAAAAAACTATTTTGAGCATTCGTGTACAAAGCTGGCAGGAATTAAAAGACCGCTCTGACCTAAATCAGCCTACTATGAGGACATGCCGTTTTAGCAGTACAAAGTGTGGCATACAAAATTGTCATCTGTGCCTCTCCACCAAAATAATGTGGACATTGTACAATAGATCAATGTTGTTAATTATTAACATGTTGTTAATTTACAAGTAAAACGTTGTCAAAAAAAACCCATAAAGGCAAGAAAGCAAACAAAAACTAAAACAGATTGAAAATCGGACATCTTTATAAAATCGAAATACTAGACACCAGAAAGTGACAAAATGACAGATTGATAAATTTTACATCGTAATCAGAGGTCAAAATAGAGAGTGGGTGTGTTTTAACTTGACTTTTTGAAGCAAAAGGAAACATGGCCACTCATGAATAACTTCAAGTACAGGGTAGAAGAAAACTTCGAGTTTTTCAACCAATCCAAATAACAAAACCGACAACTTATGTCCTGTGACCCTCCTCAAAAAATGAACCGTATTGCACCTAACCTACTATTTTTTTTTTTTGGGGGGGGGAGGGGGGTAGGTACATGCAACGTGGCTCATTTCCTGGTGGAGGTTCACCTGACATAGTTGCTGGATGATTATAATGAACGTGAGTCCACAACCCAAGCAACGACAACCTCTGACACTGCCATGGCAGATAATGCTGGTTATCAATCATGAAACAAAAAATCGGTTTTCCGATTCAGAGAGACAGGCGGTGCCATACCCGGAGCTCCTCACACTGAAAGGATGATCCCCTAAATCTTTGCAATGCATACCAATGTCTATTCTCGGCCTTTCTGCATAGATGCATAATATCTTCTCTGTGACAGAGATATCTTCTTCCTGTAGACAGACAGACAGACAAACAAACATAGAGACAAACAGGCAGACAGACGGGCAGACAGGCAGAATGACAGGCAGAGACAGACAAGCAAATAGTGATGATTGTTATTTACTCTATTTAAAATATTTATATCCAGGGTAATGGAAAAAGCACTCACGTGCTTTTTTTTTACATCAAGTCTCCGTGTGTATGCGGTTTTGAAAATTGTGTCGTCTGTTCTCACTGGTCACGCAATGGCCTCATCTTTCGAAAAGCGGAACAGGATTTAACGTGTGCGCAAGATATTCTGATCGTTCTATATGAACGCGGTAGGCGTCCCTGCTTGTGGAAGACGAAAGGCATGTAGGCTGACAACGATTCTCTGAGTGCCATTGTTAGATGAGCATTACACCTCCATCAAGGAGACAAGGGAGCGGGATGGCCTAGTGGTCAGAACCTTGCACTCGTGATCTGACACCTCGGGATCGAACCACCACTGAAAGCACCCGTTCAAGGGAATTTTTTTCTCTCTATGATTCGATGTCAGTAACGACTTCACTTCCTTGCAAAAAGGCCGTCGCGTGAGACAATAAATGCAGGTGCCGTGTTCGAATGCACGTGTCATATCTTGCATATACTTATGTTAAAACTCTTTTGGAAGAGTAGGACATTGCGTGCCGGTAGTAATGGGTGACAAACTATTTTTTAAAATGTATGCACACGTGTCGTGTTCAGACTCCATCCCCGATGTCAAATGCAGCTACCTTAAATGGTGAGTAAAATCTATTGCATACGCAACATCTCACTAGTTGTGAAACTCGAAGCTCTAGCCGAGAAATGAAACAAAACTCAAACAAACACAGAAGCAAACAACAATAATCTGACAACTCAACAACTCTTAAGTTAACCAATTAGTTTATCACGCAACAATTTGGTTGTGATGGGGGCGGTAATTAGATTATCTCCCATGCGATCAGAGCGACCTGTGTTGTTACTATTTTGGGGTACAGCTGCAAATTGCGAGGGGCTCTGTTTCGTAGGGTGGTGGTTGAAAACCGTCCACAACATACATTTTGCTTTTCTGGTGAAATGTAGAATTTATGCAGTCACTTCATAGAGGCTTTATGTACTGACTGTGCTGTCCAAACAAGAAGTTGTTGTACAGACTAAAGGCAGATCAAATATCTCTACTCTGCTACATTTTTATAACCAGCACGCCAGCCCCCAAAACACCACATTCAAACAGATGGTATTATCTGTAGTACTTCGCTGCAAGAGTTGTCAGTTTTGTGTGTGATCTGACACGCAAGTTCCAGCCCCTACATAAAGGTCAAGGCATTGATGATGACTGGCCATTGTTTGCTGAGACATGGATTGTAATGTACGCGAGTTATTTTTGCATTAACGAGAAGTTTGAGAGTAATGATGTGACCTACCAAAGCTGTGTTTAAGAGTAATGATGCGACTTACCAAAGCTGTGATTGAGAGTAATGACGTGACTTTCCAAAGCTTTGAATCAAACCTTTAATTGAAAACAATCTCCTGACCTACCGAGTTTGTGGTTGAGAAAAGAAGAGGCAGAGAAAAGTATCCATAGTTATGAACTTTTCATCCAGAATTGCGTTATTTTTCAGTGTTTTTTGTGTTGTTTCGTTTGTAGCAGTCTTTAAAGCATGTAGACAAGTTACATCATGTTTATTGATTTTGACCTGACACAGAAATGCTGAACAATAGTAGGCGGAAGGATATGTAGATCCCCAACACAGACACACGAAACCCTTCTAATACTCCCACTCCGCAGATGATGCTGCCCTCTCGTTCATTATTCAGTCGTGGCTTTTCTTCCATCCTAGTTTCTGACAGACGGATGATGCTGACAAACATGGCGCTGGTTCTGTTGAAAATTTACTCGGCTAAAGTCGGGCAATGCATAATAATAATGATGTCTGTGCTGGCATGCTTTGTTTCTTTTCTGGTCACTTCTGCTGCCAAGTGTCATCGTTTTCTTTGAGTTCAGATGGGGGATGTGGGGGTGGGTTATGCACAGATAGATCGAAAGTCAGACAGACAGACAGTCATACAGAGGGATGAACAGCTGAGAGAGAGGGAGAGACAGAAAGGCAGACAGACAGAGATAGTGAGAGAGCTCTGAACTCTGAACTTTAAAATGGTTTAATATTTGTTCTATGTATTTATTCATTTATTAATATACATTGGCCTTTGGTAACAATGCACTTTGTGGGGCTTAGACAGATGCAAAAGGATGTAATACCATTTCTCGTAAACTTTTGTAGGACGTTGGCTTAATATCTTGGCAGGCACCCAAAACTCTACACCTTGCATGTGTATAAGCATTTCAAAATCATGACTAGATAAAAGCTGACCTAGACCAAGAATCCAAACAAAACAACGCTAATAAGTCATCAGTTCACCTAGACTGCTTTCCAGAACACCGCAAAAAAAGAGGCATGTGAAAAAAATGATTGATGGACTTACACCTGATACATCAACAGGAGAGAGAGAGAGAGAGAGAGAGAGAGAGAGAGAGAGAGAGAGAGAGAGAGAGAGAGAGGAGAGAGAGAGAGAGACTGAGAGAGAGAGGGAGAGAGAGAGAGAGATAAAGAAAGAGAGGAAGAAGTTGTAGACTATGAAAAAAGACAAATTTTAACAGCATTCTTAAAGCAAAGAAGTATAACTTTAATTATGAGTTCTTTTGAACATAAAATATGTAGGTTGAATAGATAAGGGGGAGGGGGGAGAGGGGGGGGGGGGGTTAGAAGGCAGGAAAAAGTATCAATAAATATAAGCTATGCATCCAGAAGTGTCTTACCATATGTAACATATATTTCCTAGTTTTCTCTTCTTTCTTGTAGAAGTCTGCACAGCAAGTAGATAAGTTACATCATGGTTATTGAGCCTCACTTGGCATACAAATGCTGAACGATTGTAGGAGGACAGATATATACAGCCCCAGCAAACATACACACACACACACACAGACACAACACACAGACACACACAACACACACGCACACACACACTCACACACACACACTCACACACAACACACACACAAACACACATACACACCACACACACACACACACACACACACACACACACACACACACACACACCACACACAGCACACACAAACACACACACACACATACACAAAACACACAAACACACACACAAACACACACACACACACAAACACACACAAACACACACACACACACACTCACACACACATAGACCCCTCACACACACACACAAACACACACACACACACACAAACACAGACCCTCTAACACTCTCACCCTGCAGACACTGCTGCTCTCTCGTTCATTATTCACACCTGGCTTTTCTTCCCTCCATGACTCTGGCAGACAGATGATGCTGACAAACATGGCGCTGATTCTGTTGAAAGTTTACTGGGCTAAAGTCAGGCAATGCATAATAATAATAATGTATGTGATGACATTTGTTTTGCTTGTGACCCCTTCTGCTGCCAAGTGTCTTCGTTTTCGTTGAGTTCATATCGAGAGGGGTGGTGATGGTGAGGTATGCACAGACAGACAGATAGACAGAGGGACAGACAGATAGACAGACAGACAGACAGAGGGACAGACAGATAGACAGACAGATAGGCAGACAAATAGGCAGCTGGTAAGCAGGAAGGGAGAACACTGAACACTGAAAAGTGTTATTATACTTTGGCCTTGGGCCACTGTACAAAATATGTTTGGGGCAAAAGGAGAGGTAGACATCGTAGCAGAAAACAATTTTATCCATTTCCCATTTCCACTTGGCAGAGAGAGAGAAAAAGAAAGGAAGAGAGAGAGAGAGAGAGAGAGAGAGAGAGAGAGAGAGAGAGAGAGAGAGAGAGAGAGAGAGAGAGAGAGAGAGAGAGAGAGAGGAAAGAGAGAGAGAGAGAGAGAGGAGAGAGAGAGGAGAGAGAGAGAGAGAGAGAGAGAGAGAGAGAGAGAAGAGAGAGAGAGAGAGAGAAAGTTGGCTTTTTCTGTGTTTTTTATTTATTCATTTCATTCTTTTTTATCAAGGGTGATGAAATACGCGCTGATGACCTTTTTATATCCAGTCCCCGTGTGTATGTGGTTTTGTAAATTGTGTCATCTTTTCCCACCTGCATACGATGGCCTACCCTTCCGAAAAGCGGAACAGGATTTAACGTGTGCACGAGATGTTCTGCGTGAGTTCACACACGGGACCTCGGTTTATAGTCTCAAACGAAGGACTTTTGGGGCGAGTGGAGTCTGCACTGATGTTAACTCCAGGGGAAAATATTCTCCTTGAACGGCAATCCTCTGTGTGTGTGTGTGTGTGTGTGTGTGTGTGTGTGTGTGTGTGTGTGTGTGTGCATGTGTGTGTGTGTGTGTGTGTGCATGTGTGTGTGTGTGTGTGTGTGTGTGTGTGTGCATGTGTGTGTGACCATTTTGACCCACCCTGAAGGTAGCCACATTTATACTCTGATGATGAACGCTGGGTATGTTAGTGTTTTCAGAACCCACCAAACGCTAACACGAAATACTGGAATTATTACATGCATATGTCATCTTCTGCAGGTGTATAATATGCACGTAGGAAATTAAAGCACTGGCAGGTGTGCACTTGAAGTTGACCTGGAAGATTGTAAAAAAAAATCCATTAAAAAATGTCAGCACAGACATTTTTTTTATTATGCATTGCCTGACTTTCGTAGAGTAGACTTTCAACAGAACCAGCGCCATGTTTGTCAGCATCATCTGTCTGTCAGAGTTATGGAGGGAAGAAAAGCCAGGTCTGAATAATAAACGAGAGAGCAGCGTGCGCAGGGTGGGAGTGTTAGAGGGTCTTTTGTGTGTGTGTGTGTGTGTGTGTGTGTGTGTGTGTGTGTGTGTGTGTGTGTGTGTGTGTGTGTGTGTGTGAGTGAGGGGGGTATGTGTGTGTTGGGTGTGTGTGTGTGTGTGTGTGTGTGTGTGTGTGTTAGTGTGTGTGTATGTGTTGGGTATGTGTGTGTGTGTGTGTGTGTGTGTGTGTGTGTGTGTGTGTGTGTGTGTGTGTGTGTGTGTGTGTGTGTGTGTGTGTGTGTGATGGGGGTCTGTATACGCATCCGCCTACTATCGTTCAGCATTTGTGTTCCAAGTGAGGCTCAATAAACATGATACGACTTATCTACTTGCTGTGCAGACTGCTACAAGAAAAAAGAGAAAACTATGAAATATATTTATCATTGGTTGGGACAGCTCAGGATGCAGAGCTCACAATTATTGATGCTTTTCTCTGCCTCCCCCCACCCCTCTCCCTGCTGCCTATCTCCAACCTACAGATTTCGTGTTTTGTGCCGGACTGATATTGTTTTTATGTAAGAACTAAGTTAAAATCTGCCCATCCTTTAATTGTATGACTCCTTTATGTGTTGTGTGTGTGTGTGTGTGTGTGTGTGTGTGTGTGTGTGTGTGTGTTTGTGTGACTGTGTGTATGTGTTTGTGTATTTGTGTGTTTATGCATGTGTGTGCACGCGAGTGTGTGTATGTGCGTACACGCTTACAAATAAAACACTGTGAAAGTAATGAGAAGACAAGAATTTTAAAAAAAGGTTGCAGCTGTTGCTACTGTCGATGATGACACGTCTCTATTCTTTATCCAACAATCAGGCAGCAGCTATTGCTGTCTGTCATATCAGCCAAAACACTGCCGTTAAGCACCTGGAAACTGGTTCAGCGCATCAGTCAGTACCTGCAAGATTGGAATGTGGAGTTCCACAGGGATCTGTTCTGGGCCCTGTTCTTTTTACCCTCTACACTGCTCCACTGTCACATATAATTAACCGCCATCAGATCAACCATCATTTTTATGCAGATGACTCAGATTCTAAGCAGCGACACTCCTGAAAATCTGCCTTATCTCTTTACAAATATGGCCAACTGCTTTCAAGATATCCCAAATTGGATGATACATAACAAATTACAGCTAAATGCAGATAAAACGGAAACCATGCTTGTAGGGACCAAACACAAACTCTCTTCTATCACAACAGCTTCAATACAACTTGGCAATGCATCAGTCCCTTTATCCACTGCTGTGAAGTATCTAGGGGTCATTATTGACAACACACTCTCTATGCAAAAATTCATCACCCAGACCTGCCAGGCCTGCTACTATCAATTACGGCGTATTAGTGCAATTCGAAGGTACCTGTCCACAGATGCAACATCCAAACTTGTTGCATCTCTCATTCTTTCACGTCTGGACTATTGCAATTCTCTGTTGGCTGGTCTGCCAGCATTATAAATCCAATCCCTTCAAAGTATACAAAACTCTGCAGCTCTTCTAATCCTCAGAAAGAAAAAAAATCTGAGCATATTACCCCTCTCTTGCAATCTCTCCACTGGCTGCCTGTGCCACAGAGAGTAAACTATAAGATCAGTACCCTCTGTTACAAATGTCTCCACAAAACAGCACCCGCCTACCTCTGTGAAAGTCTTTACTTGTACACTCCTTCTCGTTCTCTCCGCTCTGCTGCAGATACCTTGTCCTTACGAATACCTAGATTCAACCAATCCACCATCGGCCGTCGCTTTTTCTCAATTTCTGGTCCATTGATGTGGAATGATCTCCCTCTCTCTCTCTCCACCAAAAGCCTTCTTATGACACTTTTAAATCCAGTCTCAAGACATATTTATTTCAAACATATGATTTTCCTCTCCTGCCTCATCTCATAGTTTTTCCCTGCCTTCAACAGCCAAGATTCTACTGCCCTGCCAGGGTGTGTGACCTCTGTGTCTGTCTGTGTACGTGCGTGCACATTTGGACTTGATGGAACTATTAGTTGTTACTGGTTGTATGACTGTGTAAGAATGAGTTGAGTGCAAGCGCTTTGATTTGTCTCTGCAAGATATACCGCTATATAAATTCCATTTATTTTTATGATTATGATTATGGTTATGATTATAATAATAATAATGATAATAATAATAATACTTATTATTATTATTATTATTATTATTATTATTATCATTATTATTATTATTATCCTACTTCAGCGTGGGAGAGAATGATTTTTTAAGTCTTTCTGGGAAAAAACATGGCATGGGGATGGACCAAGAAGGCAGCAAGTAGACAAGACGAAAAGAGACAAGACAGAAACAAAAAAGTTGTGCAACAGGTTTGAAAAGTCGGGCTACAACTATGAATCAGTTTTTCAAGGTCAAAATAGAGAATAGTTATGGAACACAGCTATGGTAGATCAGGAAATATTTCTCAAACGCGTTTTTGATAGGTCAGAAAATTGTTGTCAAGCTTCCTGCTAATGCACAAACATATTGCATACATCAGCAGCAATGGCGAGTTATCATCATTGCTTTAAACCTTAAAGGAGAACTTATATCGAAGCTGGAAGTCGCACGCCAGATGATACAAAACTGAAGTTTACCGCAGTTAACTACTCCAAATAATACCATCTGTCTTCGGATGTAGATGTTAGGGTTTTTGTTTTTTTGTCCAGCTGGCTGATGTATTCGTTAATAGTCATATAGCTGCGCCTGGGTTTATCACAGTTCTTGATGAAACCATTGACGCTGGGGGCAACAGCAAGGTGAGAGGCTGTATGACCAGTGGCTTTCCCACTCATGGAATTCCACTTTACAGCTTAGTCTTTAGTGATCGACTATGACTCTCTGACTAGGAGGCTTGACATGCACAGTCCTTATGTACTGCAGCCCTGGGGGCTAGTTGGCCTTTGGAGAACATCTCCAAAGCTGACTGTCCTTATGCCCACTTTGCCGAGAGAGTGGGGATGTACTGTGGGCAAGGCATCTCCACTATAATCAAATTTCTACCCAGTTTCCAAAACAGCAGCTGCCTCCTCTGCTGTTTTGGAGGTCATCGTCGAACATGACAGACTAACATACATATAGCAGAGTGGACACATTTGATCTTTACAGATTATTTCGACAGTGCAGACAGAACAACGTGGCGGCTATGGAGAGACTACATGAAGTCTACATTTCACCAGGAAAGCAAAGTGTATGTTGTGGACAGTTTTCAACCACTACCCTACGAAACAGAGCCCCCCTCACACACACACACACACACACACACACACACACACACACACACACACACACACACACACACTCACACGCACACAAAGTTTGCAGCTGTGCCCCGAAATAGTAACAACACGTGGCTCTGATCGCATGGGAGGTAATCTAACTACTGCCCCCGTCACAACCATATTATTGCATGATAAGCTAATTGGTTGACTAAAGGGTTGTTGAGTTGTCAGATTGATGTTGTTTGCCCCTGTGTTTGTTTGAGGACTTTTTGTTTGTTTGAGGGTTTTTTTGTTTGTTTTGGTTCACTTGGCTAGAGCTTCGAGTTTCGCAACTGGTGAGATTTTGCAAATGCTATCATTTTTCTTACCATTTTAAGGTAGCTGCACGTTTACTGTGAGGATTTTTTAAACACAAAACCAGCGTACATATGCATTTTTTTATAGTTTGTCATCCATTGTACAGGCACGCAATGTCCTACTCTACCAAAAGAGTTTTAACATAATTATATGCAAGATATGACACGTGCGTTCAAACACGGCACCTGGATTAGTCGGTACTGATATCAAATCCTTGAGAGAAAAACAAATCCCCCTGAACAGGTGCTTTCAGTGGTGGCTCGATCCTCGGTCAAACAGATCACGAGTGCAAGGTTCTGACCACTAGGTCATCCCGCTCCCCTGTCTCCTTGATGAAGGTGTAATGCCCATCTAACAATGACACTCAATGAACCGTTAACAGCTTACATGCCTTTCATCTCCCACAAGCAGTGACGCCTACAGCGTTCATATATAACAATCAGAATATCTTGTGCACACGTTAAATCCTGTTCCGCTTTTCGAAAGAGTAAGCCGTTGTGTGACCAGTTGGAACAGATGACAAAATTTACAAAACACACGGAGACTAGATGTAAAAAAGCGAGTGCTTATTCCATTATCCTGGATATAAATAAGAATAGAGTAAAAACAATCATCACTTTTGCTTGTCTGTCTCTTTCTGTCATTCTGCCTGTCTGTCTGTTTGCCTGTCTGTCTGTCTGCCTGTCTGTCTGTCTTTATGTTTGTCTGTCTGTCTATCTGCTTGTCTGTTTGTCTACAGCAAGAAGATGTCTCTGTCACAGAGAAGATATTATGCATCAAGGCAGTTAGGCCGAGAATAGACATTGGTATGCATTGCAAAGATTTAGGGGATCATCCTTTCAGTGTGATGAGCTCCGGGTATGGCATCGCCTGTCTCCCTGAATCGGAAAACATAATTTTTTTTTCATGATTGATAACCGGCATTATCTGCCACGGCAGTGTCAGGTTGTCGTTGCTTGGGTTGTGGACTCACATAGTCATCCAGCAACTATGTCAGGTGACCCTACACCAGGAAATGAGCCACACTGCATTGCACCTAACCCCCACCCCACCCCCCCAAAAAAAAAAGTGGGCTAGGTGCAATACGGTTCATTTTGTGATGGAGGGTCACAGGACATAGGTTGTCGGTTTTGAGATTTTTTTTGCTTGGTTGAATAACTATAAGTTTTCTTCTACCCTCTACTTGAAGTTATTCAGGAGTGGCCATATTTCCTTTTGCTTTGAAAAGGGCATGGTTAAAAACTCACCACCTCCCCCGTTCTGACCATGTATTAAGAGGCAACAAAGATAGATCTCTCATTTTGTTGCTTTCTGATGTCTAGTCTAGCATTTATGTTTCATAGAGTTATCTAATGTTCAGTATTTTTTTGGTTTTTGTTTGTTTCTTTATTTATTTTCTTCTTTCTCTTTGTAACTGTTGAATTGCGGATGGACAACATGTTTAAAACTAAAAAGATTTATCGGCGGTAGACCGTCTATATTATCTAGTGGAGAGGCACATGCAACAATTTCGGATGTCAAATTTTGTACTGCAAACATGTAATGGTCTCACAATAGACTGATGCAGAAAACTGTTGTCTTTATCATCTTCCAGTTGAACATAAAATGTTCAAACTAGTCTTGCCCAAAATAAAAAGAAAAAAACTGTCGATAAGCATACTTACCCCATGAAAAGAGACACCAATGATTTGTTGGTACAGTGACTTCCCTCCACATGAACCATTCGGCAGAACATAGGCACGAAAGTGGTGAAAGTGAGGACAGGAACAAGGCAGAAACAAAAAGAGAGAGAGGTAGAAAAGAGGAAGATTCTAGCACAGAATTTCCAGAAGATAGGGATGCTGTTAATACTGACAGGATCCCGGCATTCCCACAGGGCAATTAGGAAACTGAGTCTGAATGCTTATTGTAGAGGCTAGTATCTGCGAGAGAAATGTTTCGAAACATCTCTCTCAGGACCAAGGTCAAGCTACTGCATGCACTGGTCACTTCCACATATCTGTATGCATGCGAATCCTGGACACTGAATGCAGATCTACACAAAGGTGAATCCTAGCGTTGGAGATGGGATGCCTCAGAGGACCCCTTGGCATTTCAAAAATGGACCACATTACCAAAGAAGAAGTCCAACAAACCATCACCCAACAAGTAAAGCACTACAAAGACCTGCTGACCACAGTCAAGAAAAGGAAGCTCAGATGGTATGGACATGTGACAAGATCAGATGGGCTCTCCAAGATCATACTGCAAGGAACAGTACAGGGGAAGAGAAGGCGTGGCAGGCCGAAGAAGAAATGGGAAGACAACATCACTGAATGGACCGGGAAGAGCTTCTTTACAGCCCAGGCACTTGCACACAACCGCTGGAAATGGAGCCAACTGGTGCAAAGTTCGTCACTGCAGTGCCCCTACGATCGCAGATGGGATTACGGGAACATATGAGATGAGATGAGTATCTGTGCCATAGATTTGGATGCGCACATTCCAAAAATATTGTCGCCGATGGCGCGCGGGCCTTGGTTTGGCTGCAAGATTTGTTTGAAAGTGTCAACCACGGTGAGGTTTTCGCAATGTTCTCAGGCTCATAACTGCAAAATGGCAGACTTTTGGTGGATGAAAGGTATGTTAAAACCCGTTCCACCTTTTGGAAAAGTAGGCCAAGTCGTGCCGGAAGGAACGGGTGACAATTTAAAAAACGCATACACACAGGTGCCGTTAGACACCATCCTCGATTTAAGAATGCAGCTACTTTATTGGTGAGTAAAATCGATCATATATGCAATTTTATCATTGGTGAACCTTGCAATCTATGTGAGGAACATAGTACAAATCAGACTATTCTTTTGTTGAAACCGAATGCTGAAAAAACCCCACCGACAATTCAATAATAGTTCACGTGAACTGGTGAGAATAAAGTATAACGAAGTATAACGACACATGAACTAAACACACTTTCCACAAAAAACAACGTGGTGTTTTTTTCGTCTCGTGAGACAAGGAACTTTTCGGGTTTTTTCTTTTCTTTTCAAAGAAAAGACTTTCTTGAAAATTGATCTTCTTTTTTTCAAACTTACTTTATGTAGGAATACACTGCCACGTCTCGTGAGACGAACAAGGAACTTTTTTTTCTTGATCCAAAAGAAATGACGCGGTATTTTTTTTCTTCCTCCTGAAAATAGATCCTCTTGTTCTTTAAACTCCTATGTGTATGAATACACTGCGGAGTAAGACTACGCTGTTTGACAAACCGCCAAAATAGTCCTGATGATAGCATTGACAGCCAGCATCATTTTTCATCGCTGCGTCCCTAAGGGGTTGTGTTCAACAGGATGTACATTGATAACGTGTTATTGCCTTTGCCCTGAGGGAAATCACAACAAGTGGAGCAGTCAGAAATCTGGTTTGGAGGCGGGTGGGAGAATGTGTGTGTGTGTGTGTGTGGGGGGGGGTGGGGGGGGGGGGGGGGGGGGTTTGGAGGAATGGCGTGTGTCGTCTTTCTCTTTGGAAAGCGGTTGAGGGAGGAGTGGCAAGGGATGGGGGTGGGGGGGGGGGGTGGAGGGCACATCGTGACAGGACCACAGCAAAAGAACAGGAGAGGGGATGGGGGGGGGGGTCAGGCATTGAAGTGAAACTGTTGGGGTGTTTATTGTTTTTGTTTGTTTGTTTATCTGTTTGTTGTTTGTTTGTTTCTTAGACAGTGGAAGTGGAAAGAAAAAGATGGGGGGGGGGGGGGGGGGGGGATGGTAGTTTTTTTTTGCTTTTGACGATAGTGTGACTATTGTGTTATGTTGTGTTGTGTTGTGTCGTGTTGTGTGAACATACATCTGACTAAAGAGAGCATCACATAGAACAGACGTCATGCTAGAGAGATCATCACATTGAACATACGTCATTCTAAAGGGAGCATCACATAGAACAGACGTCATTCTAAAGAGAGCATCACATAGAACAGACGTCATACTAAAGAGAGCATCACATAGAACATACGTCATTCTAAAGAGAGCATCACATAGAACAGACGTCATACTAAAGAGAGCATCACATAGAACAGACGTGATACTAAAGAGAGCATCACACAGAACAGACGTCATGCTAAAGAGAGCATCACATAGAACAGACGTGATACTAAAGAGAGCATCACACAGAACAGACGTCATGCTAAAGAGAGCATCACATAGAACAGACGTGATACTAAAGAGAGCATCACACAGAACAGACGTGATACTAAAGAGGGCATCACATAGAACAGACGTCGTGCTAAAGAGAGCACCACATAGAACAGATCTCACACTAAAGAGGGCAGCACATAGAACAGACGTCGTGCTAAAGAGAGCATCACATAGAACATATGGCCGACTAAACAGAGCATCACATAGAACAGACGTCATACTAAACAGAGCATCACATAGAACAGACGTCATGCTAAAGAGAGCATCACATAGAACAGACGTCAATGAAGTTGACCTGGATGATAGTAAAAAAACCAACAAAACCCTACCCTTAAATCACCAGACGCTGCCGAGATTCGAATCCACGACTTCATGAATCTATGGGTTTGAAGTGAAATGGTCTTAACCCCCTGGCCAAAGTGTCCACAAGTGGACTGTGTAAGATCGAGTGCTGTGTGAACAGTTGTTCCATGGGTCTGACTAGTGATGAGTCTTGGGGCTCCTGTGGAGGAACAAAAAGGAAAAAAAAGAAGAAAAAACACGACACCTAGGGCCTATCGTAGGCCATTGTGTGTCGGTGGCAACAGATGACAGAATTTACAAAACCGCATACACACGGGGACTGGTTGTAAAACAGGCACATCAGTGCTTATTCCATTATCCTTGATATAAAAGAATAAATAAATTTAAAAAATAAATATCTTATGATCTTAAGAGTTGTATACAGCATCAGTTCTGGCAACTCTTGCTACGGCACTGGAACCATGCGTATCGGCGATTACCTTTCTAATGGACCATTCCAGCGACGTGGAGAGGGGTGGTGGAAGTGGTAGTGGGGGGGGGGGGGTGGAGGTCTGCTGCATGGGTAACAGCTTGCCCTCCATACTTACTTACCCAGGCTTTGTGCTCTGGAGAATAAATACCTAGAGCGCAACTCCATAGTCTTACGAGACTGAGAAATGCCTGCTACTGCTACTGCTACTACTACTACTACTACTACTACTACTACTACTACTACTACTACTACTACTACTACTATTACTACTGCTGCTGCTGCTGCTACTGCTGCTGCTGCTGCTGCTACTGCTGCTGCTGCTGCTGCTACTACGACTACTACTACCACTACTACTACTACTACTACTACTACTACTACTACTACTACTACTACTACTACTACTACTACTACTACTACTACTACTACTAAAGATTTTGGATGATGGTGGAAAGTTGTAATAAGAAATGCGTGCTATGGAAAATCTCTAAGTCAAACTCATTTTTACATTCAGAATGCTTATTGAATAAACAATGCATTTATTTATTTATTTATTTTATTTTTTATATTCTTTTATATCGAGAATAATGGAATAAACACTTATGTGCTTTCTTTACATCCAGTCCCCGTGTGTATACGTTTTGTAATTTCTGTCATCTGTTCCCACCGGCCACAATGGCCTACTCTTACAAAAAGCGGAACAGGATTTATCAAGCCATTATCTGTATAGGTTCTATC
>CM054163.1:24097819-24107819 GCA_028751875.1 Rapana venosa | reverse complement strand
CCGACCATCACTGCAGGTGTCTGCATATCTCAGACACTTTTGACACCGGGATAATATGTTATATCTGTTTTGGTTTTTGTAAAGCGAGTCGCATGGGGAAACAGTATCATTATGAAAGGGGGAGGAGAGTAAAGCGCTGTCGAGTAGTCTCAAAGCAGGTTGGCTTTCATAGAGGCGTTATTGCATCATCCTTATTGATCATAATGCAATAAAAGAAAAAATGTCTCTAATTTTTATTTATTTTATTCTTTTATATATAGAATAATGGAATGAACACTTGTGTGTTTTTTTACATCCAGTCCCCGTTTGTATGCGGTTTTGTAAATTCTGCTATCTGTTCCCACCGGCACACAATGACCTACACTCACATAAAGCGTAACATGATTTAACGTGTGCGCAAGATGTTTTGCGTGCGTTCGCACACGGGGCCTCTTTTTATAGTCTCATCCGAAGGACTTTTGGGGAGAGTGAAGTCTGCATTAATGTTAACACAAAAGGAAAATATCCCCTTGAACGGGAATCGAACCCGATCGTCAGATTGCGAGCGCAATGTTCTAAACACTAGGCTATCCCGACCCTGAATTCTAACATTTAATTTGATGGACCAGATTGCTCTGTTCTCATGGTGATCTCGGTTTCGGATTTCATATGCACTTATGTGCCTGTGCTGTTGTTTATGTCATAATGGAAAAACAAACAAAAACGTTGGATAGATGTTACTTTGGTGGCTACCCCAGGTGGGTGTCTCACCCAGTCTGGCTTCGCGCCTGAGCTATCACTGTTGTTAGTATGGGGATTAGTAGATGCTGTCCTACGTCTGTCATCTCAAAAAGGCATCAATGAACACCAACCAAAGTGACCCAGCAGCTGTGCTGGGCGCCTCTGGCTGGTGACCATCCTACAGCCTGATATTAATCAGCTTCGTGTGGATTTATAAGATTATGCGACACAGCTATTCTGGGTATGGCTGGGGCGAAGAGATTGAAACGAGAAATGTGGAAACAGTTTAAAATCAAGCTGGCTTGATCCTTTCCCTGGCTCCCTTTTTCGTGATGCATTTGCACAGCTTCTACCCACTATCACCAACATAGTAAAACTATCTCTTCTTTCCTGAGATTCTCCATCAACTCTCAAAAATGCAAACATCAGACTTCTGCTAAAAAAGCACGGACCTTGATCAAAACTTTCTGAAGAAATAATTATAGACCAGTATCAAACCTACCTGTCATCTCCAAAGTACTTGGAAACAGTAATTCTGAAAAAAGTCTCACTCCGATAGACTTCATCCTCCTTTTCAGTCCGCCTACCCCACCAACCATACCACTGAAACTACTCTAGTCCAATTTTTTCTCTTCCACCCCCTTTTTTTTTTAAGCTCACCCAAAAATTTTTTAAAATTTTTTAATTTAAACAAAGGAAAACCCCCCTTAAAAATAAAGTTTAATTTTGGAGGAATGTTTAAACACAGGATGCCCCTTTTTAAATTTAATTTGAGGGAGATTTTTTGTTTTGGGTGTCTTTTTTTTTACTTTTCCCTTTTTGTTTTTTTTTTTTCAAAAAAAAACAAAAAAAAAAACGGGTAATTTTTTTGGGTCCCCCAGGGGGTGCCCCCCGGTTTTTAAAAACCCTGTTTTGGGGGGGGATTTTAAGTGAGTTTTTACTAAAAGGAAATAAACCACCAAAGGCCCCGTGGGGGGGGCCCGGGGGGAAACCTCCCCCCAAATAGGGGGAAAAAATTTAAAAAGCTATTGGGAAATGGGGGGAAGGAAAAAAAGGGAAAATGGAAAACTTTTAAAAAATCGGGGTTTTTTTTTTCCCCCCCCCTTTTCTGATCCCGACTTTTAACCTCCCAAAATTAAAAAATCCCCTTCTTTTTCCCCCTTTAAAAAAAAATAAAAAGACTTTAAAAAAAAACCCCTTAAAAAACCCTTTCAAAGGGGTTTCCCCCTTCCCCCTTTCTCCCCCCTACTAAACAAAATTTTCTCCCCCTCTTCTTTCCTCCTTCTCCCCCTACCCCCAAACCTCCCTGCTCTTTTCCCGCCTTTCACTTTCCTTCTTTCCCCCCCCCTTCTTTTTTTTTCCCTTTTTTGCCCCCCCCCCCTCTTTTCTCCTCTATTTTCAAAAATTTATTTCCCCTCCCCCTTCTTTTCCCTTTCTTCCCCCCTTTTAAACTCCCTCAAATCCGTCCCTGTTGTTCCCCGGTTCTCCCTTTTTTTGTCCCTGTATCTCTTGCTTTCTCTCCTCTCCGGCTTTCTTTTTTTTTTCCTTCTCCTTCCCCCCCCCCCAAAAAAAACCTTTCAATTCCCTTCTTTTTTTGTTTTCCCTTTTTCCCCCCTTTTTTTGGCCCCCCTCCCCTTTAAACCCCCAAATCAAAAAATTTCCCTTTTTGCCCTCTTCCACTTTTTTCTCTTTTTCCCCCCCTTTTTTTCTGCCTTCCCCCCCCTCTCCTCCTTTTCTTTTCTTCCTTACCCCCACATTAACACTTTTACACATTTCTCTTTTTCTTTTTTTTGGGCACAAACCCCCCCCCCCCCCTTCCCCCGGGCCCCAAAAAAGGCGAAAAAAAAGCTAAGCACGTTTCAATGCCACTGAAAAAAACTTTGATTTGTTTGTTTGGGAAAAAAAATTCAAAATTCCCTAGTTTTAAAATGGACATTCCCCCCGTCGTAGATCCTTTTTCCCCCCAGACCCAAAAATTTTTTTTGGGTTGGTTTTGTTTCTGGTTTCTTTGGAAAAATTTTTTTTTTAAAATTTGTTATGAAAATCCCCCAGAAATTTTTTTTCCGGATTTTCCCCCGTTGGGGGGGTTTTGGTTTTTTGTGTGGGGGGGGGGTTTGGGGGGGGTGTGTTGGGGGTTTTGGGGGGGGAAAGGGGTTTTTAAAAAAAAAAAAAATAAAAAGAAAAAGAAAAGAAAAAGAAGAGAGAAGGAGGGTAAAAAAATAACAAGGGGTTTGGGGGGGGGGAATAAAAAAAAAAACAGATGGAAAAAAAAGGGAAAAAACGAAGCAGGTTTGGAGCCCCCGGAAAAAATTTAAATCCAAAAAAATTTTTTTTTAGATGGGAAGAAAAAATAAAAAATTTATGAAAATGGGGGGGGTAAAAAAAAGGGGGAAAAAAAAGGGGGGTTTAAAATAAGGGGGGGGAAAAATTGGGGAAAAAAAAAACAAAACAAAAATCATAAAAAACATTCTACAAAAAACACTAACCCAAAAATTCCCTTAAAACCCCTTTTAAAAAGAAAAAAAACAGATATGAATTGTGTGTTTTTGTTAAATAGTGTGTTTGGTAAAAGACAAAAATGACGTTTGAATTATGAGGGAAATTTTTGTTTTTTTTTTTGGGTTTTTTTCCCTCGAAAAAGTTCTTTTCCCTTCTTTAAAAACCCGATTCTTTTCCAAACGTTTTGGGAAAAAGGCTAAACGAAAAAAACCCGGGGGGGAGGGCTTTTGCCCACCTTCTTTTAAATCGCCCCAAAAAGGGGGTTGAAAAATTTAAAAAAAAAATCCCAAAATTTTGGGAACAGGCGTCAGAACCTCATTTTCTTGGGCCAGCAAAATGAGGGCGGGGGCCCCCTTTCCCCTCCCTCGCGCTTTCCTTCCCCGACCCTAAAGAGGGCCCTTTCATTTGGGGGGGGGGGGACTGAAAGGGGGGAAAAGGGCACCCCCCTTTAAAAAAGCTGTTTAAAGGTAAAGGGGCACCCCCCCCTTATAAGAAATAAAAAAATTTTTTTCTCCTTTTTTTTCTTCTTTTTTCCCCCTTCTTCCCCCCCCTCCTTTTTTTTCCTCCTTTCTTTTTTTTCGTTTTTTCCGCTTTTTTTTTTTCCTTTTTCCCCTTTCTCCCCCCTTTTTTTTTTTTTTCCTCTCCCTTCTCCCTTCCTTTTTTTTCTTTTTTTAAAATTTTTCCCCCCATTTTCTTTTTTTTCCCCTCCCTTTCGCTTCCTTTTTGTCTCCCCTTTTTTCCCCGGTTTTTTTTTTTTTTTTCCCCCTTTTCCCTTTCTTTTTTTTTTTTTTCCCCCCCCCTTTCTTCTCTTTCCTTTTTTTTTCCCCCCCCCCTCCCATCTTTTTTCCCTTTTTCCCCCTCTTTTTTCCTTTTTTTTTGTTCCCGTTTTTAATCTACACTTTTTTTTTCTTTTTTCCCTTTTTTTTCCCCTTTCCCCTTTTCCCCCCCCCCCCCCCTTTTCCCCCGTTTTTCCCCTTGTTTTTTTTTTTTCTTTTCCCTTTTTTTTCTCTTTTCCCCTTTTTTTAAAAAAAAGAAACCCCCAAAAATTTTTTTTTTTTTCCCCCCAAAAAAAAAAAAAAAAAACCCCCCCCAAAAAAAAAAAAAAAAAAAAAAAATTTTAACTCACTGAAATGTTACTGCTTTCTGTTGCCACATACATCCCCATTTCCTATAGGAAAGCATCTGCTGCAATGTAATTTGTCACACAACAAACCTTTACTGTCAACCCAGCCGCCATGGCGCAGTGGTTATCGCCATGGAGTAAGGACTGGAAGGATGTGGGTTCGAATCTCATAGACTAAGAATTATTAAGATTGTTTTGCCTTTGGCTGACACGTTGTCAGCGTGAGGTTGAGTTTGATGTGAAAAGGCTTGGGATCACACAGTCAACCTTCATCCACTTTACGGATGTATTTATTCTTTTATTTTAAGGATAATGGAAGAAGCACGCGTGTTGGCTTTTTGTTGTTGACATCCAGTCCCCATGTGTACGCAGTTTCGTAAATTTTGTCATCCAATCCCACCAGCAGACAATGACATACTCTTTCGAAAAGCGGAACAGGATTTAGCGTGCGGTTTTGGGAGTGTTGATCAAATTACCTGACCAACACAGCAGGTGTCTGTATCTCTCGGGCCCGGTTGGAAGGAGGGATATAGTAAAGCCCTAAAGAGCACACACCTCCACATCATTTTTATGGCGTCATCCTCATCATCATTATCGATCATTATGCAATAGAAAAAAAGATGTGTCACTGATTTGGTGATCTTAGCAGCTCTGGTTTCATGGGTGATCTCGGTTTTGATTCCGCCCGTACACTTTTGTGCCTGTGGGGAAAGTGTGTCAAAAAGTATGGGGACAGAGGTTATTATGCATCTAAGCGCTTTGGTTTGTCTGTGCAAGATACCGCGCTATATAAATTCCATTTCTTGCTCTTGTTCTTGTTCTGAGAGAGAGGGAGAGAGAGAGGGAGAGAGAGAATATATATATATATATAATATATATATATATATTTAATAAAATATATATATATATAATTATTTTATATATATATAATATATATATATATATATAAAATATTTTATTATATATCATCATCATCATCATCATCATCATCATCCCGTGACTTGGCGGTCGTGGAGGAGACACGAAGACATGCCGTGGTAAGCCTCCTCCATCCATCTCGGTCCTCCCGGGTCTGCGCAGTAGTGCCGAGTCATTCATCCCGGTCCATTCCTTTATGTTGTCCATCCCTGACTTGTTCTGTCTTCCCCTTTTCTGCCACCTTCGAGTTTTCCCTGCAGTACTGTTTTGGCAGAGTGTTGTGGTCGGTGACGGGGCCGAACCTGTCAGCTTTTTTTTTTCTTGACGATGGTGAGAAGGGGTTCCTGTGGACCTCCAGGCGTGTTTTTTGGTTTTCTTGAAAAATTTTTCATTGGTCTTTCGTTCTCTCCAGGATATGCCCAGCAGTTTTCTAGGCAATTTTGTTTCAAATGAATGGATTCGTTTTGGGCTGTTTCAGCATCAATGTCCAGATTTCACTTCCGTACAGCAGGATAGTCTAAATTAGGGCTTTGTAAGTTTTAGTTTGATTGGTAAACTGATTCTCTTTACTTTTTCCATAGGGGTGGTAAGTTTTGTCATGGAAGATGTTCCAGGGCAGTTTGACTTTGTTTCTGTCGTCGATCGCCCGTCCTTTGTGAGTGTAGCGCCAAGGTATTTAAAAGCGCCTACCTCCCTCCAGTTGCTGGCCATTCATGTAAATTTAGCAGTGGCGTTGCTCGTGCTGTTACACAAGTACTTTAACTTTTCTCCGAGCTCACCTCCATCCCATATGCTCTAGCTCTTTTTCTCAAGTCTGGTTGTAAGATCTTGCAGCTCTGTGTTACTCTCGCCCATAAGGTCAATGCATCGGCAAACCGCAAGTTTTGAGGGGTCTGCCCCCAAAATGGAGATGGTAAGTGGAAGTCATGGGGGGTCTCTTCATAATGTTTTCAAAAACAGATTAAAACGGGACTGGAGATAACAGGCATCCTTGTCGGATCCCAACTGTGGTTTTGAAGTAGTCTCTGACCTGATTGTTCAGAAAGGATTGCACTGCTTGGGGTGTTGTATAGTGCTTGAATGGTTTTGCACTAGCCCTTCTTCAATGCCAAAAACATTCTGAGACCTGCCACAGGCCTTCGTGCCATACTCTGCGAAAGCCTTCTTGAAGTCGATAAAGTTGTGGAACAGGTCTCTCTGATGTTGAAGATGTTTTTCCATCAGGGTGTGGCAGTTAAAAATCTGTTCGATTGTGCTCCTGCTGCCCTGAACCCCGCTTGTTCCTCTGCAAGGTGTTCTTCTGCCTCCTCCCTTTAGTCGATTCAAAATAACTTTGAGCATGATCTTGCTGGCGTGGCTGATGAGGCTGATTTTTCTATATTTTGGCATTGGCGTAAATTCCCCTTCTTGGGCAAGGTATGATGATTATTGTGTCCATTCTGTTGGGCCCCTGTTTTGTCTCCCAAATCTTCTGACAGATAGCTGTAAAAATGTGTGATAACTATTTCGCCCCCCATGCTTGACAGCTCTGCTGGTATGTTTTCTGCTCCCCGGTATTTTCCTAAATGGTAAACTGCGGATGGCTTCTCCACTTCTTCCTCAGTATAGGGAATGACGAGGGTACTCTTGATGTTGCTGCTTCCTCTTCTATTATGCCTTGTCAGGTGGATTGGTAGTTGTTAGTTCTTGACAATACTCAAACCAACCTGTTCAATGCAGCTGAGCTTTCTGTGAGGGGGTTTCCGGAGCTGTCTTCAATGACTGATGATTTGGGTTTGAAGTGGTTTTGTGAGTTTCTCAGGGTGTCGTATGCCTTTTTTACTGTTCCCACTTCATGCTTTTTTCGATCTCATCACATTGATCACGATCCACTTTCCTCTGGCCTTTAACATTGACTTCTTTACAAGATTGTTGCTCCCCGGTATTCTTTAGGGCTGGAAGACCTGGTTGGTTTCAGTGCTTTTCTTGTATCGCAGAGGGCCAAGATGTCATTGGAGTCCATGGCTGGTGTTATCCTCTCTGACACCCAGTACCTCCCCTGCTGTTCTCGACTGCCTCATTAAAGTTGTTGGTGAGGTCATTGATGTCATTGTTCAGGAGGGTTATTGCCGCAAAACGTCCGCCAAGCTTAGCTTGGAAGATCTCCTCGACATCTAGATCTTTCAGTTTGTCCACGTCAAATTTGATACGTGGGTTTGCAGGCTATTTTTTTCCCCTTTAACTTCATTTTGAATACCTGCAGCACAAGGTCGTGGTCGCTGCCTATGTCAGCTCCATGGTAGGTTCTTGTTCTGGCTCTGTTGATGCTGGATTTGAAGCGCCGTGGTGTTAAGATGAAACCTATTTGGTTATGGATCTTGCCGTTTGGCGCATGCCAGGTTGTCCTCCTTGACTGCTTGTGGGGATAGAGGGTATTGGCAATAGTAAGTCTGTGGATGCAGGCAAACTCCAGCAGATGTAGTCCCCTGTCGTTGGTCTCTCCAGTTCCAAACTAATCAACTGTTCCGGTCCATTGGTTGTTAGAGTCAGGACCTACTTTGGCGTTAAAATCCCCTTGAATGATGATGCTGTCTTTCTTGGGTATCTTCATAATGGTCTCTTCAAGTTCTTCGTAAAATTCTTCTACTTCTTCATCTGCATGGTCAGATGATGGTGCATAGATTTGTATGATGGTGATGTTCTTGGGCTTGGCCGACACCCGGATGCTGATAATCCTGCTGGAAGCCGGTGTACAGCTGATAATGCACCCCACTACTTCCTTTCTGACAATAAATGCCACTCCATGTTGATGATGTTTCTCTTGACCACTGTACCATATCTTGTTGCCTTCTTCAGTCATTGTCTCACCAAATCCTGTCCATCTCACCTCTCCCAGTCCAATAATGTCCCATTTATAGCGGCTAAGCTCATACCCTAGTTCTTTGATTTTTCCGCACTGGTAGAGTGTACGGACGTTCCATGTTCCAATGGTGATCTGTTCTCTAGGGAGCTTGAGTAATGTTTTAACTCCAGTAGCTGACTTGTCACTTCCACCCTGGAGTTGATCAATGGAAAGCGCGGCCGTTGGTAACCCGGGCCTCGACCGATCCGGTATCATATTGGCTTTGTCTTTGTCTCTCATGTCTTTTCTGTGGGCTTAGGATATTCCTTGGTGGCGCCAATCTCCTCTCCAAGTCTCCATATGTTTTGGGGTTTTTCTATTGGGGTTTCCTCCCCCACATGCATCAGGTTGTACTGGGTTACATGGATACCAGTAGCAGTAACAGAGAACTCCGACTGACCTGACCTGAATATATAATATATTATATATAAAATATATATATATATATATATATATCTACACACACAACTCTCTCTCTCTCCCTCTCTCTCACTCATTCTCACAAACACACACACAAACACACACACACACAAAACACTGCACCATACACGTCCCCACACAACACAACGCACACCACACACACCCCACACACACACACACCACACACACAAAACACACACACACACACACCCCACACACACACACACCCCACACACACCACAACACACACACACGGGGATATTTTCCCCTGGAGTTAACATCAGTGCAGACTCCACTCTCCCCAACAGTCCTTCGGATGAGTATATAAACCAAGGCCCCGTGTGCGAACACACGTACAACATCTTGCGCACACGTATATCCTGTTCCGCTTTTCGTAAGAGTAGACCATTGTGTGCCGGCGGGAACAGATGATAGGATTTACAAAACCACATACACACGGGGATGGATGTAAAAAAGTACATAAATGCTTATTCCATTATCATCGATATAAAAGAATAAATAAATACATTAATAAATAAATAAAACGCTCACACACACACACACACTTGCACGCACGCAACACACACACACACACACACACACACACACACACACACACACACACACACACACACACACACGTTAAGGACAATCTCTGACCACAGGCTGATTCTGGGTGGACAGTCACAGTCATTCCATTACCAGGGCAGATGGATGGATGGTGCACTTTGTCTGACAGAGGAGACTGGGAGGGATATGAGTGTGTGCGTGTGCGTGTGTGTGTGTGTGCGTGTGTGTGCGTGCGTGCGTGTGTGTATGTGTGTGTGTGTGTGTGTGTGTGTGTCTGTGTGTGTGAGTCTGTGTGTGTGAGAGAGAGATATAGTGTGTGTGTGTGTATGTGTGAGCGAGAGGGTGCGCGAGTCCGTGTGTTGGGGAGTGTGTGTGTGTGTGTGTGTGTGTGTGTGTGTGTGTGTGTGTGTGTGTCCGTGTGTGTGTGTGTGTTGTGTGAGTGCGCGTGTGTGTGTGTGCGCTTATGTGTGTGTGTGTGTGTGTGTCCGTGTGTGTATGTGTGTGTGAGTGCGTGTGTGTGTGTGTGTGCGCTTATGTGTGTGTCTGTGCGCGTGTGAGTCCGTGTGTGAGTCTGCGTGTGTGTGCGAGTCTCTTTGTGTGTGTGTATGTGTGAGTGTGTGTGTGTGCGTGCGTGTGTTTTCTAGTCAGCAGACAGAGTACTTCAGCCCAGTGATATCTCACCATCACGACAGTTGTGTCCACACAGAAAATAGGATTCCTTTTTTATCAGACAGGAATAGGGCGAATTTGGGAAGAGGCAAGGTAAGAAGTCTTTGGGGAGAGAGAGGGAGAGAGAGAGAGAGAGAGAGAGAGAGAGAGAGAGAGGAGAGAGAGAGGAGAGAGAGAGAGAGAGAGAGAGAGAGAGAGAG
>CM054163.1:24065677-24097319 GCA_028751875.1 Rapana venosa | reverse complement strand
TTTTCCCAAAAGGGAACAAGGGCCACAGCTTCACACAAGTTCACAACTTCCCCGATGAGTGAGAGTGACTATTTGCAGGACTGGTTAATAATCCTTGTTGGATGAGGATTTGGAGCATCGCGCGCGTGTTCTCAATGTGTACGTCGCGCGCGAGCACACAGTGGAACGTACTGCACGGATATACTCCATGCGCCGTACGCGCGCGCGCGCACACACACAGACCACGCATACACGCACATACATACATACATATATGCATACATACATACACGCATACATACATACATACATACATACATACATACATACATACATACATACATACATACATACATACGTAAACACACTCCATACATGCATACATACATACATTCATACATACATACATACATACATACACACACCATACATACATACATACATACATACTTACATACATACATACATACATACACACACATGCATACATAGCCTAGTGGTTAGAACATTGTGCTCGCAATCTGACGACCCGGGTTCGATTCCCGTTCAAGGAGATATTTTCCCCTGGAAATCACCTAAGTGCAGACTCCACTCTCCGCAAAAGTCCTTCGGATGAGACTATAAACCGAGGCCCTGTGTGCAAACGCACGCAAAACATCTTGCGCACACGTTAAATCCTGTTCCACTTTTCGTAAGAGTAGGCCATTGTGTGCTGGTGGGAACAGATGACAATTTACAAAGCCACATGCACACAGGGACTGGATATTTAAAAAAAAGCACATAAGTGCTTTTTCCATTTTTCTTGATATAAAAGAATACAATAAAATAAATAAAATGAAATAAATGAAAAAGAAACGTACATGCATGCATACTTACAAACACACACACACACACACCATACATACACACACCACACACACACACATACTTACATACACACACACCATACATACACACACCAAGCATACACAAACAGTCCAACCCCTAACATCTGGACTACTCCTGTATCCCAGACCCTGACCCTTTGCCATAATGATTGTTGATCAATGGTCTGGTCAATGTTTGTGAAGGGAAGGAAGGCCTCCTGGGGACCTGGAGAGCCACAGGGAAGTCATCAAGACTTCAGTGGCTTCTTAGTTTTTGAGGGTGATAGAAAAGTAATTTAGACAGAAGTGTCTGTGTGGGATACCCACTCCCTTCCAGGCGTGTGTCGGAATACGTTGAGTAGACTTTGCTAAGAGAGTATAGGAATGTTTCTTTATTTATTTTGTTCTTGAACATCAAAGCACTAGCAGATGAACAAACAAATATACAAACAAACAAACAACAACAACAACCCCCAAACACTCTAGGTTTCAGTCAGAACACGCAGTAGCCTATTTCTCCGGCTGGCCTCTAGCCTCTAATCCCCCACACTCACAGGAGACACCAGTCTGCACCTGCCTGCTTCTTCACATCCTTCACCCTGCACTGTGCTGGCTATTTCCAGCTAGGTCTACACACCATTTGTCATTCTGAACCTTCCACGCTCTCTTTAACATTTTTATTTTCTCGAAAGCTTTTCCCTTAAAGTAACAAGGCACCACATGCATTCACACAAGTTCACAACTGTCTCCCCTGAGTGAGTGGGAGTGACTATTGCAGGACTGGTTAATCCTTGTTGGATGAGGATTTGGAGCATCGCGCGCGTGTTCTCAATGTGTACGTCGCGCGCGAGCACACACTGGAACGCACTGCACGGATATACTGCATGCGCCGTACACACACACGCACACACACACAGACCACGCATACACGCACATACATACATATATGCATACATACATACACGCATACATACATACATACATACATACATACATACATACATACATACATACATACATACATACATTACAAGCATGCGTGCATGCATGTCGCATGCATACATACACATACATACATACAGAAGCATGTGTGCATGCATGTATGCATGCATACATACATACACATACCTACATACATAAACAACACATACAACATAAAAATACATATCATAATTCAACATACATACATACATACATACATACATACATACACACATACAATTTACCTACATACACACCTACATTCCTACATACACACATATATACATCATACTACATACATACATACATACATACATACATACATACATACATGCATACTACATACATACATACATACATACATACATACATAATAATACATACATTTCATACATACACACATACATGCATACACCCAAAATACATACATCATACATACCCTACAAATATACCCACATACACACCTACATACATACGTATATAAAATACATACGTTTCATACACATACATACATACATACATACATACATACATACATATATGCATACATTCATACATACACACATACATACATACACCATCCATCCATCCATCCATTCATCCATACATGCATACATACACCATCCATTCATCCATCCATCCATACTTACATGCATACATACATACATGCATACATACATACACTATCCATACATCCATCCATCCACACACACACAAACAGTCCAACCCCTAACATCTGGACTACTCCTGTATCTGAGACCCTGATCCTTTGCCATAATTATTGTTGATCAATGGTCTGGTCAATGTTTGTGAAGGCAAGGCCTCCTGGGGACCTTTTAGCTATGGGGAAGTCATCAAGACGTCAGTGGCTTCATAGCACTTGAGGGGGGTACATAAGTCATTTAGACAGAAGTGTCTGTGTGGGACACCAAATCCCTTCCAGGCGTGTATTGGAATACATTGAGTAGACTTTGCAAAGAGAGTATAGGCGTGTTTCATAATTTGTTCTTGAATAAAATTAATCGTCCATAGACATGCATGGTTTAAAAAAAATTCTTGACATTTCTGTACACCGGTTTTAATACATGTAGGTCACCAACACTGTAATGAATAAGTTCAAACTGCATAATACATTTTTATTAATACTGTATTCACTCATTAGAACAACACTGCATGATACTTCCAGTTGATACTGTTAGGTTTTAGTGTCATGTATTTTGAACGAAGTACATTATTTTCAAGAGCAAACTTTTTCATAAACTCCAAAATAAAGGGAAGTAATGCTTTTCAGGAACAAGGAAACAAAAGGGAAGCAACTTCACAACAGAACTAATCAAACGAAAAGGTCACGTTATTGTGACTTTTTTTTCATACCCTATAATTCTTTCAAACGTTGTGCCGAGATGAAAATCAATACATCTATATAAAGTTTTCCAACAAAGTTGAGGAGCAGTGCTTCTGATTTTGATTTACAGAGCGTGATGGAGCTGATCATGTGCTTGCTTATCGCTAGTATAAAATGGTCAATGCATATGAAATACATTTCATATTCTGCTGTCCTGCAGGTTTATGATCTCTTATGCTGAAGCTATTTCCAGACAAAAATACTACCAAACTCTATACATATTCAGATCCACTTTGCTGTTATCCTCACAGCACTAGAGTATTCCAGTCCATCTAGCAATCTATGTTTACCAGCCAATGTTGAGGCTTCGTGCTGTAACTTCGTAAGAATGGGTATTTGTTGAGCAGTTCTATAGGCTATGTGTGACATGTGGTTCGTATAGTTATACCATTTACGTGTGTGTCATCCACCATCAGTATGGGGCTAATCTGTCTGTGTGTCTGTCTGTTTGTCTGTCTTTCTGTTTGCCTGTATGTCTCCCTCTGTTGTGTGTGTGTGTGGGGTGTTGTGTGTGTGTGTTGTGGTGTTTGGTTGTGTGTGTGTCTCTGTCTTTGACTGTCTGTCTGTGTGTTTCTGTCTGTCAAATCGTCTGCCTGTCTGTCTGCATGTGTTTTGTCTGTGTCTTTTGTCTGTCTCTCTTCTGTGTATCTGTGTCCCGTTCTGTCTGTCGTCTCTATGTTGTCTCGTCTTTGTCTGTCTGTCTGTCTATCGTTTCTCTTCTAATGACTTTCTATGTCTCTATCTCTTTTTCTGTCTTTTGTTGGGCTTTGTGCCTCCTGTCTCTCTTTACCGTCATCTCTTTCTCTGTCTATGATTGATATATATATATAAAAATATATATATATATCATATATAAATATATATATATATATATATATAATTATTTATAAAATATATATTTTTATATATTATATATTGCTACTCCCTTTTAAACTAATCCAAATCATTTATCGCTATTCAAATGAGTCGAAAACTATCATCAACTGAAACCATCACATATATTACTAATATTTGGGTATTGTAAACTCAAAACATCTCAATGATGGATCGAATTGGAGCCATCAATATCACGAACTCAGTCCCTTAAACCCTAGGCTATCTCGCCCTCGAAACAAAGAACACCAATAAAAGTAAATCTAAGAAAATAAGGACGACAATGGAGGAAACACAAATCTGTGGATGAAAGTCAGACAAAACATGAATACATCAAACAGTGGGCAGGGGTGGTAGGAAGAAAACAAACAGAACAGTATGAGACAAAACTTTGAGGCCAGATTTTGATGAAATCTGCTGTCTCCTTGAATAAAAATCATAAATCATCAACAGCACAATCAGACGTACAGAACTGGTTTGGAGGGGCGGTGATGGTTATAGGGGGAGGTAATAGTGGTTAGAAAATTGAGTTTGCTAACTTACAGCCCGAGTTTGAGCCACCAATGAGGCGTCCTTTCAAGAGTATTTGCCCCCTCTCCCCCTCCTCCCTGGAGTTAACTGACTCAACTCCCTCGAAAAGTGTTCCAGGTGTGACTACAAACCGATGTTCTATGTGCGAACAGGAGGGAACATCTTTTCTACTCATTAAAATATTTTCCGTCTTTCGGAAGAGTAGCGCCATTGTATGCCGGTAGGAACAGAATCTAAGATTTGAAAAAAAAGAAAACACACACACGCACACACGCACAGACACACAAAGACACACAGACAGACAGACACACACACACACACACACATATATGTATATATATATATATATATATATATATATATATATATATATATATATTATATATATATATATATATATACACACACAATCATCAACATTAATCATCAAAGCCGACTCCACTCTCCCAAAAAGTCCTTCAAATGAGAATATAAACCGTGGTCCCGTGTGCGAACGCACGCAGAACATCTTGCGCACACATTAAAACCCGTTCGCTTTTCCGAAAGAGTAGGCCGTTGTGTGCTGGTTGGAACGGATGACAATTTCTTTTTAACAAAACTGCATATAAAAGGTGAATGGATGGAAAAAGAAGCACATGAATGCTCATTTCATTATCCTCGGAAAAAATAAGGAATAAAACAAAACCCACAACACAACACAACTCAACCAAACAAAACACATACACACAAACAAAACAACACACACACACACACACACACACACACACACACACACACACACACACACACACACACACTAGAACGTCGTGTTTAGACATTATCCTCAAAGTCAGAATGCAACTACCTTAATAATCTAAAAAAAAAACCGGACACATATGCAAACAAAAACAAACAAACCCCACCATTAGTGAGGTTTAGCTGAGAAACGAAAACAAAACAAAAAGACAAACAAGCAAATAAAAAAATCACAGCCAAACAGACAGTAAACAAACAAACGTGCACACAAAGACTCAGAACCCTCTTTGAAAGCAAACCCAGGAGTTGGGACTGAAAATAAAACAAAACAAAGCAAAGCAAAGCATACGATCAACAAGGAACATGCACCACGACATGGATCCCATGCTTCCTGCAGCCATTACCTGAATATGAAATAGCCACATGCAACAACACTAGTGTCCAGTGTCCTTCAGTAACACCCAGACACAATAAATGCATTGCAATTAGCTCACGTGCCGGTGACAGTTACTATATTTCTGGTTGTCAACATGTCACGTTCTACCACGGGCTGCTATTTGCTTTTGCATTGTTGTGAAACCTGAGATCACAACACTAATGAAAACGTGAAAACCATCATTAGAAACGCCATCAGACCATATGAAGAGCTCCTGACTTCAGTGAAAAAACCCCTCGCAAACTAAAGTTGTATGGGTATGTCACACGGACATCTGGACTGGTCAAGACTGTCCTGCAAGGAACAGTACAAGGAGGGAGACAAAGAAGAGGCAGACAGAGAAAACAGTGTGAAGACAACGTCAGAGAGTGAACTGGCCTTGAGTGGAATGATTTGCCATGGAAAGCAGAGGACCGTGCGTGGGAAGTGAAGGAAGCTGGTTGCAAAATCTTCAGTGGTGCCCCCCACAGTCCATGGGACTTTGGGATAGGTAGAGGTGAAGGAAGGTAGTGAAAACTGTTATGACTGGCTGTTTTATCTATGATTTCATGCACATAGAGAGTTAAACTTATAGTCCCGTGGAGGGATACACGTTTCTTTGGCTCGATTTTTTTTTGGTGCTGTAGTATTTGAAAAAAGGATTCTCTTGGACTTTGTTATGTTTGGATTGCCTTTCTTATTCACGGGAGGATAGTTCCGAAAAAAGCACCGTGTCTTGTTGACAATGATGTCTTTTCCTTTAGGTTTTTAAAGGAGTCACTGGGTCAATGTAGGGAAAATACCAGGCAGTGTTAAGTGTCTGAAACTAGTGGAGCAGCACTAGCTGCAATGACACAGTAGTTAGTACTATGGGTTACCGGCTGAAAGATCGTGGGTTCAATTCCCATATGAGTCATGGAGATTTTTTTCGGACCCTCTCTTACCTACAGTACGTTTGCTATGGGATCATTGGGTAAACTGGGGCCACACTGTCAATTTTCATTCACTTATAATTAGACAGGATTGCTCAAATCACAGGATTGACAGTGCAGGTGCATGCATCTATCGAGTCTGGTTAAAACACGGGGATACATTATGATAGGAAGAGTACAGAGTAGTGTACAGCCTTGTTTAGTAGTCTCTAATAACATTCACCGACATAGCAGCCTTGATATATGGTCTCCAAAATCATTACGAGTGTGAAATTAAAACAAAAGTAGACTGTCTCTGATTTTGCGGTGTTATTTGCCCATACAAAATGTATTTGGTTTATTTTACATTGAAGTATTTATTTTCCCTTTTGTATACACTTTTTGTGTACCCCGGATCCCCAAAAAGCAAAACCTCACTATTCTTAATTTCAGAGCTCTAGCCTAGGATTGTAAACAACAACAGCAACAACAACAGCAACAACAACAAAACCCTAAAAATCCCTGCAGTAAAATTGGTTCAGAACAAGTCTATAACCAAGGGGAGAAAAAAAGCAGTCCTCAAATAGGTAAGTCAGTTTGAGCTTATCCAAAGACTACGGTTTGTCCTAATCACTGTGTTCTTCACCTTTACACCCTCAGTACAAAAACCTGTTGCAATATGTTGTGGACTACTACTACTACCACTACTACTACTACTACTACTACTATTACTATTACTACTACTACTACTACTCACTATATCCATACCCTGGCGACCAATCGCTCACCCTTGGTAAGAAACAAAACTATAAAGGAAGGATTAATCTAGAATTTCTTTTAAATTTTTCCAGGCTGTAGTTTCATCCACTAGGCCACCCACCACGCACCACCCACCACGTCAAACCTGCCCTGCCTTTTTAGAAGAGTAGGGTAATCACCACCAGTAAGAAACATAGCAATATCAAAACAAATACAGAGCATTCTTTTCATATTTTCTAGGCAGTAGTTTTCTCCCACAAAACTATGTTGCACCTCTCTCCCTGTAGACAGTATAGATGATAAAGCTGGAGAACGTGCGAAGTAAAAACACCGCTGAATCAGATTGCGCACGTTATCTATCCTCGGGATGTGTGTCAGTGACTCAGGAAAGAGATCGGTGCCTGTTAAGGGACACCTTTTAATCTCCGCCAGACGCAATAAAGGGAGACCACCAGCCAGGCAGAAAAACAACAGACTGGAGTTACGGGCCCTCATCCAGCTCTATTGACAGCACCCAGATAGGCTTCACATACTGTGGTCTGCTAAACCTGTTGTTTTTTTTAATGTTGTTTAATATCCATGTGTTTCTCTGTCTGTCTGTCTGTCTGTCTGTCTGTCTGTCCTCTCTCTCTCTCTCTCTCTCTCTCTCTCTCTCTCTCTCTCTCTCTCTCTCTCTGTACCATTTGACAATGTGTAGATGTTTATTTTTATGACTTATTAAGTTTGGTTGTTGTTATTGTTCTTGGTTTTGTTGTTATTCTTCTTGTTGTTGTTGTTGTTTGTTTTTTCTCTTTTTTCTCTTTTTTCTTCTTTTTGTTGATTTGTTTCTTCTTTCTTCTGTTTGTTTGGGTTTTTTTGGTTGGGGGATATTTTTATTTGAGGGGTAGGGTGGAGGGGGTGTTTTGAGGGTTTTCTTTTATTTGTTTGTTTTTTGTTGTTGTTTGGGGTGGGGAGATTGCTCTTGTTTTGTTTTGAAAAAGATTATTTCCTTTTGTTTCTACTGTGTGAGAGTATAAGTATTGGATTATCATTAAGATCTATCCCTACGGGCGGGGACTAGATGTAAAAAATCACATGAGTGGTAATTCATTATCCTCGAAATAAAAAAAAAAGTTGTTGTCATTGTCTCTCTCTCTCTCTCTCTCTCTCTCTCTCTCTCTCCTCTCTCTCTTCTCTCTCTCTCTATCTCTCTCTCTCTCTCTCTCTCTCTCTCTCTCTCCCTCTCTCTCTCTCTTTCTCTTGCATACATACAGGGAGTGGATGTAAAAAAGAGCACATAAGTGCTTATTCCTTATCCTTGATATTACAGACTTAAAAAAAATCATTTTTGAAAAGCTCTCTCTCTCTCCTCTGCTTGTCAGTGTTGATGGAAATATTTATTGAGGTATTACTTATGCATTTATTTCTTTTAGTATGTCAATGCTTCCCTGTAACAAAAGGCGATTGATCTCTCCCTCTCATGGAAAGACTGGAAACCAGCCTTACAGAGCTTCACTCCTGACCCATGTCGTATATTGTTAGTTAACACGGGCAAGTGCCTGCCTTTCCCTCTCCAATACACCCTATGTTGCCTTGTCCTCTTACACATAGATCGTGCTGGTGTGATTTCCTCGTAAAGACGCTGGTATCAGGGTTGGATTTACACATGGCATAAATTGTCAAAGCAAAAAGGCATAGTGGGTAAAGCTTTAACAGCAATGAATTTTGTCCATTGTTTCTGGTCATGGTTAAAATTATAATAATCATAGTTTACAATGTAACTGTCTTTGTTGTTGCAGCTGTTAACTCATGGTATTGAATCCGTGTTATGATGATTATTTGGCAGTTGTGAATTGTTTGTACTTATAGGTTAAATAATTGTGTGTTTGCCCAGTCCTCTTCCCATTGTTCCCCTTGTGAATGGGCTAGTAAGCCTACCACAAAGCATTGTTATTCTCTCTCTCTCTTGTAAAAAAAATAATTCTCTTAGATATCCAGAAAGTGTATGCTTCTCTAAGGCAACTAAATTAAAGCAAACAGGGACCTAAGGTAACGATGGAAAAGATGGGGAACATCGTATAACTCTCTTCACCTATCATAGCTGAAACCTTCACCTATGTATACAACATATGCATAAATAAGCTTACCTTCAAAGTGCTTTTATACAAGCATAAATCATACCTCTTTATAAGTGAGAAGAGGATGATTATAGACTTTTGGGAAGAGTGGAGTCTGCACCATTGTTAACTCCAGGGAAAATATCCCCCCCCTGAAACGGGAATCGAATTTGGGTCGTCAGATTGCGAGCGCAATGTTCTAACCACTAGGCTATACACCCACCCCTTCGTCTGTCTGTTTACCTGTCTCTCTGTCTCTCTCTCTGTCTATCTCTATCTCTCTCCTTCTCTGTCTGCTCACACCCCCACCCTCTCTCTCTCTCTCTCTCTCTCTCTCTCCTCTCTCTCTCTCTCTCTCTCTCTCTCTTTCTCTCTCTTATACAGCATCAGCAAACAAAATAGCCATCACTCATATAATCACCATAACATCAAAGACAATATAACATTTTCAACATGGATAAACCTCCCATCAAGAATCACCAAAAGGAATCACTAACACTCACTCAAACCAACACTTAGACAAATTAATAACCAGCACAGATACTAACAGCATCCAACACATGCCTGACACTGATCAACATCCCCATTACCATCATCATCTCACCCCCCTCTCTCTCACCACACTCTCCACCCCCACCCCCTACCCTTCTCCCATCCTAACCAACCTGATACCTCCCCTCCCACCCACCCCAACCCCAACCATGTTTCCCCTTCATCCCCGATACCCCCACCCCCTCCTTCCCTACCTTGCTTGATAACAACACAGATCCACTTATCAGAGAACGAAAGTGACCAAGGCGTTAACACTTTCAGAGAGGAACAGCAGCCGTAAATTTAGCCTGGTCCAGAACTACAGCTTTATCACAGAGGTCCACACTTCGCAAAATCCTGTCCAGTGTGCACACACCATTGGCTGCAGTATTGGCTGGCTGGCTGGTTGGCTGCTATGCTGGTGGTATGGCTAGTCTGGTTTATGGTTTTGAAGTATTAACTAGGCATGAGCTTGGTCGTGTTGGTGGTGAGAAATGAATGAAGATTGATGGTGTGTGTGTGTATGTGTGTGTGTGTGAGAGAGTGTGTGTGAGTGTGTGTTGTGTGTGTTGTGTGAGTGTGTGGTGTGTGTGTGTGTGTGAGTGTGTGTGTGAGTGAGTGAGTGAGTGAGTGAGTGTGTGTGTGTGTGTGTGTGTGTGTGTGTGTGTGTGTGTGTGTGTGTGTGTGTGTGTGTGTGTAGCATGGGATGATGTGGCTGGTTTTGCACTAGGATGTTAAAATAGTGGACCGTTTTGTGTGGATAGTCTCAGCGCCATGCATTGGTAAGGTCTGTTGTCTGTTAATAAGCCTACATGTAATGTATTCATTCAGCCCTACACACATTATACGCACGCGTGCGCACAATGTGCAGATATGCCCATGCATACACACACACGCACACACACATGCACGCACGCTTGCACGCGCACACACATACACACTCCTCACGCGCGCGCACACACGCACATATTATACGCGCACATACAAGAACTGGATGTAAAAAAAACAAATCAGTGTTTATTTCATTATCCTCGATATAAAAGAATAAAGAAAGAAGGAAAGGAAGAAATAAATAAATAAATGAATAGATAAACGAATAACAAAATAAACACACACACACACACACAAACGCACACACAGGGACTGGATGTAAAAGAGCCTATGAGTACTTATTCCATCATCCTGGATATAACTGAATAAAAAATAAATGGAAACACACACACACACACACACACACACACACACACACACACAGAAAGAGAAGCGCTTTCGACACTTTTGATATGTTTTTGTCATTGCCCAATATGGCCTATTCACAAGGGTGGTTCCACATGACTTTTTCTTTTGTGAGTACAAATAGATGCAAGAGAAATTACATGACACATTTCTCAAAAAAATGTTCATAAATGGGTGCACTGTAAATTCTGGGACACTTCGGCTACAAACATGACGCAAATTACCATACATGGTGCATTAACAAAACAACTATTTATAAATGGGTACACTGTAAACTCTAGGGTCCACTTGGATACAAACAGAACACCAATTGCCATACATGATGTGTTTATCTAAAAATGATTTATATATGGGTAACCTGTAAATTTCTGGCGTCAACTCAGCTACAACCAGGACACAAATTACCATAGGTGATGCATTTACCAAAATTCTTCATAAATGGGTACACTGTCAATTCTAGTGTGAAACTCAGCTACAAATTTGACGCAAAATACCAATCATGATGCTTTTACCAATATAAGCTTCGATTTGTTTGTTTTTTACAAGATTCAGCGCTATATAAATTCCATATATTATTATTATTATCATTATTATTATTATTATTATTATCATCATCATTATTATTATTATTATTATTATTATTATTATTATTATAAAGATATTTCATAAATGGGTACACTGTAAATTCTAGAGTCAGCTATGTTACAAAGTGGATGCAAATGACCATGTATGATGCATTTTTAAATGGGTACATTGAACATTCTAGCATCAACTATGCTATAAACTAGATGCAAATGATCATGTATGATGCATTTATATAAAAAAACCCGTTCTTTATAAATGGATACACTGTAAATTCTAGCATCAATTATGCTACAAAGTGGACGCAAATGACCATTTATGATGCGTTTATCAAAAAAAAGATTTATAAATGGGTACAGTGCAAATTCTAGTGTCAACTCGGCTACAAATTTGACGCAAATGCCAATGTGATGCTTTTATCCCCCCATTTTTTTTAATGGGTACATTGTAAATTCTGGCAACACTTCCCCTACAAACAGGACGCAAATTGATATACGTGATGCTTTTATCCATTTTTTTAAAATGGGTACACTGTAAATTCTGGCATCAATTCAGCTACAAACAGAACGCAAATTGCCAATCATGACACATTTATCCAAAAATGATTTATAAATAGGTACACTGTAAATTCTGGCATCAACTCTGCTACAAGGAGGATGCAAATAACCATACATGAAGCATTTATCCAAAAATGATTTATAAATGCGTACCCTGTCAATTCTAGTGTCAACTCAGCTACAAACAGGACGCAAATTGCCATACATGATGCATTTACACACAATTTCTTTATAAATGGGTTCACTGTAAATTCTAGCGTCCACTATGCTATAAAGTGGATGCAAATGATCATCCATGATGCATTTTTTCAAAAAGTATTTATAATAGGTACACTGTAAATTCTAGCATGAACTCGGCTACAAATTTGATGCAAAATGATAATCATGGTGGTTTATCAAAATAAAAATATGCCTTTGATTTGTCTTTGCAAGATATAGCGCTATATAAGTTCCATTTATTATTATTATTATTATTATTATTATTATTATTATTATTATTATGATTATTATTATAAATGGTTACACTGTAAATTCTAGCATCAATTATGTTGCAAGAAGGATACAAATGACCATGCATGATGCATTCATATTAAAAATAAACTACCTTTTATAAAGTGGGTACACAGTGAATTCTAGCGACTACTATGCTACAAACTGGATGCAAATTGCCATGCATGACGCATTTATCCAAACATTCTTAAGAAATGCGTACATTGTCAATTCTGGAGTCAACTATGCAACAAACAGGATGCAAATAACCATACATGACGCATTTATCCAACAACTTATTTATAAGGGTGTACACTGTAATTTCTAGCGTCAACTATGCTACAAAAGGATGCAAATAACGATACATGATGCATTGACCCCAAATTCCCTTATAAATGCATACACTGTAAATTCTAGAGTCAACTATGCTACAAACAGGATGCAAATGACCATGCATGATGCATTTATATAAAAAAAAAATGTAACCTCTCTATAAATGTGTATACTGTAAATTCTGGAGTCAACTATTCTACAAACGGGATGCAAATGACCATGCATGATGCATTTATATAAAAAAAAGTATCCACTCAATAAATGCGTACACTGTAAATTCTGGAGTCAACTTGGGTACAAATGGATGCAAATTATTATACATGACGCATTTGTCCAAAAATGATTTATAAATGGTTACACTTTTAACTCTGGAGTCAACTCTGCTACAAGTTTAATGCAAATTACCTAGAAGGCAAGAAAAAATGAAAGAAAACTGGAACCAACATGTAGCATTGGTGCTGGAGATTACTGCAATAGATATTTGTATGTCTTAAGTTGTGACACGGCATAATTATTTAACTAAATGTTGTTAAGCTGCGGTTGTTGTGAATTCTGGGAGTGCTTTAGCAATAAATTTTGCAACGGATTTGATCACATCATCAGGTGAGGGAATGTGTGTGTATGTGTTGTGTGTGTGTGGTGTGTGTGTGTGTGTGTGTGTGTGTGTGTGTGTTTGTGTGTGTGAGAGAGAGAAAGAGAGAGAAAAAGAGTAAGAGAGAGAAAAAGAGTAAGAGAGAGACAGAGATGCAAAGAGAGACAGAGACAGACAGAGACACACACACACACACACTAACACACACACAACACCCACACATACACGCACACACACATGCACACACACACACACATACACGCCCACATGAACCACACACACACACACACACACACACACAACACACACACACACACACACACACACACAATATCAAAGTCCTTCGGATGAGACTATAAACCGAGGCCCCGTGTTCGAACGCATGCAGACCATCTTGCGCACACGTTAAATCCTGTTCCGCTTTTCGGAAGAGTAGGCCATGGTGTATCGGTGGAAACAGATGAGAAAATTACTTAGTCCTTCAGATGACAAACTTTACAAAACCGCATACACACGGGGACTGGATGTAAAAAAGCACATGAGTACTTGTTCCTTTTTCCTCGATATAAAAGAATAAATAAAAATAAAACACACACACACAAACACACACACACACACACACACCACACACACACACACACACACACACACACACACACACAGCCAGAAAAAGGGAGCAGAGAGGGACAGGTAGAAGACAAACAAAACAAGCTAGGACACTTGCTATTTTGTACATGATTAGAAAACTGACACAGAAAGGTTAAAACTCACTACATTATTTCCTGCAGGTTAAAAAACGAAAACAAAACAAAACAAAAACGGAAAGAAATCAACGAAACAAAATAGAAAAACAAAATTGTTTTAAAGGATAATATCCAAAAAAAAAAATCAGTTCACATTCAAACGTTTTAAAAAAAAAACCCACAAAAATCAATATCCCATCCCTTCTCCTATTCATACCTTCTTACCCCCCAAACTTCCCCCTCCCCACCACCAACCTACCCTTCCCCAAACAAACAAACAGGCAAACAAACAAACAAAAAATCACTTCAAAACTTGTGACTGGCATGTCCATTTCCTAAACATCCAAACAGCAGCAGGGCATAGAAGTGTTATCTTATGTGAACGAACACAGCAGGAAACAAGACTGTGTTGCTGCCTATGATACAGTTATTATTATATGCAGCTGTGTTATTGTTCAAAAGTGTTGTTCGAATTACTTTTTCGTTGTTGTTTTTTAATTTTAGATTCTCGGTCAATCATATGTCATGAAAGCTTAAAAAAAGCTATTTTTGCCATAATATTTAAAAGAGGAGAAGGGAAAGGGAGGTTGGAAAACTGAGAAAATAATATCTATAAATAAAAAGAAGAGGAAGAGGAGCAGAAAACGCGGCAGCAAAGAAAAGAAGAGGAATGCAAAGAATGCGAGGAGTGCGAAGAATAATGCAAAGAAGAATGCGAAGAAGAATGCAAAGAAGAAGACGAAGAAGAAGAATGCGAAGAAGAATGCGAAGAATGCAAAGAAGAAGAATGCGAAGAAGAATGCGAAGAAGAATGCGAAGAATGCGAAGAAGAAGAAGAAGAAAAGAATTAAGAAGAAGAAGAAGAAGAAGAAGAAGAAGAAGAATGCAAAGAAGAAGAATTGCAAAGAAGAAGAAGAAAAAGAATTGCGAAGAAGAAGAATTGCGAAGAAGAAGAAGGAAGAAGAAGAAGAAGAAGAAGAAGAAGAAGAAGAAGAAGAAGAACAGAAAGAACAAGAAGAACAAGAAGAACAAGAACAAGAACAAGAAGAACAAGAACAAGACGAAGCGGAAGTTGAGACAATGAATGATCTGCTCACACTGGGAAGGGGTCAGTGACAATGGCACATTATCCTTACCTGTTAAAGACAGGAATGTATTCAACTTAGAGGGGTATCAGCCTACAATTGGTCAGCTATAGAACTGTCAATCATCACACAGGATTAGGGGTATGTCAGTAGATGGGAAAACATAAACATCGGTCTGCATTTTGCATCTGCACACCGGCTTTTAAGTCAAGACACATTTTTCGTCATTATATTAATTTTGGCCTGCTCTCCCTAAGGACAGTGCATCACCACAAGAGCAAGGATACATATATATAGTTTGTTTTCTCCTGTTTCTGTCCACATGGCATTTTCCCCTTATAAGAGGTTTTGTTTTTGTGTCTACGGAAATTTGACTTTCTTGTTGCCATGAGCTCTTATAGGTGTACTGTGTTCATGTTGCACATGAGGTCTTGGTTTCTTGTCTCAAACCTAAAGATCATAATAATGATAATAATATATGGAATTTATATAGCGCTGAATCTTGTAAAAAAACAAAAACAAATCGAAGCGCTTGCACTCAATCATTTACAGGCATGCAACTCTCCTTAAACTTAATCAACAACAGATTTCAAAACCATGCGCGCGCACGCATGCACGCACACACACACGCGCACACACACACACACACACACACACACACACACACTCGGAACAACACTTAGAAGGTGAAAGATGCTTTTGAAAATTAGGGACAGATATTTGGGGGGAAAGTCTCAGGTAGGAAATAAGTGTGTTTTGAGGCAGGATTTGAAGGTATCAAGTGAAGGCTTTTGTCGAAGTGAAAGATAGAGGTCATTCCAGGTGGATGGACCAGAAACAGAGAAGGAGCAACGGCCAACAGTAGTTTGTTTGAATCTGGGTGTTCGAAAGCACAAAGTATCTGCGGCTGAACGAAGGGAACGGGATGGAGTGTACAGATGAAGACAGTTACAGAGATAAGGGGGTGCAGATTTGTGGAGACATTTGAAACAGAGGGTATTGATTTTATACTCCAGTCTTTGTGAGACAGGCAGTCAGTGAAGAGATCGCAGAAGAGGAGTGATGTGTTCAGATTTTTTCTTTCTTAGGACCAGTCGAGCTGCAGAGTTTTTGTATGCGTTGAAGAGAGTGGATAGATGATGCTGGTAGGCCACCAAAAGAGAATTACAGTAGTCTAAACGTGAAAGAATAAGAGATGTGACAAGCTTGGAAGTTGCATCAGTGGACAGATACTTGCGAATCGCGCTTATGCGCCGTAATTGATAGTAGCAAGACTGGCAGGTCTGGGTGATGGATTTTTTCATAGAGAGTGTGTTGGCAAGAACTACTCCTAAATACTTCACAGAGTTGGACAAAGGAACTGACGTATTCTATTGAAGTTTTTGTGATAGAGGAAAGTTTATGTTGGGTCCCTATGAGCATGGCTTCGGTTTTATCGGCATTAAGTTGTAACTTGTTCTGAGTCATCCAGTTTTGAATGTCTTGAAGGCAGTAGGAATTTTGTCAGGAGGGAAGGCAAGTTTTCAACAGTATCACTGCACTGAAGCTGAGTATCATCGGCATAGAAATGATGATCAATATGGTGGTTGTTTATTATATGTGAGAGTGGAGCAGTGTAGAGAGTAAAGAGAACAGGGCCCAGGACTGATCCCTGCGGGACTCCACATTCCATTTTGACAGATTTTGATTGAATTTTGTTTACAATAACTTTCTGGAACCTGTCTGTGAGGTATGAAGTAAACCAGGTGAGGGCTGTGCCGTTAATACCAAACGTATTTTGGAGGCGAGAAAGAAGAATTGAGTGATCTATGGTATCAAAGGCTGCAGATATGTCATGCACCCACATCACCACCCGCACTTTTCACTTTCTAGGCAGGCGCTTTACTTCAAGATAACTGGTCTATAATGACTTTTTTGTAGGGGAAAAACTTTCAAAAAGTATCAGGGTCATGTCCAGTTTTCTTTATGCTTATTGTCGATACTTTTTTTTTGCCTGGAAAGATCTGCAGCATACAAAAGAGACACTGAAGGCCCTTGCTGTATCCGTTAAGAATGCTCAGTATCTGTCAGCCCCTGTTCCCTAGGGCCTGCTCTTTAAAACGTACATCATGTTTATAGCATATACTGTCTTTCCTCTCCTAACCATACTTTCCTGCCATGTCAAGTCAAGTCAAGTCAAAAACACTTCAATCATCCCATGAAGGGCAATTACAATTCAGACAGGAACATTAACACATATAATTATCTTTAAAAAACACAAGAAAAATACACTTCAAATCAGTATGAACATTCCCAAGATAGATTCCAGCAATAGCAATAAACACACACAAACACACGTGCACGCACGCACACGCACACTCACATGCAGGGCGTAGCACACATCATCATCATCATCAGTCCCGTAACCTTGGCGGTCGTGGAGGAGACATGAGAGACGATGCCGTAGTAAGCTTCCTCCATCCATCTCGGTCCTCGGCTCTGTGCAGTAGTGGTCTATAATTACCTTTCTGCAGGGGAAAACTTTCAGAGAGTATCAGGGTTATGTGCAGTTCTCTCTATTCTTATTGTTGATACACGGTTTTTTTTGCATGGAAAGGTCTACAGCATACGAAAGAGACACTGAAGGCGCTTGCTGTATTCATTAAGAATGCTCTGTTTCTGTCAGCCCCTGTTCCCTAGGGCCTGCATACAAAAGAGTCACTGAAGGCGTTTGCTGTATTCTTAAGAATGTTCAGTATCTGTCAGCGCCTGTTCCCTAGGGCCTGCTCTTTAAAATGTACAACATGTTTATAGCAGGTACTGTCTTTCCTCTCCTCTCTATGCCTCCTTCCCAAGAATGTCGACACAAACTTCCCCCACAGTAGCCACTATACAGGATGAGATTTGGAATTATCCTCATTTCAGGAAACTTGTGCTGGGTCTCTGTCCACTCATGGTAAATTCTGGTCCCGTTTGGACCCCGAACTTTTCCCCCATCCATTTAAATCATGAGTGGTGGTCTGGGCACTAGTCTTTCGGAAAGAGATGATAAAACAAGATCCCGTGTGTTATACATAATTATTTAGCGCACGTAAAAGAACCCATGGCAACAAGAGAGTTGTCCCTGGCAAAATTGTGTAGAAAAATGTCACCCTGATATAGGGAAACAAATACAGTTACAGACAGGGAAAGAAAGGTGGCGCTGCTCTTGTGGTGACACGCTCTCCCCAGTGAGAGCAGCCCGAAGTTCATGCAGAGAAATCTGCTGTGACTTAAAGTGGTATACATAAACAAATCTGTACCATCGGTGTGTGTGTGTATGTGTGTTTGTGCGTGCGTGCGTGTGTCTGTGTACATCCGTGCGTTCTGTGCGTGCATGTACTTGCGTGTGTGTGTGTGTGTGTGTGTGTGTGTGTGTGCGTGCTCGTGCGTGTGTGTGCATGTCTTTTTTCTTTTTCATTTAGAGGGTTGGTTGGCTGGCTGGTTGTAGCCTCAATAGCCAACTCTTTCGAATGACAGATCATGTTTTAACGTGTGAACAAGATGTTCTTTCGTACGCCCACGCAAGTTGTGGCTTTGTTGGATTTCATGCACCCCTTGGGGGTTTTCTTGAAATAGATCTTGAATCTTGAAACAAATCGTGTTCCGAAGTGCATAGGCACACGGAACCTCAGTTTATGGTCTCATCTTAAGGATATTGGAGAGAGTAGATTGGAGTCAGTACTGGTGATAACGTTACTCCAGGGGAAACTCCATCTCCTTGGATGGGTGTCTAGAACTCTGGCCCTCAGATTTGGAGCTCAACCGTCTCTGCCCACTAGGCCACATCTCTCCCACCTGGTGAATAAACGTGCAGGACTTTGAGGAAGCCCAAGTAGCATAGCATATATATAGCATATACACGTTTGACGCATGATTCTCCTTTAAATCCTTTACAAGTTGTTGGAGAACTACACTGAATTTTTTTTCCAGGCAGTGTCTCCTGGAAAAGTTGAACATGGTGGAGCCCATCCCTCACCCAGATACAAGCAAGCATGCTGGGTTGTTGTCGTGTTTCTGGAAACGTGCAAACACTGTTATGAATATCAGTTCTTTGCAAATTTGATCTTTTGCATGCATCTATCTATCTATCTATCTATCTATCTATCTATTCTATCTATCTATCTATCTATCTATCTATCTATCTATCTATCTATCTATCTATCAATCTATCTATCTATATATCTATCTATGTATCTATTTATCATCTATCTATCCATCTATCTATTTATATATACACACATACACACAAACACACACATATATATAGATAGATAGATAGATATAGATGGATAGATAGACAGACAGATAGATAGATAGATAGATAGATAATAGATGATAGATAGAAGATGGATAGATAGATAGATAGATAGAAGACAGACAGACAGACAGACAGACAGCAGAGAGAGAGAGAGAGAGAGAGAGAGAGAGAAGAGAGAGAGAGAGAGAGAGAGAGAGAGAGAGAGAGAGAGAGAGAGAGAGAACAGAGAATTAAGGTGCTGCATTAAATGTGCTTTGGACTGACCAGGGACAAAACAAAACAAAACAAAATTTTAAAAGTCCTCCATATTTAATGTTATTCATCAATCTGAGCTGCCGAGATTCTAACCCATGACTTGATTCCTAGATCATCAGGATTGTGGTAAACCACTTATGTCCACTCCGCTACACCGCCCACTAGCACACAATTGACAATACTGCATTGCAATGCATCATTTAGATTCACACAACTGTTTTATTTAGTGAGTAATGTCGGTTTTTATCAGCTTTGCGCCAAAGGCAAGGAGAACAGTAAATGTCTTTCGCACCATTATGGGTTACATGTTACTGATAACGTGTTTGTAACGATGTGTGACTTGTAACGCCTGAGAGACTGTGGCTATCAGGCCTTCAGTTTCTCAGTCTAGCGCCTAACTGGTGATGTAAAGAATTTGATGATTTATGACTGAAAGAATAAACCACGCATAAATAGTGTGTGTGGGGGGGGGGGATGGGGGGTGGGTGCGGGGGAAGGGGGGCGGGGGAGGTAGAAGGTGTGTGTGGGGTGGGGGGGGGGTGCAGGGGGGGGGGAGGTAGAAGGTGTGTGTGGGGTGGGGGTGGGGGGGTCAGCAGGGCGGTGTGGTGTGGTTGTGTGAGGTAGTGGTGATAAAGGACCATAAATGGTGTGAGTGTAGTGGGCGGGGTGGGTAGGGGAAGGAGATGTAGAAGGTGTGGGGGTGGGGGGAGAGGTAGAAAGTGTTGTGTGTGGGGAGGGGTGGCAGTGTGGTATGGTTGTGTGTGGTTGTGGTGTGTGTGGTGGGTTGTGTGTGGTTGTGTGTGGTTGTGTGTGTGTGTGTGTGTGTTTTAATCCATAATTGGGATAGCCGCATTATGACTTCAGGAATCATTGTTTCAATTCACGCATTGCCTACTTGTGAGCATCAACAACAACATATATATATATATATATATATATATATATATATATTATAATATCTATATATATATATATATATATATATATTATATATATTATATATATTATATATATATATATATATATATATAATAAATAATAGATAGAGAGAGAGATAGATAGAGAGATAGATAGATGAATAGATAGATAGATAGAGAGAGAGAGAGATAGAGAGAGAGACAGACAGAGATAAACATACATATATATCTAAACAAACAAAAAATAGTTGCTGTCGTGCTCTCTAGTAGCAATCCTTTCCCCCTCCCTCCCTCCCTCCAACAACAACAACAACAGATATAAAGCTGTATAATCTCTTCCCCTAGTGCCAACAGATGAAGGTCTTACTGACCAGTTACCTAGGTCAGTGTATTAATTAGGCTGGATTGGGCAGACTGTTTATCTTGTTGCTGTTTTGTTTGTTGGCTGCGTTGGTATTGTTTCTGTGATGATTTCTTTTGGTCTGCACCAACCCACATCCAAAACAACCAGGCTGGTAGAATGTGCTACCCGTAGTTGATAGTCTGTCTGTTATTATGTTAGATAGTAGTTCTGTAGCAGGGTATTTCTTTGATGTTTACAGACCTACCATAGGGCCCTTACAAGACGTCCTGACTTGAGTTAAAAAAATAAAAACGCAAACGGAAGTGGTTTGGGGCACGATACACGAATATTTCGACTAGCCCATAACTTGTCCTACAGAAAACAGCACAAGGACAGAGAGGAAGAAGTAGCAGACAGAGAAAACGATGGGAAGACAACATCAGAGAGTGGACTGACTGGCTTTGTGTGGAAGGCGTTAATTCAATTAGTGACAAGTAAGCACATTTCAGCACACCTAAGAGGCGGTTTTTAACTCAGAACCTATATTTTGCGATATAATATTATTGATAAGACGTGGGTAAAGAATAATCTGAACTTAATATACAAAGATTGGAGCAGCATGGTGGTGGTGGTGGTGGGGTGGGGGGGAGAAGAATTGCAAAGAAGAAGAAGAATTGTGAAGAGAAGAAGAAGAAGAAGAAGAAGAAGAAGAAGACTATGAAGAAGACTATGAAGAAGAAGAATTGCGAAGAAGAAGAATTGCGAAGAAGAAGAAGAAAAATTGCTAAGTAGAAGAGAAGAAGAAGAAGAAGAAGAGAAGAAGAAGAAGAAGAAAAAGAAAAGAAGAAGAAGAAGAAGAAGAAAAAGAAGAAGAAGAAGAAGAAGAAGAAGAGGAATAGGAGACAGATGCAATGGACATTGCTCTTAATATAGCAACATTTTATTAGAAGGAAATCTACACCTAGATACTGATCCCAGCGATACACGAGCCTAGATCTAGTGGCAAATGTCAGGCAGAAAGCACCGATAGCTATATAAGAAAAGAAAGTGACAAACAAGCTGGAATACTTAAAGAAACTAGATTACAGGCTGTTACCAAAGTAGACACATCAACAGAGTAGATTAGCAGTAAGGTCTGGGCACCCACACGCGCACACACACATTCACACACACCACACACACACACACACACACACTCTCTCTCTCTCTCTCTCTCTCTCTCTCTCTCTCTCTCACCCCTCAAGCATCTACCACTCCAGCCTCTCAAGAGGTGACCACATACATAAATGACGTAGGATAAAAAAAACAACACGTCATGATCCTCGTTTTCTTATCAGAGTCAACAGATGTATCATCAAGTCACTTTGGCAGACCATGTCTGAGCTTGACCAGTGAACAGAAACGTGGAGCTGCATACCAAATCAGATTCTGGTTATCGATTCATGACACTGCAATGTTTAGCACTTTTTGCCATTCCACTGCAGTGTAAGTTTACATGCCTATTGGTCAAGTCTGTATAGAATAGAGATTGTCTTTTCTTTCTCTATCAGACACATGTGTTTCTTCTAGAGTGTTGTCGGTGGGTTTGTTTTTTTTTTGGTACTTATCTCTGATTCCAGATCTAGTCTATCACGATCATTGCCATAAAAGTGTGGAAGAAGACTAGAGGGAAAGAGAGAGAGAGAGAGAGAGAGAGAGAGAGAGAGAGAGAGAGGAGAGAGAGAGAGAGAGAGGAGAGAGAGAGAGAGAGAGAGGAGAACAGGAGAAATAAGGCGCTGCATTGAATGTGCTTTGAACTGACAAGGGACATTGCAAAACAAAACAAAAAACTAAAAAGTCCCCCATCTTTAATTTATTCATCAATCCGAGCTGCGGAGATTCTAACCCATGACTCCATTCATAGATCATCAGGATTGTGGTAAACCACTTACGTCCACTTCATTACTCTGCCCACTAGCACACAATTACTAATACTGCATTGCAATGCATCATTTCCATTCACACAGCTGTTTATTTAGCGAGTAACGTTGGTTTTCATCAACTTTGTGCCAAACTCAAGGAGAACAGTAATGTCTTTCGCACCATTATGGGTTACATGTTACTGATAGCGTGTTTGTAACGATGTGAGACTTGTAACGCCTGAGAGTCTGTGGCTATCAGGCCTACAGTTTATCAGTCTGGCGCCTAACTGGTGATGTAAAGAATTTGATTATTTATGACTGAAAGAATTAAGGAAGCACAGATGGTGTGAGGTGGGGGAGGAGGGGAGGTTGTAGGTTGGATGCCGGGTGGCGGTGGGAGGGGTGGTGGTGTGTGTGTGGTTGTGGTGTGGTTGTGGTGTGTGGGGGTGGGGGGGTTGTAAGTGGTTGCGGGAGCATGTGTGTGTGTGTGTGTGTGTGTGTGTTGTGTGTGTGTGTGTGTGGTGCCTGTGTGTGTATGTGTGTGTGTTTGGTGGGTTTTTAAAATCCATAATTGGGATAGCTGCATACTACGTCTAGGATTATTGTTTTAATTGTTTTAATTCACGTGTTGCCTAGTTGTGAGAAATGCACCAATAATATATATATATATATATATATATATATATAGTTATAGTTATTTTTTTATCTATCTATATCTATCGATCTATTTATATCTATATATATAATATATATAAACGTACATACATATCTAAACACAAAAAAAGCTGCTCTTCTGCTCTCTAATAGCCACTCTCCTCCCCTTCCCCCTTGCACACAACAACAACAGATATAAAGCTGTATAAGCTCTTCCCATCGTGCCAACAGATGTAGTAGGTCTTACTGACTAATTAACTATGTCAGTGTATTAATCAGGCTGGATTGGGCAGACTGTTTATCTTGTTGCTGTTGTGTTTGTTGGCTGCGTTGGTATTGTTTGTGTGATGATTTGTTTTGGTCTGCAGCAACCCACAACCAAAACATCAGGGTAGTAGAACGTTCCATCCATAGTTGGTAGTCTGCTTTGTTATTCTGTTAGATAGTAGTTCTGTAGCATGGTATTTCCTTGATGTTTACAGACCTACCATAGGGCCTATACAAAGGCCTCCTGACTTGAGTTAAAAAATACAAATGCAAACTGAAGTGGTTCGGGTACGTTACATGAATATTTGGACTGGCCCATGACTTGTCCTACAGGGAACAGTACAAGGAGGGAGACGAGGAGGTGGCAGACAGAGAAAACGATGGGAAGACAACACCAGAGAGTGGACTGACTGGCCTTGTGTGGATGGTGTTAATTCAATTAGTGACAAGTAAGCAAATTTCATCACACCTAAGATGCGATTTTTTTTTATCAGAACCTATATTTTGGGATATAATATTATGGATAAGATGTGGGTAAACAATAATCTGGACTTTATATTCAAAGATTGGAGCAGCTTGGTGGTGGAAAGGGGGGTGGCGGTGGGCGGAGGGCTTGGGGGTGGGGGAAGAAAAAGAAGAAGAGGAAGAAGAAGAATTGTGTAGAAGAAGAAAAAGACTACGAAGAAGAAGAATTGCGAAGAACAAGAAGAATTGCAAAGAAGAAGAAGATGAAGATGAAGAAAAAGAATTGTGAAGATATGTGAAGAAGAATTGCAAAGAAGAAGAAGAATGCAAAGAAGCAGAATTGCAAAGAAGAAGAAGAAGAAGAAGAGAAGAAGAAGAAGAAGAGAAGAAGAAGATAGAAGAAGAAGAAGAATTGCGAAGAAGAAGAATGCGAAGAAGAAGAAGAATTCGAAGAAGAAGAAGAAGAATTGCGAAGAAGAGAATTGCGAAGAAGAAGAAGAATTGCGAAGAAGAAGGAAGAAGAAAGAATGAGAAGAAGAAGAATGCGAAGAAGAAGAAAGAAATGAAGAAGAAGAAGAAGAAAGAAAGAAGAAGAAGAAGAAGAAGAAGAAGAAGAAGAAGAAGAAGAAGAAGAGAAGAAGAAGAAAGAAAAGAAGAGAAAAAGAAAGAAGAAGAAGAAGAAGAGGAAGAAGAAGAAGAAGAAAGAAGAAGAAGAAGAAGAAGAAGAAAGAAGAAAAGAAGAAGAGAAGAGAAGAAGAAGAAGAAGAAGAAGAAGAAGAAGAAGAAGAAAGAAGAGAAGAAGAAGAAGAAGAAGAAAGAAGAAGAAGAAGAAAGAAGAAGAAGAAGAAGAAGAGAAGAAGAAGAAGAAGAAGAAGAAGAAGAATGAAGAAGAAGAAGAAGAAGAAGAAGAAGAAGAAGAAGAAGAAGAAGAAGAAGAGAGAAGAAGAGAAGAAGAAGAAGAAGAAGAAATGGAAGAAGAAAGAAGAAGAAGAAGAAGAAAGAATGGAGAAGAAGAAGAGAGAAGAGAAGAAGGAAGAAGAAGAAGAGAAGAAGGAAGAGAAGAAGAAGAAGAAGAAGAAGAAGAAGAAGAATTGCGAAGAGAAGAAAGAAGAATTGCGAAGAAGAATGCGAAGAAGAGGAAGAATTGCGAAGAAGAAGAATTGCGAGAAAAGAAGAATTGCGAAGAAGAAGAAGGAAGAAGAAGAAGAAGAAGAAGAAGAAGAAGAAGAATGCGAAGAAGAAGAAGAAGAAGAAGAAGAAGAAGAAGGAAGAAGAATTGCGAAGAAGAAGAGGAGAAGAATTGAGCGAAAGAAGAAGAAAGATTGCAAGAAGAAGACTGAGAAGAATGGAAGAAGAAGAATTGCAAGAAGAGAAGAATGCGAAGAACGAAAGAAGAAGAAAGAAGAATGCGAAGAGAGAGAAACAGAAGAAGAATTGCAAAAGAGAATGCAGAGACAACATGAGAAGAAGTAAGTGGCAAGAAGAAAACTAAGAGGAAGATAGAGAAGAACGAACGAAGATAGAAGAACACATAAGAAGAAACAAGAAAGAGAAAAGAGAAAAGACGTATGAAGATTAGAGAAGGCGACGACGATGGACAACGATGAAGAAGAAATGCAATAGGAGACGTATGCAATGGACAATGCTCTCAAGATAACGTTTCATTAGAAGGAAATCTACACCTAGATACTGATCAGGGGATACACTAGCCTAGATCTAGTGCCAAATATCAGCCAGAAAGCAAGCAACCCATAGCTGTATAAGAAAAGAAAATGAAGAACCAGCTGGAGTAGCTGGATACACTAGATTTAATGTTGTTACCAGAGCAGACACATCAACAGTGTGGATTAGCAGTAAGGTCTGGGCAAGCACACACACACACTCTCTCTCCCTCTCTCTCTCTCTCTCTCTTTCTCTCTCTCTCTCTTACCCCTTAAGCATCCACTAGACGTGACACATACATAAATGACGTACCATAAAAAACACCACGTCATGATCCTGTTTTCTTACCAGAATCAACAGACGTATCATCAAGTCACTTTGGCTGACCATGTCTGAGCTTGACCAGTGAACAGAAAGTAGAGCTGCATACCAAATCAGATTCTGGTTATCGATTCCTGATACTGCAATGTTTAGCGACTACCTGCTATCCCACTGCAGTGTAAGTTCACATGCCTATTGGTCAAGTCTGTATAGAATAGATATTGTCTTTTCTTCACTCTATCAGACACATGTGTTTTTTCTAGTGTTGTTTGTCTTTTTGGTACTTATGGCTGATTCCAGATCTAGTCTATCATGATCATGGGGATAGTAGTGTGGAAGAAGACTACAGAGAGAGAGAGAGAGAGAGAGAGAGAGAGAGAGAGAGAGAGAGAGAGAGAGAGAGAGAGAGAGAGAGAGAGAGAGAGAGTAGAACTAAGGGGCTGCATGAAATGTGCTTTGAACTGCCCAGGGACATTGCAAAACAAAACTAAATAAAACTAAACAAAAGTCCCCCATCTTTAATCTATTCATCAATCTGAGCTGCCATGACTCTAACCAATGACTTCATTCATAGATCATCGGGATTGTGGTAAACCACTTATGTCCACTCCGCTACACCGCCCACTAGCACACAATTGACAATACTGCATTGCAATGCATCATTGAGATACACACAGCTGTTTATTTAGCTAGTAAGGTTGGTTTTCATCAACTTTGTGCCAAACGCAAGGAGAACATGAATGTCTTTCACACCATTATGGGTTACATGTTACTGATAACGTGTTTGTAACGATGTGAGACTTGTAACGCCTAAGAGTCTGTGGCTATCACGCTTATGGTTTATCAGTCTGTCGACTAGCTGGTGATGTAAAGAATTTGAGTATTTATGACTGAAAGAATAAAGGAGGCATAAATAATGCGTGTGTGTGTGTGGGGGGGGGGGGGGGGAGGTAGAAGGTGGGATGGGTGATGGGGGTGGGGGTAGGGTTGTGGTGTGGTGTGGCTGTGTGTGGTTGTGGTGATAAAGGATGCATAAAGGGTGTGGGTGTAATGGGCGGGGTGGGGGGAGGAGAGGTAGAAGGTGTGTGTGTAGGGGGGCGAGGTAGAAGGTGTGTGTGGAAGAGGGGGGGGGGGAGGAGTTGACAGTGTGGTGTGGCTGTGTGTGGTTGTGGTGTGTGTGGGTGTGGGATTGTGTGTGGTCATGTGTGTGTATGTGTGTGTGCGCATGCGCATGCGAGCGTGTGTACGTGTGCCTGTTCCTGTGTGTTTATGTGTTTGCTATTTTTATCTCTAACTGGGATAGAGAATTATGACTTCGGGATAATTGTTCTAATTCACCTATCGCCTAGTTATGAGTGATGCACCACCACCACCACCACCACCACCACCACCACCACCACACACGAACATATATATATATATATATCTAAACAAACACAAACATAGTTACTGTCCTGCTCTCTAGTAGCCACCCTACCCCCCCCCCTCCTACCACACACACACACACAACAACAACATATCTAAAGCTGCAATAAGCTCTTCCCCTCATGCCAACATATTTAGGTTTGGCTGAGTTAGTCAGTGTAAAAATTAGGCTGGATTGGGCGGACTATTTATTTTGTTGTTGCTGTTGTGTTTGTTGGCTGTGTTGGTATTGTTTGTGTGATGATTTCGTTTGGTATGCTGTAACTCACAACCAAAACAACCAGGCTAGTAGAACGCACAGTTAAATCTTGTTCCGCTTTTCGTAAGAGTAGGCCATTGTGTGCCAGTGGGAACTGTTGACAAAATTTTCAAAACCACATACACACGGGGACTGGATGTAAATAAGGAAATAGATGCTTATTCCATTATCTTTGATATAAAAGAATAAAATAAAATAAAAACGTGCCCTTCGAAGTTGATAGTCTGTCTGTTATTATGTTAGATAGTAGTTCTGTAGCATGGTATTTCCTTGATGCTTACAGATCCACCATAGCGCCCATACGAAGACCTCCTGACTTGAGTTAAAAAATAAAAACGCAAACTGAAGTGGTTGAGCTGCATTACACGAATATTTGGACTAGCTCATGATTTGTCCTACAGAGAACAGTACAAGGAGCGAGACGAAGAAGTGACAGACAGAGAAAACGATGGGAAGACAACATCAGAGAGTGGACTGGCTTTGAGTGGATGCAAGAGACTACAAAGAAGAAATGCGAAGAAGAAGAAAAGAAGAAGAAGAAGAAGAAGAAGAAGAAGAAGAAGAAGAAGAAGAAGAAGAGGAGGAGGAGGAGGAGCAATAGGAGATAGATGCAATGGACATTGCTCTCAATATAGCAACATTTTATTAGAAGGAAATCTACACCTATATTCTGATCCGGGTGATACACTAGTCTATATCCAGTGCCAAATGTCAGGCAGAAAGCGACCCATAGCTGTATAAGAAAAGAAAGTGACGAACAAGCTGGAGTAGCTAGAGACACTAGATTAAATGTTGTTACCAGAGCAGACACATCAACAGAGTAGATTAGCATTAAGGTCTTGGCACGCACACACACACACACACACACACACACTCTCTCTCTCTCTCTCTCTCTCTCTCTAAACCCTCAAGCATCCACCTCTCCAGCCTCTCAAGCCGTGACAACATACATAAATGACGTAGATGAAAAAACACGTCATGATCCTCCTTTTCTTACCAGAGTTAACAGACGTATCATTAAGTCACTTTGGCACACGATGTCTGAGCTTGACCAGTGAACAGAAACGTGGAGCTGCATACCAAATTAGATTCTGGTTATTAATTCCTGATATGGCAATATTAAGTGACTTTTTGCCATCCCACTGCAGTGTAAGTTCACATACCCATTGGTCAAGTCTGTATAGAATAGAGATTGTCTTTTCTTCGCTCTCTCAGACACAATATTTATTCTAGAGTGTTGGGGTGGTTTTTTGGTACTTATTGCTGATTCCAGATCCAGTCTATCATGATCATAGCAATAGCAGTGTGGAAGAAGACTACAGAGCGAGAGAGAGAAGTAGAGTTGCTTCATTTTTGGTTCTGTCCTACGATTCTCTGGTTGGAACTAAAAGCTTGTGTTGTTGCTACTGCTTATTCTAAGACAAAGGGAGAGAGAGAGAGAGAGAGAGAGAGAGAGAGAGAGAGAGAGAGAGAGAGAGAGAGAGAGAGAGAGAGAGAGAGAGAGAAAATATGAATGTTTTCCATTGAAGGTGAATGGATACACTTAAAGCCTCTTTGCACCAGAGACAGATTGACACAGATAGAGAAATGAATTGTATTGAATTGAATAAATTTTGTTTAAAGAGGTTTATGACATACATAAACATACTTTTTGTACAACCAGCCCTCTGGGCAAGAACAACGACAACAAAAACCCAACAACAAATCTCTCAACCAACCAACAACGAACACAGTTTTGTTCAAGAAAAAGGGGAAAAATCAAATCACCCAAACATGTAAAATACGTAATTATTATAAATATTTAACTTTAAAAAACTGACTGGAAAGAGAGAGAGAGAGAGAGAGAGAGAGAGAGAGAGAGAGAGAGAGAGAGAGAGAATTTTGCAAACATTATTAACAAAATTTCTAAAAAGCGCCTATTCTACTCACGTAAATGGCAATATTAAGAAGAAGAAGAAGAAGAAGAAGAAGAAGAAGAAGAAGAAGAAGAAGAAGAAAAGAAGAAAGAATAACAAGAACAAGAAGAAAAAGAAGAAAAAGAAGGAAGAATGACAGAGAGGCAAATAGAGACAGAAAGAGTGATTTCTATGCATCACAAAACTGCAACAAAATAAAAACCTTGTAAAGGAAATACACCTTTTGTCCCAAAAAAAGTGGGGGGGGGATGAAAAATCATGACCATCCTCTGGAGATTTCTGCTCAAGTTATCCCATACTTCTGGCTGACGAGTTCCATTTCCTGAACTAGCTAGCATTCTGAGCATAAAAGACAACAACATAAAACAGTGACAGACAAACCCTGAAAAACAACAACAAAAGAACACTACCCCAAAGTGGTATTCATGTGCGTAACTCTCACAATTCAGAAAATGGAAACACTTACCCGATTTCTTTTTCTCTCAATCGCTGTACATGTGGTGTTCATGATCGAGTTTGTACCAAAAAAAAAGTATGTCTACAGGGTCAGAATGAAGGTTTTGCAATGTCACGTCAGGGATTGGACTAGAGATCATCTCCAGACATTGCTTCCAAACAAGACTGAATGGACCACAGAAGGTGCATGGTTAGAACATTGCGCTCTCAATCTTACGACCCAGGTTCAAGTCCCGTTCAAGGGGATAATGTTACCCCTGGTGTTAACATCAGTGCAGACTCCACTCTCCCTGAAAAATATCCTTCGGATGAGACTATAAACCGAGGCCCCGTGTGCCAACGCACGCAGAATATCTTGCGCGCACGTTAAATCCTGTTCCGCCTTTCGTAAGAGTAGGCCATTGTGTGCCGGTGGGAACAGCTTGGTTCTCAGGTGATAATGTTATTGCTCTGGGGGAAATATCCAATTAGTGTGTGTTTGTGTGTGTGTTTGTGTGTGTGTCAAAAGTCAAAGTCAAAGTCAAAGTCAAACTTTTATTTCCTGATGGTACATTGAATAAGCAAAATACTTGCTTTTTTTCGTCAAGCCATCTAAGAAAGGAAAGAAAAAAGAAAAACAACAACAACAACAACAACAAAACAACAATAACAACCCCCCCAAAAAAAATATATATACAAACAAATATACCAAATCTTATTGAAAAGGAAATGATAAAGATAAAGATGACAATGATGACGATGACAATATCAATAAACAAGACAATTACTACTGCCAAAATATCAATGAAGAACGATGATATACGATGAAACTACTAACCAAAAA
>CM054163.1:24050677-24053177 GCA_028751875.1 Rapana venosa | reverse complement strand
TCGATTTTATGGAATGAGCTGAGCATATGTGAAATCGCATTACCACAATTTCCCAATACACACGCTTGCTATGTACATATCTGTCTATTCCTGAGTGACTGTCTGTCTTTGTTTCTCTGTCTGCCTGTCTGTCTCTGTTTTTCTGTGTCTATGTGCGTCTCTGTGTGTCTGTGTGTCTGTGTGTCTTTCTGTCTGTGTCTGTGTCTGTGTGTCTGTCTGTGTGTCGTTCTGTCTCGGTCTGTCTATCTGTCTGTCTGTCTGTGTCTGTCTGTGTCTGTCTGTCTGTCGATATCTGTCTGTCTGTCTGTCTGTCTCTGTCTCTGTCTCTGTCTCTCTCTCTCTCTCTCTCTCTCTCTCTCTCTCTCTCTCTCTCTCTCTCTCTCTCTCTCTCTCTCTCTCTCTCTGTGAATGATGATGGCAGCGATTACTGCGATCGTTGTAACTGCTATCATTGCTATTATTATTGCCGTTATTATTGTTCTTGTTGATGCAGGTATTATTATTTTTTTATATTATTATTATTATCATCATTATTATTATTATTGATATTATTGCTATTGCCGTTGCAAATATAATTATTAATATCCTATCATTACTATCCTATTACTATTCAAATAATTATTACTATTAGCTTTCGACGATAAATGTCGAGTGATTTTGTCCTTACGGATTTTTGTTTGTTTGTTTTAACAATTCGCTCATTTGTTCCCCTTTGACCTCTCTCTTCTTTCCTTTTTTCTCCTTTCCTAACCTTGAGTTTCTGGGGGTTTTCTGTGTGTGTGTGTGTGTGTGTGGTGTGTGTGTGTGTGTGTGTTTGTGTGTGTGTGTGTGTATGGCTGTGTGTGTATGGTGTGTGTGCTGTGTGTATGTATGGTGTGTGTGTGATGTGTGTGTGTGTGTGTTGTGTGTGTGTGTGTTGTGTGTGTGTGTGTGTGTATGGCTGTGTGTGTATGGCTGTGTGTGTTGTGGTGTATGTTGGTGTGTGTGTATGTGTGTGTGTGTGTGTGTGTGTGTGTTGTGTGTGTGTGTGTATGGCTGTGTGTGTGTGTGTGTGTATGTATGCGTGTGTGTGTATGTGTGTGTGTGTGTGTGTGTGTGTGTGTGTGTGTTTCTTTCTTCATTTCTTTTTTTTCATTTTCTTTCTTTTCTTTCTTTCTTTCTTTCCTTCTGTCATTCTTTCTTTCTTTTCTTTCTTTCTTTCTTTTTTTTCCTTCTCTCTTTCTTTTGTCTTTTTCTTTCTTGTGCACTGCCTTTTTCATTTCTCTTCATATTATGCAGTTTTAGTGTGTGTGTGTGTGTGTGTGTGTGTGTGTGTGTGTGTGTGTGTGTCTGCGTGTGTGTGTGTCTGTATCTGTGTGTAAGTGTGTGAGTGTGTGCTCGCATACGGCGTGCGAGCGTGCATGCGTACGTACGTCTGTGCGCATGCGTGAGTGGCGCGCGCGCGCGCGTGTGTGTGTGCGTATGTGCGCGCGTGTGTGTGCATGCGTATGTGCGTGCGTGTGTGTGCGTGCGCGCACGCGTGGTCGTCTGTGTACACATGTGTGTGGCCTTGTGTGTTGGCGTTTTTTTTGTGGGTTTTATGTTTCTACAGTGATATTTCCGATTTATTTCGTCTGATATATTTCTGTGTTTACGTGTTTACTCTTTCCAGAGAGGTCTATATGTAAACAAAAAAAGTCTTGTACTTACCCCACACCCCTCCCCCCACCCCCCACCAGAAAGTAAAAGTTCGTTATTGCTGTCGTTATCTCTGTGGCAGTTCTTGAATTATCCTGACTACTCAGACATACATATTATCTCGGTATGTATGTAAAAACAAATCGTGTCGGATAAGATTCGGGGTTAATTTTTTTTTAATGGTGCTTGGTAGATGGGTTGACATGTGGGGAGTCAACCCAACCCAAAAATCACGCCTGGAGAGAGATGGGCGCCGCCAGGCTACTTTTGCCCAAGACACGCTATTTGGAACGGACAACAATAAAGAATATACCGGATCGGTCGCCGCCCGGGTCAACAAGGACCGCGCCTTCCGTCTGCCACCAGGGCGGAGGCGCCAAGTGTGCTACTGGTGGAACCCCTACAACTAAAATCAGAGGAAGGGACTACATTACCATCGCAACATGGAACGTCAGAAGTCTGGCCCAACAGGCAAACTCCAAGAACTGCTATACGAGCTGGACAGGTACACTTGGCATCTGGTAGGTCTCTGTGAGGTCAGATGGAAAGAGCACGGTGAACACCATACTGACGAGGGCCATATGCTCTATATAGCGGGGAGCAGGACAAGCATATCAATGGCGTAGGCATGCTTGTCAACAAGAACATCAATAACTCGGTAATAGGATACTACCCAGTAAACAGCGGCTTATGGCCATCCGCCTCAGGGCAGCCCCATTCAACATCCAGTGATTCAAGCCTACGCACCAAAACGAATCACGATGATGAAGTCGTTTGAGGAAATTTTAAACCCCAATACGGGCATATCGATAAAATGGGAAAC
>CM054163.1:24028537-24038537 GCA_028751875.1 Rapana venosa | reverse complement strand
TGCACCCCCCCCCCCCACACACACACACGAAACAGACAGACAGACACAAAAACACACAAACACACACATATGCACGCACACACACGCGCGCACACATACACAAACATGCGCACACATAGACAAACATTAGCACACACACATGCACGCACGCACGCAGGCATGTGCGCACGCACGCACACACACACACATGCATTCACACAAACGCACGCACAAATGCACAAATATACGCACATATAGACACACAATAGCGCGCGCGCACAAAACACACAGACACACGCACACACAGACACACACAAACACACACACAAACACACACACATACGCACACATACACACATACACACAGACACAGACACACACACACAAACACACGCGCACACACTCATAACCTCTGCTCATTTCTCTTTATTTTTTTTTAAACTATTATTTCTCTATTTCTCTCTGTCTCTGTCTCTATCTGCCTGTTTGTCTGTCGGTCTGTATCTCTCTCTCTCTCTCTCTCTCTCTCTCTCTCTCTCTCTCTCTCTCTCTCTCTCTCTCTCTCTCTCTCTCTCTCTCTCCCTCTCTCTTTTTCTCTCTCTCTCTCTCTCTCTCTCTCTCTCTCTCCTCTCTCTCTCTCTCTCTCTCTCTCTCTCTCTCTCTCTCTCTCTCTCTCTCTCTCTCTCCCCTCTCTCTCTTTCACGCCTTTTCTCTGTCTTTTTCTGTCTTTCTGTCTCTCTCTATGTCTGTCACTCTCTCTGTCTCTCTCTGTAACTGTCCGTCTCTGTCTCTGCCTGTCTGTCTGTCTCTCTTTCTCTGTGTCTCTCTGTCCCTCTGTCTCTCTCTGTCTCTCTGTCTCTGTCTATCTGTCTCTCTGTCTCTGTTTCTGTCTCTCCCTGTCTGTCCGTCTCTGTCTTTCTGTGCGAACGCACGCAGAACATCTTGCGCACACGTTAAATCCTGTTCCGCTTTTCGAAAGAGTAGGCCATTGTGTGCCGGCGGGAACATATGACAAAATTTACAAAACCGTATACACACGGGAACTGCATGTAAAAGCGCACATGAGTGCTTATTCCATTATCCTTGATATATTTTTTTTTAAATGTCTCTCTCTCTCTCTCTCTCTCTCTCTCTCTCTCTCTCCCTCTCTTTCTCTCTCTCTCTCTCTCTCTTCCCCCTCTCTCTTATATTATACAGTCAGCATCTTTAGAAGCATCCACTGTTATTATTAAGCTTCCCCCGAGCTTTGCCCGAGATGACTCACTCTTTGGCCTAGGAACAGAAAGAAGAGAAGGAGGAGGAAGAAGGAATGGAGGAGGAGGAAGAGCAGGAAGCAGAAGAAGAAGAATCGAGAAGAAGAATAAGCATTGCAGAGGAGAAGAAGAAGAAGAAGAAAAAGAAGAAGAAGAAGAAGAAGAGAAGAAAGAAGAAGAAGAAGAAGAAGAAGAAGAAGAAGAAGAAGAAGAAGAAGAAAGAAGAAGAATGCAAACAAAGCAGTACAAGAACGTAACCAAAGAAAAATAAGAAGAAGAGAAAGAAGGAGAAGAATGCATAGAGAAAAGAAGAAGAAGAAGAAGAAGAAGAAGAAGAAGAAGAAGAAGAAGAAGAAGAAGAAGAAGAAGAAGAAGAAGAAGAAGAAGAAGAAGAAGCAGAAGAAGAAGAAGAAGAAGAAGAAGAGAAGAAGAAGAAATGCGAAGAATTCAAAGAAGAATTCAAAGAATTCAAAGAATTCAAGAAGAAGAAGAAGAAGAAGAAGAAGAAGAAGAAGAAGAATTGCGAAGAAGAAGAATTGCGAAGAAGAAGAAGAATTGCGAAGAAGAAGAAGAAGAATTCAAAGAAGAATTCAAAGAAGAATTCAAAGAAGAAGAAGAAAGAAGAAGAAAGAAGAAGAAGAAGAAGAAGAAGAAGAAGAAGAAGAAGAAGAAGAAGAAGAAGAAGAAATGCAACCAAAGAAGACAAATGCAAAGAAAAAGAATGCAATGAAGAAGAATGAAATCAAAGAAAGAAAGGAAAGAAAAATGCAACAAAGGAGAAAATAAGGGCAAACAACGGGGGGAAATGCAAAGAAGAAGAATTCCGAGGAAAAAGTAGAATAATAAGAAGAAAAAGAATGCAAAGAAGGAGAAGAAGAATTGCAAGGAAAAATGTGAGGAAGAAGAATTGCGAGGAAGAAAAATGCGAAGAAGGAGAACGCAAAGAAAATGAATGCAAAGAAGAAAAATGCAAAGAAAAAGAATGCGAAGAAGAATGCTAGGTAGAATAATGAGATGAAGAAAAATGCGAAGAAACATTGCGAGGAAGACGAATTGCGAAAAAAAGATTTGCGAAGAAGAGTGCGAAGAAGAAGAAGAATGCAAAGAAAAACGAAAATGCGGAGAAGAAAAATGCAAAGAAGAATAATTTAAAGAAGAATTTAAAGAAGAATTCAAAGAATTCAAAGAAGAAGAAGAAGAAGAAGAAGAAGAAGAAGAAGAAGAAGAAGAAGAAGAAGAAGAAGAAGAAGGAGGAGGAGGAGGAGGAGGAGGAGAAGAGCAACAACAACAAGAAGACCAACAACAAGAACAACAGCGACAAAGACAAGAGGAACAATAACTAGGAAAAGGAGGAATTCGAAGAAACCGTGCCACCACCGCCACCACCACCACCGCCATCGCCACCGCCACCACCACCACCACCACCACACCACCACACCACCACCACCACCACCATCACCACCACACCACCACCACCACCACCACCACCACCACCACCGCCACCACCACCACCACCGCCACCGCCACCGCCACCACCACCACCACCACCACCACACCAGCCACCGCCACCACCACCACCACCACCACTCACCACCACCACCACCACCACACACCACCACCACCCACACCACCACCACCACACCACATCACACCACCCCACCACCACCACCACCACCACCACCACCACCGCCACCGCCACCCCACCACCACCACCACCACTATCACACACCACCACCACCACCACCACCACACACCACTATCACCCACCACCACCCACCACCACTCACACCACCACCACCACCACCACACCACCCACCACCACCACCACACCACCACCACCACCACCACCACCACCACCACCACTCACCACCACCACATCACCACCACATCCACCCACACCACCACCACACACACCACTATCACACCACCACCACCACCACCACCACCACCACCACCACCACCACCACCAGGTGCAGCAAGCCAAGCATTAGAACATAAGACAAACAAAAGATAGCATTCTTACGTTTATACTCTGTATGAAAACCTTTTAATATGTTCTAGCGAGATGAGTTTGTCAGAGAGAAAAGAAAATGATAGCTGTGTCCACGAGAAACTTGATAGGAAAATATAATGAGGTAGAAATTACCTGGCAATCTGTCTGTCAATCGGATTGCAACATGTTTCCAATCCCGATTTCAATTCAAGTCTCTGTATAGTGTGTCTTTTGTTCAGAGAAAATTTAGAGAAGTCGACCATATTCGATTTTGGCAAATCATATTGTTTGCTGATGTGATTTTAAAGAAATCATTTAGGTAAGTTTGGTTTCAAGGGAGGGTCTTCGAGAAAAAGAGTCATAAAGAGTACAAGCATACCTTTGACAGATATGCTTCAAGGAAACAGAAAACACAGAATAGAAGAGTGAGATTTTGGTACCGTCAATGATATTTTTAAAAAAAGTTATAACAGGATTCGGCCCCACACTCGTCTGATTCTAAGACAGATCTAGCTGTATATATTTTAAGGTAATTCGAATATAACTGTCAAAGTGAACTTTTTACATCAACGGTGAGTACATTTTGATCTTCATTCTTTTTCTATGTCCCAGTAATTGTTGTCAAATTGAGCTGGAAATAATTATGTTCCCAAGGAGGAATCTGAGGAACAAACGGTAAAACTGGAATTGCTGCTATACTGTTGCCATGTTTTTCATAAACGTATCTGTGTAAGTTTTAAGTGGCTGGACACAGAGAGGGAGAGAGTGAGAGAGAGAGAGAGATAGAGAGAGAGCTAGAGAGAGAGAGACAGAGAGAGAGAGAGAGAGAGAGAGAGAGGGAGATAGATAGATAGTCAGGCAGACAGACAGACAGACAGACATACACAGACACAGAGAGATACAGAGAGAGTGATATAGACAGAGCTACAGAAAGAGAGAGACGGACAGAGACGCAGAGACAGAGACGGAGCCAAAGAAATAGAGAGACAGAGACAGACAGACAGACAGGGGGACGGGATGGGCTTGAGGTTAGAGTGATGTATTCGTGATCTGCTGAACCGGGTTTGAATTTCGTTCAAGAGGATTTTACCTCAGGAGTTAACATCAGTGCAGACTCCACTCTCCCCAAAAGTCCTTCGGATGTGATTATAAACCGATGTCCCGTGTGCGAACACACGCAGAACATCTTGCGGACACGTTAAACACGTTTCGCTTTTCGGAAGAGTAGCCCATTGAGTGCAGGTTGGAATGGATGACACAAATTTTAATACTGCATACACACGGTGACTTGATGAAAAAGAAGCATATGAGTGTTCAATACAATATCTTTGAAACAAAATAATATAATTAAAATAAATAAATAAATAAATAAATAAATAAACAAATAAAACAGACCGACAGACAGACAGACAAAAACAAAGACAGATGATAAGTCCGTGAGAATTGATAAAAAATAATGAGTAAAAAGAAGAAAAATAAGAGATATATAAAAAGGAAATAAATATCGCTCTGAAAAAATTTTTTTTCTCTCGCAATGTGTTCTATAATATTTTTATCTTGGCCCTGATGGGGGTTTGCTGTAGGAAGAAAAGGAAAATGAAAAGAAAAGCTGTGTCAACAGCACACCCTAGCTGCTGTGAAGCTACGCTGATAAACCAGCCTATCATTTTTCTCCTGCTATCAGAATAACATCATCGTGGTGGTTTTTTCCTAACACATGTCTTCTTCTCCTCTGTCATAATATGCTTCTTTTTTTTTTCGGTCAGAAAACTCGAAGCACACAAGTTCTCTCAGCCATGCCTTTCACTTAATCAGAAAGGCAAAAAATTTGAATAATGTTAAATTAACTAATGATGGTGATGATGATTGTGATGATGGTGGTGATGATGATGTGGTGGTGATGAAGATGATGATGATGATGATGATGATGATGATGATGATGGTGGTGGTGATGATGATGATGGTGGTGTGATGATGATGATGTTGATGATGATGATGATGATGATGATGATGATGATGATGATGATGATGATGATAAGAATCTCATAACAATATAAAAATAATAATAAGATGATAATAATGATTATAATGAGGGGAGGAAGATGAGGATGATAAAAATAACCATATCCATATTTCTGTATGCCTGTGAATCATGGACCCTGACTGCATATTTGGAGAGAAGAATACAGGCGGTGGAGATGAGATGCTTTTGGAGACTCCTTGGCATCTCCTACAAAGACCACATAAGCAACGAAAGCGTGCATAACAGAATCCAGCAAACCATTGGACCCTATGAGAACCTTCTAACGATCGTGAAAAAGCGTAAACTTAAATGGTATGGTGATGTCACAAGATCCAAAGGACTTGCAAAGACAGTTTTATAAGGCACTGTCCAAGGAGGATGAAGAAGAGGCAGACAAAGGAAGAGCTGGGAGGATAACATCAGCGAATGGACAGGCCTAGAACTCAACAAAACCCTGAGAAAGGCAGAACAGAGAGAGGAATGGAGGGAACTGGTTGTTGAGTCTTTGAGGGTGCCCCCACGGTCGTCAGACTACGGGACAGATAGATAGATAGATAGAACAGTAATGATAATGAAAACAAGAATAACAAGAACAACAGGAACAAGAAGAAGAACAAGAAGAACAGAAACTCCTCCTCCTCCTCCTCCTCCTCCTACTACTACTACTACTACTACTACTACTACTACTACTACTACTACTACTACTACTACTACTGCTCCTGCTGCTGCTGCTGCTGCTGCTGCTGCTAAATGGTGATGATGATGATAATCACAATGATGATAGTAGTTACAACTTAAATACTACTTCTAATAATAATTATAATAATGATATTGATTATCATGTTAACTATAACAGCCATAACATTGATTACAGCACTTTGAAAAACTGTGTCGAGATAACAAATTAAAGAATAACCCAATATATTCTGTGTCAAAATTTTTTGTGAACAATGAATAAGTCCATTTGAAATCCGTAGGTACTGTAGCAGCATTGAAAAATCAAAATACAGTCAACATTAAATGTGATGAAAACCCTGAAAACCCATTGACTATTGCACAGCAGTTCAAAAACGATTTTAAGATCAAAGCGTTGATGTGGTCAAAAACCTGAAAACCCATCAGCCTATTGAACACCATTAACCAGTAACAAAAAAGCATAATCAAGATTCAACTGCTTAAGTGGTTAATACATTTCAAAGCCATCAACCTATTGAACATCAGTGACAAAGAAATTAATATTTAGCTGTTAGTGTTCGGAAAACCCTGAAAATCCATCAACAGATTTAACAACAGTAATAAAGAAATCGACTGACAGCACAATATATTTGCTGCCATGTGATGCTATTCTGTAAAAAAACATTAACTGTGTAGCACTGTGTAGTGCTTATTCCATTATCCTCAATATAAAAGAATAAAATAAAATTAAGTTTAAAAAAAGTAAAACTCAACAACTGTGTTAGCACTTATACAACAAATCCATTTATTACCATATGTTCACTCCATCAACAGTGTCTTTTTTATTCCTCAACTAGAGCTCAAATCCTTTCAGGGATCTTACTGCTTCTTCTACCTCTTCCTCCAGCACCTGTGTGCTTTCAGGATCTGATGGTCTGGGATCTTGCTCATGAAGTTTGTTCGGATCAGCCTTCAGCTTGTAGTTGTACAGGTCTCTACAATATTCTGTCCATCTCTTCATGATAGTGGCGCTCTCTGTAAGGACTGACCCCTCTTTGTCTTCAATAACGGAGGTCTTTGGCTGTTGGGACTTGGTTAGTACCTTGATGGTCTGGTACGCCTCTTTGCTGTCTCCTTTCGCCATTGCCTTCTCAACCTTGGAGCATTGTTCTGACATCCAGTTCCCCATGGCCTCAGTCATCTTCTTCTTGATTGACCTGTTGACTGTTCTATACTCTTCGGCCGTTTCTGGGTTTTTGTTCTTCACTGGCTTTAGCTCCCTACGTTGGTCGCACAGGTCCAGGATATCGTTGGTAACCCACGGTTGGTTCTTTTTCCTCTCTTTCCCAAGGATCTCCAGCGCTGTCTCCTGAATGGTCTTGCTGAAGGTCTCAGTGAGGTTGTTGATGTCATTTTGGAGGAAATTCAATGCTGCAAATCTGCCCCCTATCTCAGCTTTAAAGATTTCAGCGACTTCGGGGTCCTTCAGCTTTTCCATGTTGAACCGCAAACGGGGATTTCTCTTCTGGTTCTTGGTCTTCAGTTTGATCTGTAGGGTCATGAGTACCATGTCGTGGTCACTGCCAATATCAGCGCCAGGGAAACTTCTTGTCTGGGCTTTGTTGATGCTCGACTTAAATCGTTTGGGGGCCAAGATGTAGTCAATATGGTTATGTGTCTTTCCATTTGGTGAGTGCCACGTCGTTCTTCTTGATGTCTTGTGGGGGTATCCCTGAAAGGAGGCAAGTCACCAGGGATTGACAACATCCCGGCTGAGCTCATCAAGAACGGAGGCCCAGAGATGATCAAGGCATTAACAATCATCTGCCAACGCATCTGGAACAGCAAAGAGTGGCCTGAACAGTGGACCCAATCCATCATAGTTCCACTTCCAAAGAAGGGAGACCTGAAGAAGTGCCAAAATTACAGAACAATCAGTCTGATAAGCCATCCAAGCAAAGTTATGCTACGCATTGCCTTGAACAGACTGAAACCACAAGCAGAAGAAATCCTATCAGAAGAACAGGCAGGATTCAGACCAGGTCGAAGCACTGTCGAGCAGATCTTCAACATCAGAATGCTCATAGAGAAGCATCTCCAACATCAGCTACAGCTCTACAACAACTTCATTGACTTCAAGAAGGCCTTCGATCGAGTGTGGCAAGAAGCTCTGTGGCAAGTCATGAGAGACTATAGCTTCGACGAGCACCTGATTCAAGTCATCCAGGCGCTGTATGACAGCTCCCACAGTGCAGTCCTCATGGGTGGAGAAATCGGGGAGTTCTTCCGGACTTCAGTTGGAGTTCGACAAGGCTGCCCGCTATCCCCCGTTCTTTTCAACGTGTTCCTGGAGAACATCATGCAGGAGGCCCTCCTTGGCTTCAAGACCACAATCACAATAGGAGGAAGGCCAGTCTGCAATCTTCGATTCGCAGACGATATTGATCTCATGGGCCGCAGCGAAGAACAACTCCAGGATCTCACCACCAGACTGGAAACATCAGCCAATGCCCACGGTATGGAGATCAGCACGGAAAAGAGCAAGATCCTAGTGAACAGTACCACACCGACCACTCCCACCAGCATCAAGATGAGTGGCGAGACACTAGAGGAGGTGGAAACTTTCAAGTACCTTGGAGCAGTCATCACCAAAGAAGGCACGAGCACACAAGAGGTGAAGATCAGACTTGCTGTGGCACTCTCCTCCATGACTAAGCTGGCGAAAGTGTGGAGAAACCACAACATCAGAACCCACACTAAGGTCAGACTCTACAAGGCACTCGTCACATCCATTGCCTTGTACAGCTGTGAAACATGGACACTTACTGCCGATTTAGAACGTCGCATTCAAGCCTTTGAGATGAAGTGCCTCAGGCGGATCCTGAACATCACCTACAGAGACCGCAAAACCAATGACTACGTCTGGCAGCAGATCGAGGCACTGGCTGGCAAACAAGAACCATTGCTAGATACAGTCAAACGGAGGAAACTGAAGTGGTTTGGTCACACAACAAGGCATAACAGCCTGTCAAAGACAGTCCTGCAGGGAATGGTGGAAGGAGCAAGGAGGCAGGGACGACCACGCAAAAGCTGGATATCCAACATCAAGGAGTGGACCGGCCTCACTGTACCAAGCCTCCTGAAAACAGCCCAGGACAGAACCATTTGGCGGTCCACTTGCAGCGTCCGTGCGGGTACCCCAACGGTCGTCCCGACCAAGGGATGAGTGAGTGAGTGAGAGAGCTCAAAAGTTTATCAGTAGTGAGATTTTGCTTATATGACAGTTTACTCACTGTTAGGGTAGCTGCATTCTGACTTCAGGAAAATGGAGCATTTATTTCAGGGAATTATTCCCCTTCTGTATACATCGATTTGGAGTATATTCCCTTGCAAGTTTTCCTTCGAAGTACATTCCTTTGCAAGTTTCTTACACCTGCGGCTAGTGGCATTGACAGTAAGAATAGACCAAGCATGCAACTTTTACTCTGGAGAGGAATGGACTTCATCAGGCTCAACCTGTCCAAAGCACATCACCTGACAATGTCTCAATACTTTATCAGTTAGGAGACAAGTAAACTTGCCTCAAAACCACCCAGGCATCTGTTTATATGGGATTTTTGTGCAGCGGTAATGCAAGATATGAACGAAGAAATAAAAAAAAATGTTTCCCCCATTTTAGTTGCTCTCAGTTTCTATCCATTCCATCCAATACCAGCTCAGCTGGGGCCAGCTGGTATGCTAATTATAACAGGAGCTGACAGCACTTGGTCTTGGTACAAGGAAGGGAGTGCTAATTCAAGCAATGGGCCCTAGACTCTTGACTGAGTTATGTTGGATGTATGCACTGTGACAGATTGGACTTACTGATGTCCAATGTGTGTATGCACGCATACTGGTGTTGTGCTTTTGCTACTCATAGATACTTACCACACCTCAAACTGCTGAGTCATAGCTATTAATACAACATTAATAAAAACAAAACACCATTCACACTTAGTCCTATTCAATCCAAGGAGAATCACTCGTGCTGCTAAATGAATAAGTCTTCAATCAAATAAGTTCCTTCCCTTTAACTGT
>CM054163.1:24016037-24018537 GCA_028751875.1 Rapana venosa | reverse complement strand
CCAGGGACAACACTTCGTTGCCGTGGGTTCTTGTACGCGCACTGAATGCGTGTTGTTCAAGGGACGTAAGCTATGATTATTGTTGTATCAACAACGAAAAAAACCCCTAGCACCTCGGACCACCACCTCTCAAAGTCTAGTGGATACGGTAGGGGGGATAGTTGAGCTCAAACCAAGATCAGACCCACATTTTGTTTTTTGTTTTCTTTTCATTTTCTAGGTAGGGGCGTTACCTCTAAACCACACATCCACCGCGAGAGAGAGAGAGAGAGAGAGAGAGAGAGAGAGAGAGAGAGAGAGAGAGAGAGAGAGAGAGAGAAAGAGAGAGAGAGAGAGAGAGAGAGAGAGAGAGAGAGAGAGAAGAGAGAGAGAGAGAAGAGAGAGAGAAAGAGAGAGAGAGAGAAAGAAGAGAGAAGAAAAGAGAGAAAGAGAGAGAGGAGAAGAGAGAGAGGAGGGAGAGAGAAAGACAAACAGACAAATAGACAGAGAAAGAGAGGAGAGAGGGAGAGAGAGAGAGAGAGAGAGAGAGAGAGAGAAGAGAGAGAGAGAGGAGAGAAGAGAGAAGAGAAAGAGAGAGAAGAGGAGAAAGACAGACAGACAGTTAGACAGAGAAAGAGAGAGAGAGAGAGAGAGAGAGAGAGAGAGAGAGAGAGAGAGAGAGAGAGCGAGTGAGAGAGAGCGAGAGAGAGAGAAAGAGCGAGTGAGAGAGAGCGAGAGAGAGAGAGAGAGAGGGATTTATTTTATTTGTTTATGTATTTATTTGTATTTTTTATATCAAGGATAATGCAATATGCACTGATGTCCTTATTTACATAATAATAATAATAATAATAATAATAATAATAATGTATGGAATTTATATAGCGCTGAATCTTGTAAAGCAACAAATCAAAGCGCTCAGATTTTATTTCATACCACTTTAAGTCACGGCACATTTCTCTCCGTGAAATTCGGGCTGCTCTCCCCGGGGAGAGCGGGAGAACGCGTCGCCACTTAGCGCTGCGCCACCCTTTCACCCTTTTTTTTTTTTCTGCAGCTGTATTTGTTTCCCTATCAGAGTGGCTTTTTTCTAAGAATTTTGCCAGGGACAACTCTCTTGTTGCCGTGGTTTTTTTTACGTGCGCTAAATAATTACGTGTAACACACGGGACCTCGGTTTATCGTCTCATCCGAAAGACTAGCGCCCAGATCACCACTCATGGTCTAATGGATGGGGGAAAAATTTCCGGTCCAAACGGGGTACGAACCGCCGCACACTTCAGACCCGAACTTTTCGCTTTTCTAGACAGGCGCGTTACCTCTAGACCACCGATCCACTATCCAGTCCTAGTGTGTATGCGGTTTTGTAAATTCTGTCATCTGTTCCCACCGGCACAAAATGGCCTATTCTTTCGAAAAGCGGAACAGGATTTAACGTGTGCGCAAGATGTTCTGCTTGCGTTCGCGCACGGGGCCTCGGTTTATAGTCTCACCCGAAGGACTTTTTGGGAGTGTGGAGTCTGCACTGATGTTAACTCCAGGGGAAAATATCCCTTTGAACGGGAATCAAACCCGGGTCGTCAGATTGTCAGCGCAATATTCTAACCACTAGGCTATCCCGTCCCCGAGAAGAGAGAGAGAGAGAGAGAGAGAGAGAGAGAGAGAGAGAGAGAGAGAGAGAGAGAGAGAGACAGACAGACAGACAGACAGACAGACAGACAGACAGACAGACAGACAGACAGAAAGACACAAAGGCAGACAGACAGACAGACAGAGACTAGGCAAAATCTCTGTAAAATATTCTTCAAGTTTATTTTGTCTGTGATATGGTTATTTATATCAATGTCATCAGATATGCTTTGGCAAGCAGTCAGCATTCCAGTCCTCGTACTTCAACCGAGTGTTTCTTTATACATACATACATACATACATACATATATACATGCATACATACATACATACATACCTACATGCATATATATATATATATAATAATATATATATTAATATATATATATATATATATGTGTGTGTGTGTGTGTGTGTGTATGTATAGTATATATACATAAATATATAATAATATATATATATGTATGCATGTATGTATGTATGTATGCATGTATGTATGTATGTATGTGTGTATGCATGTATGTATGTATGTCTGTATGTATATACTTTTATGTAACCCAGGCTCTCTATCCTTTGACTGGGTACATAAAGAGATTTGGGGTTCGGATTCTTTCTTACAAAAGAAAAAAAGACAACATAATTATAAAATGGCCATTGACAAGATTGTATTGATGTTAAATTCTTAGAAAACTAATGGTCGTACTACAAAAGACAATGTCCCAAATCAAACTACTCAAATCACAACAGCATTCTAGGTGTCGTGGTGTTCATATGTATATATGTATGTATGGATGGATGTATGGATGTATGGATGTATACATGTATGGATGTATATGTGTGTTTGTATGTATGTATGCATTTATTTATGTATGCATGCATGTATGTATGTATG
>CM054163.1:23988537-24011037 GCA_028751875.1 Rapana venosa | reverse complement strand
ATTTTTCAACAGTATAGGCCACAACAAATGTCTATTTACAGTATCGAAAAGCTTTTTCAAAATCAATGAAAGCTACATAGCTTTCGATTCAAAGAAATTGTTTTTGAACTAAGGCAAAGAAGCGCAAAACATATTGTCAGTAGTAGAATAAAACCTTTCTTAAAACCACCTGATGGTCACCGTGATATTATTACAATTACTACCCACTCCTCGTATTCTTATTGTTAATGATAGTACTAAATAGCTTGCTACTTATGTTACTGAGAGAAATACCCCTATAATTATTCGGATATTGACATCGCCCTTTTTAAACAATGGTAAAAACAATAGATTCAGTCCAGCCTTTGGATAAGATAACCCTTATCAAATAAAGCATTGAAAAAATGTATACAAAAAACTGTAACAACTGTTATTTGAATCTTGTATATTTCACTAATAATGCCATCAGGCCCAGGGGCCTTACTGATTTCAATTCCTCAGTGCATAAAGAACTTCTTCTCTAGAAAATGGGCGATTGAAAAAGTCATCGTCCTCAATAATCTTCAATATCTTAGTGCAAGTTTTCGTTAGTTATTTCTTTTTCCAGAAGGGTTTGAAAATGATGAAACCAAACATCAAGACTTATTTCATTTTAGATGCTTTCTTTTAAAAGAAGCTTTCTTAACTAATTACCAAAATACTTTTTGATCTTGTATTGTGTTGACAAGATTAGATAATAGATCCTGGTTGTATTGCTTTCGCTTTCTCTCCAATAAATTTTATATTAACGTCTACATTTTCTATATTCATGACGATCTTTTACAATTTTGGTTCTGCGATATTTACGTAACATTCTCCTGACATTTTTCTATTATTTTTACATTCCTGATCAAACCATCACTTGGTCGCTTACTATTATTACTCTGAACAGTACGCACTTCTTCATACACTCTGCACATTCTCGCAAACATTCATTAAATACTCAAGTGCAAGGTTTACATCAACGTCAATTAGATCAATAGCATATTACTAATTCTTGTTTGAGACTGTTCTGCATCTAGAAGCTCGCTAAATAGTCCAGCATTTTCGTTATTCCACACTAATTTCTCCAACATTTGATCGTTGCTACCAATCCTCATAATATAAATTTTCATTTGGAAAAGCTACATTAAATGTTAATGGCATAGATCAGAATCAATCCGTTCAACAATGCACATTTACAAGTGTCAAACACAAGAGAAAGAAGTTCACTCGATAAATAAAAAATAATCATTTACACTCTTCCAAAATCAGAGATATATGTGTAGCGACCTTCAAGATCACCATTACATACACCATTTAGAATATTCAAATCTAAAGCAGTACACATATTCAAAGCATCTTTCCATATGCGTTCAAGCAAGCATCCACTGAACAACGACTAGCACCAAGAGACTGCTTTTATACTGAATGTGTAAACCTAAATTATCAGAAGAATTCAAAAAATCTTCGATGTTCTGCCATTTAAGTCACCACAAAGAATCACAATACATCATTTTGAACAAAATATCATTAAACATTCTTCAAGTATTGGATTCCATTGTCAAGATCAAAATGTACATAGAAAGGGGACCCCTCAGCGGAACATATACAAACATAAAATAACATCTTTCAGTGTCCCAAACAACTGTTTATCAATATGAAAAAACACAATATATTGGCAATATTGTGTATCAACCATCTTCACATATAAAGCAAAACAAAAATTTTTATTAAACACACTATGCCACCAGAACGTCTTCCATGCTTAGAAAATTTAAATGGCAGGTTTACAGTAGACATCATAACCAGGAAAAACATGCAATCAATTGTATCCATAAAGATTCAACTAAACCCACAAAGTCAAAACTACAGACAAAATAGACAAAATCATGATCCTTTAATTTTAGAAAAACAACCATTCACATTCCATGACATGAAAGAAAATGATCGCCTATTGTCAAAGGTGGTGAATTATCAACACCCATAGATCACATTTCCATCAACAGACGACACACCTTTATTCTCAAACATTCCATCATCGACTGACAACAAACTCATCTCAACACTCACAGTGATTGGCAACACACCTTCATTCAACACTTCCAACATTGACTGACAAACCTTATTTCTCACACATTCCTCATCACTGACAACACACCTTCATTCTACATCCATGATCGACTGACAAACCTCCTTTCTCACACATTCCATCATCGACTGACAACACACTTTTCCTTCCAAACATGACACAGGTTCATTCTCAACTATGTCAACAACCTGTGCCCACTTTTTTTCACGTGACTCATCATTCAACTGCCAGTCATGCCCTGTTGCACTGGGCACAAGCATTTTGGGGCTTACATGTGCAGTAGGCCATTTTCATACTGACATTTAAGCGGTGTTGAAAATTGCTTGATACCCCTCTCATCTGATTCTGGGTCCCCTGACAAAAATGGCACCAAAGCAAAGGGCCGGCCATTTTCCTAGCTTGCCCCCTCAGTTGACCATGATCATCCAGAAAGAACTTTTTATTGTCAATGACAAGATGATCAAAGACCATAAAGGCTCTCTGACCATCACTTCTAGCTTTTTTCAGATGGGGTGCTAGTTTTTGTCGATTTCCGTACACGGGAGGAAAAATTTCACCAATGAAAACATTGCTACCCTTTCATTTCTCTTTTTTTCTCTGAGAAGCGTAGCTTATCTTATAGAAGGTGCATCTTGCATTATTGGGCATCCTGTTTTTCACCAAGTCGATGTACTCTGTCAAAGTCAATGTTTCGAGTCATGTCCTTTTGTCAGTCAAGAAGTCTTGAATGACCCTTCACAGTCTCTTTTGATTTCATTTGGATTACGAGTCATTCCATAAAAATCAGATTATTCGTTTTGACTTCCTTCCAATCGTCATCTTTTTTCTCCCAGAGTCAAACCCCTTTCATCAGTTCCGCATTTGTCTTGTCAGTTCATTGTTCTGTCACGCAGCACACTCACTCTCCGTCCCTCAGACTCACACACCTCTTCCTGAAGGACTGAGAACTTCTCGTTAAGGTCCTGAGGCCCTGCTCCACAACACCAAACCTGGCGTTGATGTTGCTGTCCATGGACCTCAGAATCTCCTTGATTTCATCGAAGGAGGAAGGGTCCTGGAAGAAGGCGGGGAAGAGGCTGATCGACGTCCGCTGTCCGATGCGCTGCGTGTCTTGCCAATGCTGGCCCTCCGTCCACCGCTGGTCAAGCACGCTCTGCTTTCAAGCTTCGGGTCGTGGAGGCACAGGCCCAGGGTTCCTCTCCACGTCCCCACAGCGAAGAAGTATCCCGCCCCAAAATAGCAGGGTAAGGACAACCCAAGGGTTTACACCGTCCATTCGGCGACGCGGATGACAACATGGCCATTCGCACGCGGCCTTTTCTTTGGCCCTTCGAAACATAAAGGCCAGGAATACGGGTGAAAACACCCGCATGCCGCCCTGAATACCAGTGGTGCAGAAGGCATGGTACCTCGCACTGTCTCTGACAGACTAGACCAAAAGCAAATGCCTCAGTAACGGATACTTTTTGAATATTGTGCACAGGTGTGACAGCACGTCATGCACCCCTGATACTCCAGTTCGCCCCCGAGACAGACACAGAGAACAGAGAGAGAGATAGAGACACAAAAAGAGAGTTGATGGTGGAGACTCAAGACAAAAACAAAACAAAAGGTAGGTTAACTCTTTTCTTTCGTGTACTGTCTTATTCAAGGTAACTTTTAGGGGCTTTGAAGGGGTCAGCAAATTTCGGTGTTGCCTTAGTTAACACACCCTGTGGGGAGAATCTGGCTACCCGTTGATTAGCAAGACCCTTTTACCGTTTCATTCCAAAGCGAGCAAGGGGAGAATTTGAATCGGTACCCCCTTAAGTCCCCGGCCCTAATTCTTCTCGTGAAATTCCGGGCCCGCTTTTTCCAAGGAAGTAAGTCGCCACAAGACAGCGCCCCCAAATATGGTTTTTTTTTTGTCCCGTCTTTATATGTGTTTTAAACTTTTTACCAGAGTGGCTTTTCCTAAAGAGCTTTTGCTAGAGACAAAACTCTGTTTCGTGGGGTTCTTTAACGTGCGCCAAAAGCATGGTTTCACACACATATACCTCAGTTATTCTGTCGTCAGAGGGTGGGGGCGGAGGGGGGGGGGTCTAGTTTCGGGAGAACAAAAGGCGCGTATCATCCATGCCTGAAAACTAAGCTGTCAACTACATGAACCTCATGGAAATCCAGGACCTGTCTGTAAAATAGAAAAACCCCCCGAAAAGAAGGTTTTCCCGGGCCCCCTTCCCTTTTTTTTCGTTACTATTCTGTTGTGTTTTATTTTTAGTTGTGTGTATTTGGATTAAAAAAATTAGTTTATCTTGTACATTTTTAGTTTGATACATATAAATCCAATAGTGTTTAGATTCTCCTGATCTTTAAATGTTATTGCTTTCTTTGTTGTTCCTTTTTATGTCGTTTTCTTGTGTTGGTAGCAGTTGTCTCTCTCTTTATCTTTTCTCTGTCTCTGTTGTCATTTCTATCTCTCCTCTGTCAGTCTGTCTATTGTCTGTCTGTCTCTGTCTCTGTCTCTACTCTCTGTTATTTCTCTGTGTGGTGTTTTTCGTGTGTATGGTGTGTTTGTGTGGGTGTGATGTGTTGTGTGTCGGGCGCCAGGTGGCTGCGGGGTGCCGCGGCTCCGGTATTGTGCGCGGAGCTGCATTTTTGCGTGTTGTTGTGTTGATGTCTTGTGAATTATTTGGTCGGGTGTTGTGTTTATACCTTGTTGTTTCGGTAAGTGCTAGTGGATGTTAGTCCTGTACCTTTAGGTTTCGGTGCTGAAGGATCAATAAGCTGTGTTGAGGCTGAGTGGCCAAAACAATTTTGCTTGTTATTAGAAACAGGCTCTGGTCCTTGTGTTTCACCCTAACACCAAAGACTCATCACTGGACACAGACAGACTGACAAGACAGACGACAGTCAGAACGCTTCACACTCACACCTACTTAGCTGCATAGACGTCTAGGTGGGTGTGGGTGTGTGTTGTGGGTGTATCTGGTCGCTCGAGCGGGCTAGCTGCTGTGATCTCTTTGTCTGTCACTTCTCTCTTCCTCCATCTCTCTCTCTCTGTTCTCCCTCTTATTCTCTCTCCTCTCTCTCTCTCTCGCTCTCTCTCTCTCTCTTTCGCTCTCTTCCTCTCTCTCTCTCTCTCTCTATCTCTCTCTACTCTCTCTATCTCTCCTCGCTCTCTCTCTCTCTTTTCTCTCAACCTCCCCCCGTTGTCTCTATCCTTCTCTTCTCTCTCGTGCTCTCTCTCTTCTTTCTCTCTCTATTGCTCTCTTATCCCTCTTTCTCTCTCTCATCTCCTCTCTCTCCTCCTGTTCTGTTCCATCTCTCTCTCTGTTTGTGTGTCTCTCTCTCTCTCTTTCTCTCTCTCTCCTCTCTCTCTCTCTCTCTCTCTTCTCTCCCCGTCTCTCTCTCTCTCTCTCTCTCTCTCTTCTCTCTCTCTCCCTGGGTCTCTATCATCTCTCTATCTGTTCGTCGCTCTCTCTCTCTCTGTCTCCTCTCTCTATGTCTCTCACCATCTCTATATCTCTTTTTTTGTTATATATCTGATATATAATTTCACGCAGTCAATCCTTACACGTATTTTACTCCCTCCATTTCCGTTCTTATTGTCGATTAATTATGGGATAAAGACGTACAAAATAAAGAGGAAAAAGAACAACAGCGAATAGCAAAAACACAGGGACCAGATACAGGATTGACAAGTTACACAGATAGGGAGACACTATGCAGACACACACACACACATAGAAACTTATACAAAACCACAAACATACAGAACCAGACATACACACAGTCAATACACAGACTCAAGACACAACGCAGGACACAGACGCGCAGGGTACAAACAGCACACACACACACCGTCAGAGAGAAGAGAGAGTCAAGAAAATGATTGAGACGATGAGAGAGGAGAGAGAGGAAGGGAAAGAGGGAGACGAGAGAGAGTGGGGAATGATTTTCGAACGAGTGAAGAGTGTAGAGAGAAGAGAGAGACAGACTGACAGACCAGAGACGATAGTCACAGGACACAGACAGACAGGCAGAAGGAGCGAGACAGAGAAAGAGAGGACAGAGACAGTGATAGAGAGACAGGGACAGACACAGAGACAGACAGACAGATAACAGATAGGAGAGTGGAATGAGAGAGAGTTAGAGGTGAGCGTGTGAGTGAGCTGAGAGGAGAGATGGTAGAGTGAGCAGAGGAGGAGATGAGGATGATGATGGCGATGGAGAGAGATGAGAGAGAGAGTGAGGGTGAGACGAAGAAGGAGTGAAGGGGGAGGGAGGGGCGAGAGGGAGGTGACGGAGGTGAGAGGTGGATGAGAGGAATGAGAGTGGATGAGTGGTCGACTATGAGTTGATATTGAGAATAGTCAGAGAGAGATGTAGGAGAGAGAGTGACAGACACAGATTCGGAATTCGGATTCGGATAGTTTATCATTAGGCCCCATGGCCCCTCATGATGGGGGGATTGTGAAATATCTAAAACATACAACATGATAAATCCATAAAAACTGCCAAATTAAATCATTTAAGTCTTATAGGGTTATGTACAGAACCGCATGACTATGACCGTGGCGCGAGTTCTCTATTACTTGAATGCTTTTTAAGCAGGAACAGAGGACAAATTCTGTTACGTCCTTTGTGTCTCACAGGATGGACATGCGTAAAGTTAGTTTGAAAAGACCATGCTGTATGATAATATTTTTGGCAATATAATATCTTTCTCTAATATCTTGGATAAGCTGCGACGCATAGCACAATAGTGTAAAGTGTACCTTCATCTTCTTTATTATTCTACATATAATTGGACAAAATCAAAATCTTATCATTAGAATTCTCTGTATCTTACAGTTGGTTTGTGTGGCTAAATCAGGACACAACTAATCTAATATTGGCCATAAATATATCTAAAGTGTTAATCCATTCAAGTGTTCAAATATTAAATTGCAGTTCTGGTGAAGCTGGGATTAGAAAATGTTCTATACAGACTGTATCGTTCCACTAGTTGAATGTGATTTTCCTAGTCTTGCCATGGGTAATCAAATTAAACGTTGACGGAAAACTTAATAAATACATTTATACTTCCTACAAACTTGATTTTTACCCCACTCACCAAAGCCATGTTTATTGGCAGTCACGTACTTCTGAACCCAGTTGTTCTTTCATTACTTATCTAATTCAGACAACATTCTGTAAAGCCTTAAAAGGAATTATTGTTTCCTCCAGTTGCAAAAAAATTCTAGCCAATAACGTTTTATGGTTTGCCAGCAGTATTAATGTAAATTGGGTATCTACTGGTCTCACCATACCTCAAAATCATAGGAGGGTGCGCTATCACACATAATAACCTATTTCTTTAAAGCATACAGAGGTGCTGCAAGGACTCGCAAATGACTTGCTTGCATGTTACTTAACACCCATAGTTCAGAACCTTACTTGTGCAATAGGAGTGTACCCTGCGAAATCAATTAATTTTAAGGAACATCTTTTAGAGACGTTCTTTGTAAAGAAGAGAGGCTTCTCATTAATACATTATTAATCTTGTTTTTGCCTTACCTGCATGATCGTTACACGCTGAAACCAAAACTTATACGTGGTTACTAATAATATATTCCTAAAAATATCTTGGTAAACATTGACAAATGGCATTATAAGTATTAACATCATACCATCTTTCTCTCGACTTATTGATATCCACCCCTTCTAAAACACAATGTTATTACTTTTTAGTCATATTTACTTTTAGTGTACAGTGTATCAGATGTAAGTAGCAGCAGGCTGCAAGTTTTTAAGTTGTTGTCTGGTTTAATCTCGATATCTGTTTCAGATAACAATACAATTTCATCATCGCAACAAAAATGAATAAAAACCAATTCTCAAATCCCTTATGTTTAGTGTAGTCCTAAATGTCTTCCATGTGCTATAACTTCCGCCAGCTAGTTCTCATTGCTTGAAAGAGAAAAACAACAAGGGCTACCATACATTTTCACCTGGTTTTACTCCAGAAGTACTGTTTATTACATTCTGTGTAGGGGTTGCACACATTCGAGCTCTAATTGGAAAGTATCATTCTGATTTGATATACATTTTTATAAGTTACCTTTTAATCCATTTTTCAACAGTAGAGGCCACCACAACAATATGTCTATTTCGTATCGAAAGCTTTTTCAAAATCAAATGAAGCTACATAAGTGCCTTTCGATTTCAAAGAAATTTGTTTTTGAACTAAGGCAAGAAGCGATACTTATGGTCGTAGTAGATTAACCTTTCGTAAAACCAGCTTGTTGGTCACGGTGTTATTATTATTTCTACCCACTCATGTATTCTTTTGTTAATGATTGAGTTACTAAATAGCTTGCTACTTATGTTTTACTGTGTGGAAATGTCCCCTATATTTATTCGGTTTTATTTGTACATCGCCCGTTTTTTTAAACAATCGGTTATAAAAACAATAGATTCTAGTCCAGCTCTTTGGATAGATACCCTTATCATATAAAGCATTGAAAAATGTTACAAAAAAGCTGTACAACCGGGTTTATTTTATTTGAATTCTGTATATTTAACTAATAATGCCTCCAGGCCCAGGGGCCTTACTTGTTTCAATTTTCCTCAGTGCTAATGGAACTTCATCTCTAGAAAAATGAATTGGCGATTGATAAAGTCATTCGTCCTCAAAATCTTCAATATCTATGTGATGGTTTTCGTTTGTCTTTATTTCTTTTGCCTGAAGGGTTTGTGAATTAATGATGAAAAACCAAACATCAAGATCTTATTTCCATTTTTTAGGATGCTTTCTTTTAAAAGTATGCTTTTCTTAACTGTATTCCAAAATTATTTTGGATATTGTATGGTTGTTGACTCAAGTTTAGTTATTAGATCTGGTTGTATTGCTTTCGCTTTCTCTCCATTAATAAAATTTTATATTCGTCTACATTTTAATATATTCATGCGTTTTTTACAATTTTGGTGTTTCTGCCGATATGTACGTAACATTTATTCTCCTGACATTTTTTTTCTATTATTTTTACATTCCTGATCAAACAAAGGTCATCTTGGTTTCGCTTACTTTTATTATTGCTGATCAGGTAAGCACTTCTTCATACACTCTGCACATTTTATCTGAAACATTCATTAAATTACATCAGTGCAAGGTTGTATATCAACGTAAATTAGTTCTATAGCATTAATTTTTCTTGTTTGGACGTTTCTGCATCTCGAGCTCGCTAATGTGTCAAGCCATTTTCGTTTTGCCACAATAATTTCTCCATCATTGTATCGTGGCTACCACATCATCATAAAGATAAATATTCATTGGGAAAAGCTTCATTTATTGTTAATTAAGGGCATATGATCAGATTCAATCCGTTCAAACTATATGCACATTTTACAAAAGTGTCATAAACAAGAGAAAGAAGTTCATCGTTAATAAAATATAAATCTTTACACTGCTTTCCCAAAATCAGAGTTTATGTGTAGGCGTCTTCAAGTTCCATTAACATCACCATGTAGGATAGAATATTCAAATCTACATAAAGAAGTACAACATTTTCTGATGATTCGTTCCATATGGTTCATGACAAGGCTACCCTGATGAACAACGACTAGCACAAGGAAGGAATGGCTTTATACTGTGAATGGGTGTAAACCTAAATTGTCATAAAGAATTCAAAGAAATCTCGATGTTATGAATTTATAGCAACACCAAGATTCACTATGTACATCATTGTGTAACAAAATAATCCAGTAATACATTCGTCTAAGTATGTGGATTCCATTGTCAAGTTCAAAATGGGTACATAGAAAGGGGACCCCCTATGGCGGTAACATAATGTTACATATCATAATATACATATTTCAGATGTCCCAAACAACTGTTTATCAATATGAAAAGAACACATCATATATTGGATATTGTGTATCAACCATCTGCACATATAAAGCCCAATTACAAAATTTTTAATTAAACACACTATGCCACCAGATCGTCTTCATGCTTTATGAAAATTTTAACTGGCCAGGTTTTACTGTAGACATCTATAACTAGGAGAAAGAAAAATAATTGCAATCAATTGTTTCATTAAGGATTCAACTAATACACAAGTCAAAAACTACAGGGGGAACACCCATAAAGTGACATAATCATGATCTTTTATTGTTGATAAAAAACAATTCACATTCATTCGTCATATGTAATGTTATTGATCGCCTATGGTCAAGTGTTGGTGATGTATCTACACCCTGTTGTTCACTGGCATCAACAGACGACACACTTGTTTGCGCATATTACTGGCCTGCATCCGTCGGACATAACATATACATGCTGTCTCACTCACCATCCACAGTGATTGGTGCATAACACACCTTCATGCACTCTCATTCCATCTTTGTACTGTCAACACACCTTCTTTCTCTAACTTACCTTGCAGCTAACTGTACATTCTCACCTTCTTCTCACTCAGTTCCTTATTGATCGATCTGACAAACACACCTCCTTTTTCGCACAACATTCCATCATCACTGACAAACTCATACTTTTCCTTTCCAACATGACAAGGTTCATTTCTCAACTATGTCAACACGCTGGGCCACTGGGTTTTTCACTGTGCTCAGCATCTACTGCCAGCTAAGGCCTGTTGCACTGGGCGAAGTGGCTTGTGAAGCTTGTTGCAGTAGGCCTTTTTTCATACTGACATTTTAAGCGTGGTGTTTTTTTGTTGAAATATTTGCTTGAATACCCCTCTCATATGATTTCTGGGTTTATTGGACAAAAAATGCAACCAAAGCATTGGGCCGACTAGTTTCTAGCTTTGGCCCCCTCAGGTTGACCTTGATCATCCAGAAAGTACTTTTTATTGTCATTGTCATGTTGATCAAAGAACCTTAAAGGCTCTCCTGATCCATCCCATTCTAGCTTTTTTCAGATGGGGGAGTGCTGTGTTTGTTAATGATTTTCCGTACACGGGAGGAAAATTCTTCACTATGAATACATTGCTACCCTTCAGTTCTTTTTTTTTTTCTGAGAATGCGTAGCTTATCTTTATAAGAAGGGGCATTGGCAATTGTGGGGAATCATGTTTGTCTCCAAGTCGATGTAATCTGTGCCCCTAGTCAATGTTTCGCTGTCATGTATGCATGGTGGCTGCAGTACTATGTAGTCTGGACTGCACGGCTACAGGCTGTCTGGGTTGTGTGCAGTTGGAGTCGTGGGCATGCTGTGGTAATTATGATAGGGGCTAGGGCGTTTTTTGATTACCCCTTCGAACCCCGTCTGCCTTCCTCCCCCTTCCTTCCAAATCCAAAATCTTTTCGTCAGTCTTTTTCTCGTATTTCCAGTATGTTAACCATTTGTTCAGTGTTTCGCTTTAGTCTTTGGTCTGGTTCATTTTTTTTGGTCACGCAGCACAATCAACTCCTCCCTCAGACTCACCACTCTTCCTGAAGGGACTGAGATTTCTGTTATAAAGGTCCTGAAAGGGCCCTGCTCTCAACACCTAACCTGGCGTTGTGGTTGCTGTCCTATAGGACCCCTCAGTTATCTCCATTGATTTCATCGAAGGAGAAGGGGTCCGGGGAGAGAAGAAAGGCGGGGGGAAGGGGGGAAGTAGAGGCTGATCGACGTCCGCTGTCCGATTGGCGCTGGTTTTGTCTTGGCCATGCTGGCCCTTCCTGTCCACCGCTGGTCAGCACGCTCTGCTTCAAGCTTCGGGTCGTGGAGGAACTGGCCCAGGGTGCCTCTCCACGTCCCCCATAAGCGAAAGAAGTATCCCGCCCCAAAATTGCAGGGTACGGAGAACCCATGGGTTACACCGTACAGTCGGCGACGCGGTTGGTGACAACGATGGCCATTCGCATCGCGGCCTTTTCTTTTGGCCCTTTTCGAAACTTAAAGGCCAAGGAATACGGGGTGAAAAACACCCCGCATGCGCCCTGCAATACCTAGTGGGGCTGAATGGCATGGTACCTCGCCACTGTCTATGACAGACTATGGTACAAGCAATTGCATACTCAGTAACGGATACTTTTTGAATATTGTGCAAAGGTGTGTGTGACAGCACGTCATGCATGCAATGGTATTACTCCAGTTCAGCCCCCGTGACAGTCACAGAGAGGAAGTCGATGAGAGAGATTGAGAATCAAAGAGAGAGGTTGAACTGGGTGGAAGACCTCATAGACAGAAAAGAGACAAGCAAACAAAAGGTAGGTTAACTCTTTTCTTTCGTGTACTGTCTTCAGTTCAAGGTAACTTTTAGGGGCCTTTGAAGGGGTACAGCATTGCGGTGTTGCCTTTAGTTAACACACCCTGTGGGGAGAGAATCTGGCTACCCCGTGTGACTTAGCAAGACGTTTACCGTTTCATTCCAAAGCGAGCAAGGAGAGAATATTGAATCGGATACCCCGTTAAGTCACGGCATAATTCTTCTCGTGAAATTCCGGGGCAGCTTTTTCCAAGGGAAAGTAAGTCGCCACAAGAGCAGCGCCACCCAAATATGGTTTTTTTTCTTGTCCTGTCTATATGTGTTTTAGCTTTTCTACCAGAGTGGCGTTTTCCTAAAGAGCTTTTGCTAGAGACAACTCTCTTGTTGTCGTGGGGTTCTTTAACGTGCGCCAAATGCATGTTTCACACACGATATACCTCAGTTATTCTGTTCGTCAGATGGATGGGGGCGGAGGGGGGGGGGGTCTAGTTTCGGGAGAACAAAGGGCGCATGTATTCATCCATGCCTGAAACTAAGCTGTTCAACTACATGCAACCTCATGGAAATGCCAGGGACCTGTCTGTATAAATAGCAGCCCAACCTTATGAACATTTAGTACTAGGATTTTCCTGCTGTTCTATCCCACTGTTCATTCTGCATTGTTCCATTTTTCTTCCTGTCACCTTTGTGTTTATTTTATTATTATTATTTGTTTCGCCTTTTAGGTCCATTCTCCTGCCCTTTTCCCCAGACAGTCTTAAGACAAGTTCTCCAAGAAAGGAGACTTGGCCCCCTTAACATGCGGCACGGAGGCTCACCGGTATGTGGGTATGCCCTGGTGCCCACGAGCCAGCCCCCAGGTATGGGAGAAATACCAAGAGGACATCATCCCAATGGCGTTGAAACAGGCAGAAGAGGAGAACCTGTCTGTCTCCCAACAGCTGTGAAGGCAGAGGAGGAGGATGGCCTCGAGGGCAACTGTAGCACAGAGAAAGCAACCAGTCTAGGAGAACGACCACTCTAATGTTTAAAAACAAACAAACAAACAAAACACACACGCTAAAGACGGATGCACTGGGCCTGAATTCCCAGGTGCTTAATGGCAGCGCAATGCATTTTCGCTCCAGAAAAAAAAAAGGACAGACAACACCGAATTATGGTCTGAGCGTTCGACGACGACAACGATGAAGAAGAAGAAGAAGAAGAAGAAAAAGAAGAAGAAGAAGAAGAAGAAGAAGAAGAAGAAGAAGAAGAAACTTATACGTCGTCAGTTATTGTAAACATCTAGACAGATTTAACGGTAAAAAAAATTGAGTTTTTGCAGGAGTTGACCCTGACGCGGGGATAAACGATTATCTCCCTTTGTCTTATTCCTCGTCGCAAAGGCTGATAGGCTTGTATTGCAGCGGTAGGGTAAGAGAACCCCGTTGTTAACATTTTGACGATGACATTTTCTGTAGCAATGCTGTGTTTCTGTTTCGCTTTAAAGTCATTAAGCGCCACCACAGTAAAGACGAGAAAAAATAAAGAGAGAGAGAGATCTGGAAGACATTACAAACCAAAGAATCCGTAGTACGAGCAAGCTTTTAAAACATTGAGGGAAGACTCTTTAAATCCAAACCACTGGTTTCTCATGAACTCTGCCACACACACACACACACACACACACACACACAGATATGTCATTTGAACAATTATTGGCGATAATGTGATTATTTTGGAGGTAGTTATTTGTTCAGTTAGAAGCCTTTTGGGCAAACTTTTGTAATTATTCTTGCTGCAGCTTTTTGCTGTTAAATGCCTTACCTCACGCACATCCCTACCATAAGTCTTTGTCTTTTTTTTTTTTTTATCTCGTGCACAGAGACTAATACGTAAACACACACACACACACACACACAATACAGTTCTCTAAATTGTAACACTTTTTCTTTGGTCTTATGTCACCTTGATTTGAACAGACGTTAAATTAAAGAAAGAACACACACACACAACGCAGAACACACAAAAAAAACACACCCACACTCGCGCGCGCGCCCCACAAAACACACACAAATACACACGACACACACCAACACGCCAACACACACAACAAATGTTTAAATTCTGTTCCGCTTTTCGTAAGAGTAGGCCATTGTGGCCGATGGGAACAGATGAAATAATTTAAAAAAACCGCATACACACGGGGACTGGATGTAAAAAACCCACATAATTGCTTATTCCATTATCCTCGATATAAAGAATACAATTAAAATGAATAAAAAAAACACCCACATACAACCACTTACACACACATACATACGAAAACACAACACACACACACACACACACACACACACACCACCACCACCCCCCCACCACTAACCACCATCACCACCACCACCACCACACCCACACTACAACTACCACCCACCCACCCACACATACACACACTTTTTACAGACACAGACCCCACACACACACCACAACACCCACCACCCACCCATTCACACACAAAAAAAATACCCACACAAAAACACCCACTCAACACCCCCCCCTCCACACCACACACTTACAAACACGACACACACACTTACAAACACAAAACACACGCACGCACACAACACCCACCCAAACACACAACCCCCCCCACACACAAAACACATCCACACCCCCCCCCACACACACACACACGCACCACCCACCCACGTTAGGCACCCCCTCACACACACACACATTACACAAACCACACGCACGCACGCCACCCCACACAACACACACCACACAACACTACACCTCCCCTCCACCCCACTCCAAAATTTAAAAAATTAAAATAAAATAAAATAACACCCACATACACCACTTCACACACATACGTACACAAACACACACAACACACACAACACCCACCACCACCACCACCAAACCACCATCACCACCCCCACCACCACCACCACACCAACCCCCCACCACCCCCACCACCCCTCCCCACCCCATACACACACACACACTTTTGACATTCAACGTTGTGAAGCTACTAAAACAAACAAACCCTCTCGAGCACTGAGATCCACGACAGCATTTTCACTAGTTTCCCCCACAGAAAAAAAAAAAAACTGCCATGCAAAGTATCCTGACATTTTGCGCGATTTGCGTCAGAAAGGAAAAGAAAAACAAAACAAAAGGTCAAAAATACATGATTATGAGGATGGTATAAGCCATAATCTCCTGACTCCAGTCAACCTCCAGTTTTCTTGTTGCTTACGAGAAAAAAGTTCAGCTCCTGCGGTCTTAGTAGGCAGCCTCCCTGCTCCTTCAGAGAAATGGTGGGGCAAATTGTTTTTTACGTTTAAAATGGAAATTGTGGATGACTCATCTATTGGTTGGTTTGTTGTTGATGTTGTTTCTCTTCTCCCCTCAAATGAATTCAAGAAATTGTGGGAGAGCACACATGTTCAAAGTAGATTAAGAATGGCCATAAATAACTTAGATGAGGATGTAGATAAAGCTTTAGATATATTTGTAAAATGTATAAAGAGTCTAGCGAATGTAAAGCTCAAAAGGGTCGTTTCATAGGGCTAAAAGAAACAGAGTGGTTTGGGCAGTGAATGTGAAAAAAAAAAAAAAAGAATGTAGAAAAAAATTTTAAATGTTTTAGAGCAAGTCGAAAGAAGTAGAAAAGACAAATATATGTTACAGCAAGGAAACAATACAGACATCTGTTGAAATCCAAAAGACAAACTTTTAGAAAAAAGAAGACTGAAGCATTAGCAAAAAGAAATTAACAATGGGTCACACTTTTGGAATGAGCTAAGAAAAATGGGTTGTACAAACAAGAAAAAGTAGTAAATAATATTAGTACAGATGAGTGGTTGACATTTCCAAAACTGTTTTCCAAGGTTTAAAAATGAGAACTTGAAGGGATGGCGGTATTGAACTTGAACCTTCAGAGGGTATGATAATACATTGAATACAGAAATATTTAGAAGTAGAAGTTGCTCAGCAATAGGAAACTTAAAAAGGTAAAAGCGTGGGATAATGCATTTTACTGAAAAGTTTAAGAAGGGGGTAGTAATATTTTAATGTTTCTAACAAATTATTTTTGTTATTTTTTAAAAGGGGTTTTATCTTTGAAGCACTTTATTGAAAAACTGCTACATTTGATATACTCAAAATGGATGACTTTTCTTCGCATCTTCTCTCTATGATTGGGTTTATGGTTGATTTAAGGTTTATAATCATGTAATTTTCTGCTGTATTCAATCATAAATTGTATTGACGTCATCTTTTTGTATGAGTTCGCTATATTATATATTGTGTGTATTTCTTCTTTAATCAGTCATAAATCATTATTTGTTTGTGCATTTGCTTTGCCAGTGATATGAATGAACTCACTGTTCCATCCTGAGCCCAACAAATGTATTGTGGTCTAAGGCCAATGTACATTAAATCATTCAGAGTTCAGAGTTCAGAGTTCTATCTCTCTCTCTCTCTCTCTCTCTCTCTACTCTCTCTCTGCCTCTCTCTCTTCTCTCTCTCTCTTTTTTGTGTTTGTCTCTCTGTTTCTGTCTGTTTGTCTCTATCTATGTCTGTTTGTCTCTCTTTTTTGTGTCTCTCTCTTCTGTCTCTGTCTCTCTCTGTCTCTCTCTGTGTCTCTCTGCCTCTGTCTCTCTGTGTCTCCGTCAACCCAGCCCGCTCTTTGTCTCTGTCTGTCTCTCTTCCTGTCCCTCCCTGTCTCTCTCTCTGTCTCTCTCGGTCTTTCTCTCTGTCTCTCTGTCTCCCTCCCTTCCTCTCGCTTTCTCTCCCTCTCTCTCTCCCCCCCCCCCCTCCCTCTCTCTCTCTCTTTGTGAGAATCTTGTTTCTCTTTGCTTTAATACACTTTTCAAAACAATAAAACAACAAACTCCTCGTCCTGACCAACTCTAACCACACAAAATTCGTCAAGTTCTCATATTGTCAATTCTTAGAATCTAGCATTACAAAATGTAATAACTGTTTATACAGCCATCCATATTTCAGTCCGTTTTCATCTTTATTGAACACGTCTTTAAAACAATTTTACATCACACTAATATAGTATTAACTGTTATTTATACAAAAATAGCATCTGATGCAATATCACTCATTAAGTGATGGACGAGGGGGACTGGGGTGTGAGGGGAGTATTGGTCACATCTAAGTATGCCCACCATCAATATGTCTGCAGTGCCATGATCAATCCTTGCTTTGTTGATAGTAATCACTGTGATCTACAGGTCCAGTTTAACTACACGGGCAACATTCGATCGCTGGTTACCTAATGTTTCGCTACAGGGGGGAAAACTGGGGTCTGGTTGTGAATTTCTAGATTCCCATCAGCAAGGAAGTGTCTCCTTTGTTTATCCTGATAACCCTGGCATTTTCACTGCCGCTGCTGCTGCTGCTGCTTGCCCTTAAGGGGGAAGTTAGACTACAGGGGTAAATGTCACACTGTGATAGTCACAGCCGGAGTTGACACGCGTGAAACATAAGCCAGACTCTCTTTAGAGTGTTATGCTAGTCTAAGGATTTGAGAACGAGGGAATAATAAATCATGGAATGAACGGTCATGAAATCTATCTATCTATCTATCTATTTATCTATCTATCTATCTATCTATCTATCTATCTATCTATCTGTCTGTCTGTCTATCTAGCTATCTATCTATCTATCTCTATCCATCTATCTATTAATCTAGATAAATAGATAGATAGATAGATAGATATGTATATACTTAGACATCGAAAAAGGTCACTTTTCGCTCGGATCATAATATAATCGTATCATTAATCACTTCTTAATGGTTATTGATTATCAATAATGATAAAAGTTACCAATATTGACTTAACAATAATGTAATGAAATATGGACCTCTGCGATACAAGAAGAGCACTGAAACCAACCAGGTCTTCCAACCCTAAAGAATACCGGGAGGCCAACAATCTCGTGAGAAGTCAATGTTAAAGGCCAGAGAGAAGTGGATCAGAGATCAATGTGATGAGATATAAAAAAAACATGAAAGTGGGCAACAGTAAAAAGGCATACGACACCCTGAAGAAACTCACAAAACCACTTCAAACCAATCATCAGTCATTGAAGACAGCTCCGGAAACCTCCTCACAGAAAGCTCAGCTGCATTGAAGAGGTGGTCTGAATATTGTCAAGAACTGTACAACTACCCAATACAACCTGACAAGAGCATAATAGAAGAGAAAGCAGCAACATCAAGAGCACCCTCGCCATTACCTATACTGAGGGAAGAAGTGGAAGAAGCCATCCGCAGCTTACCAGTAGGAAAGTCCCCAGGAGCAGACAATATACCAGCAGAGCTGCTCAAGCATGGTGGCGAAACAGTCATCACATATGTTACAGCTATCTGTCAGAAGATTTGGGAGACAAAGCAGTGGCCAACAGAATGGACACAATCACTCATCATACCCCTGCCCAAGAAGGGGAATTTACGCCAATGCCAAAACTATAGAACAATCAGCCTCATCAGCCACGCCAGCAAGATCATGCTCAAAGTTATTTTGAATCGACTCAAGAAGGAGGCAGAAGAACACCTTGCAGAGGAACAAGCTGGGTTCAGGGCAGGCAGGAGCACAATCGAACAGATTTTTAACTGCCACATCATGATGGAAAAACATCTTCAACATCAGAGAGACCTGTTCCACAACTTCATCGACTTCAAGAAGGCTTTTGACAGAGTATGGCACGAAGGCCTGTGGCAGGTCCTCAGAATGTTTGGCATTGAAGAAGACTAGTGCAAACCATTCAAGCACTATACAACACTGCAAGCAGTGCAGTCCTTCTGAACAATTCAGGTCGGAGACTACTTCAAAACCACAGTTGGGGTCCGACAAGGATGCCTGTTATCTCCAGTCCTGTTCAATCTGTTCTTGGAAAACATCATGAGAGAGACCCTCCATGACTTCCACCCTACCATCTCCATTGGCGGCAGACCCCTCAACAACTTACGGTTTGCCGATGACATTGACCTCATGGGCGGAAGTAACACAGAGCTGCAAGATCTACGACCAGACTTGAGAACAGAGCTGGAGCATATGGGATGGAGGTGAGCTCGGAGAAAAGTAAAGTACTTGTGAACAGCACGAGCAATGCCACCGCTAAAATTTACATGAACGGCCAACAACTGGAGGAGGTAGACGCTTTTAAATACCTCGGCGCTACACTCACAAAGGACGGGCGATCGACGACAGAAATCAAAGTCAGAATAGCCATGGCAACATCTTCCATGACAAAACTCACCACCATATGGAAAAGTAAAGAGATCAGTTTCCCAATCAAAACTAAAGCTCTACAAGCCCTAATTCAGTCGATACTGCTGTACGGAAGTGAAACCTGGACATTGACTGTGAAACAGCAAAGCGAATCCAGTCATTCGAAACAAAATGCCATAGAAAACTACTGGGCATATCCTGGAGAGAACGAAAGACCAATGAATTTGTCAAGAGTCAAATAACACGGCTGGCAGGTCCACAGGAACCCCTTCTCACCATCATCAAGAAGAAAAAGCTGACATGGTTCGGCCACGTCACCGCCACAACACTCTGCCCAAAACAGTACTGCAGGGAACACTCGAAGGTGGCAGAAGGAGGGGAAGACAGAACAAGTCATGGATGGACAACATCAGAGAATGGACCAGGATGAATGACTCGGCACTACTGCGCAGAGCCGAGGACGAGATGGATGGAGGAGGTTACCACAGCATCGTCTTTCATGTCTCCCCCACGACCGCCAAGGTCACGGGTCTGATGATGATGATCATGATGAATGAAATATATGATTACTCTTATTGATGATTATTGATTTTTCAATTTTCAGAAACTTCTTTATAAAGATTTATCAATAATGTAATCCTCAAAAGTAAAGGTAAATGTGTTCTAATATCTTACATAGTCAGTAGAGAAGCAAGGCATCAGAGACTCAGCTTCTTCAGGGGCCAGCATATTGAGGGTGGCGCCCACTCCCCTCCCTGTTTTTTTACCTTCCCTACCCTTTGGGGGGCCCCCCAAAAACCCCCCCCCAAAAAGGGGGGGCCCCCTTTTTTCCCTTTAAAAATTAAAGGGGGAAAACCCCCCCCCAAAAAAAAGGACCCCCAAAGGGGAAGGGGGGTTTTTTTTTGGGGGGAAAATTTTAAAAAGGACAAGAAAAATTAAAAAATCCCAAAATTTAAAAAATTTTTAAACCCGGGAAATAAAAAAAGGGGGCCCCCCAAAAAAAAAAAACCCTTTTTCCCCCCGGGGAAAACCAACCCCCCCCCCTTTTTTTGGGGGGGGCCCCCCCCAAAAAAAAACCCCAAAACCAAAAACCCCAAAAAAAGGGGAAAAAAAATTTGAAAAAAAAACCAAAAAAACCGGGAAAAACCCCCCCAAACCCCAAAAAAAAAAAAATTTTTAAAAACCCCCCCCTTTTTAAAAAACCCCCCCCTTTTGGAAAAAAAGGGGGGGCGGGGGGAAAAACCCCCAAAAAGGCCGGGGAAATTTTTGGGGGGGGGGGAAAAAAAGGGGGGGAAACCCCCAAAAACCCTTTAAAACCCCCACAACCCCGGGCCGGGTTTTAAAAAGGAGGTTTAAAAAATTTTTTTTCCCCCCAAAATTTTTTTTTTTAAAAAATTTTTTAAAAAAAATTTTAATAATTTTTTAAAAAAAATTTTTTTTAAAACTTTTTTTAAAAAAAAAATTTAAAAAAAAATTTTAATTTTTTTTCCCCCGGGGGGGGCCCGGGGGCCCCCCCCTTTTTTTCCCCCCCCAAAAAGGGGGGGCCCCCCCCCCCCTTTTTTTTAAACCCCCCCCCAAAAAAAACCCCCAAACAAAAACACAAACCCCCCAAACACACACACACCCCCCAAAACCACACACACCCCCCACACAAACCAAAATTTTAAAAAACCCCCCAAAAAATTTTTGCATAAAAAATAAAAAAGGAAAAAAGGAATAAATGGAACAGTTTGAAAAAAAATTTTTGGGAGAGAAAGACAAAAAAACCCCAAAAAAAAAAAGGGGGGGGGGGGGGAAAAAAAAAAAAAAAAAATTTAAGGGGGGGGAAAAAAAAACCCCAAAAACAAGAGAAAAAAAAAAAAAAAAAACCCCAAAAAAAAAAAAAAAAAAAAAAAAAAAAAAAAGAAAAAAAAAACCCCAAAAAAAACCAAAAATTAAAGGGGGGGAATAAAAAAAAAAAAAAGGGGGGTTTAACCAAAAAGGGGTTTTTTTTTTTCCCCCAAGTTTTCCCAAAATTTTTTTTTTTTTTTTTTAAAAAGGGGGAAAAAAAAAAAAAAATTTTTAAAAAAATTTTAAAAAAATTTTTTCCCTTTTTTTTTTTTGTCTTTGTTTTTGGGTTGTTTTTTTTTTTGTTTTTTTTTTCCCCCTTTTTTTTCCTTTTTTTCTTGTGTGTTTTTGGGTTTTTTGGGGGGTTTTTTGTTTTTTTTTTTTTTTGGGGGTGTTTTTTTTCCCCCTTTTTTTTTTCCCCTTTCCCCCTTTTTTCCCCCCCCCTTTTTTTTCCCCTTTTTTTCCCTTTTTCCCCCCCCCCTTTTTTTCCCCCCCCCCCCCCTTTTTTCCCCCCTTTTTTTCCTTTCCCCCCCCCCCCTTTTTTTTCCCCCTTTTCCCCTTTTTTTTCCCCTTTTTTTTTTTTTTTTTTCCCCCCCCTCCCCCCTCTCTTTTTTTTTTTTTTCCCCCGTTTTCCCCCCTTTTTTTTTTTTTTTTTCCCTTTTTTCCAAAAAAAAAAAAACCCCCCCCCCTTTCCGGGGGCCCCCCCCTTTTTTTTCCTTTTTTTTTTTTTTTCCCCCCCCTTTTTTTTTTTTTTTTTTTAAAAAAAAAATTTTTTTTCCCCTTTTTTTTAAAAAAAAAAAAAAAAATTTTTTTTTCCCCAACTTTAAAAAATTTTTTTTAAAAAAAAAAAAATTTTTAAATTTAAAAAAGGGGGGGGGGGAAGGGGGTTTTTTTTTGGGGGGGGTTTTTTTTTTGGGGGGAAAAAAACCCTTTTTTTTAAAAAAAAAAGGTGTTAAACCCGGTTTAGGGGGGGGGGGGGGAAAGGGGGGGGGGAAAAAAAGGGGGGGAAAAAAAAGGGGTTTGGGGGGGGGGGAAAAAAAATTTTTTTCCCCCGGGCCCCCCCGGTTTTTCCCCTTTTTTTTGGGGGGGGGAAAAAGGGGGGTTTTTTTTTTTTAAAAAAAACCCCCTTTTTTAACCCAAAAAAACCCCCCGGCCTTTCTTTTTT
>CM054163.1:23978537-23983537 GCA_028751875.1 Rapana venosa | reverse complement strand
CCCGTTTTTTCTTTTTAAAGGGAAAAAAAAAAAAACCAAAAAATTTTTAAAACCCCCCCCCCAAAACCCCCCCCCCCCCCCAAAAATTTTTTTTTCCCAAAAAAAAATTTTTAAAAAAAAAACCCCCAATTCCCCCCCCCAAAAAAAAAATTTTCCCCCCCCCCAAAAAAGGGGGGCCCCCAGGGCCCCCCCAAAAAAAAAAACCCCCAATTTTTCCCCCCGGAAAAAACCAAAAAAAAAAAAAATTTTTTTCCAAAAAAACCCCCCCCAACCGGGGGGGAAAAAAAAAATTTTCAAAAAACCCTTTTTTTTTTTTAAAAAAAAGGGGCCCAAACCCCGGTTTTTTTTTGGGGGGAAAACCCCCCCCCTTTTTTTTTTAAAAAAACCCCCCCCCCAAAAAAAAATATGGCCCCCCAAAAATTTTTTTTTTAAATTTCCCCCCAAAAAAAAAAAAAATTTTTTATTTTAAAAATTAAAAAAAAAAAAAAAAAAAAAAAAAAAAAACAAAAAGGAAATTTTAAAAAAAAAAGGAAAAAAAAAAAAAAAGAAAAGAAAAAAAAAAAAACATAAAAAAAAAGAAAAAGGGGGGCCCCCAAAAAAAAAAAGGGGGGGTTTAAAAAACCCCCTTTAAAATGGGGTTTTAATAGGGGGTTTTTGGGGAACCCCTTTTTTTTAAAAGGGTTTTATTTTTGGGTTGGAATTTAAGGGGTTAAAAAAGGTTTAAAAAACCCCAAAAAAAAAAAAAAGGGGGGGGTTTTTTAAAATTTTTCCCCCGGGGCCCCAAAAGGGGGCCCCCCCCGGGGGGGCCCCCCCCCCCACCCGGGGGCCCCCGGGCCTTTTCCCCTTTTTTCCCCCCCTTTTTTTTAAAACCCCCTTTTTTTTTTTTCCCCTTTGGGGCCCCCCAAAACCCCCCCTTTTCCCTTTTTTCCCCTTTTTTTTTCCCCTCGGGGCCGGTTTTTTTCCCCCAAAACCCCCCCCCTTTTTTTTGGGGGGAAATTTTTTTTTTTCCCCCCGGTTTTTTAAAAATTCCCCCTTTTTTTTTCCCAAAATTTTCCCCCCGGTTTTTTTTAAATTTTTTTTTTTTTTTCCCCGGGTTTTTTTTCCCCCCAAAAAAAAAAAAACAAAAATTTTTTTCCCCAAAAAAATTTTTGGGGGGGGGGTTTTTTTTTTTTTTTTTTTTTTTTTTGGCCCCGGGGTTTTTTTTTTGGGAAAAAAAAATTTTTTTTTTTTTTTTTTTTTTTTAAAAAAAAGGGTTTTTTTTCCCCCCCCGGGGGGGGGTTTTCCCCCTTTTTTTTGAAAAGGGGGGGTTTTTGGGGGGAAGGCCAAAACCCTTTTTTTAAAAGTTTTTTAAAAAAGGGGGAAAAACCCGGGGGGTTTTTTTTTTTTAAAAAAAAAAAACCCCCCCTTTTTGGGGAAAAACCGGGGAAATTTTGGGAAAAAAAAAAATTTTTCCCTTTTAAACCCCCTTTTTTTCCCTTTTTTAAAAAAAAAAAACCCCCCCCGGGGGGTTTTTTTTTTTTGGGGGGGGCCCCCCCCAAAAAAAAGGGGGGGGAAAATTTTTAAAAGGGTTTTTTTTTTTTAAAAAAAATTTAAAAAAAAAAAAAAAGGGGGGGGGGAAAAAGGGAAAATTTAAAAAAAAGGGGGGGGGGTAAACGGGGGCCGGGTTGGTTTTTTTTAAAAAAATTTTTGGGGGGCCCCCAAAAAAAAGGGGGGTTTAAAAATTTTTCCCCCAAAACCCCCCCTTTTTTTTTTTTTCCTTTCCCCCCCCCCCTTATTTTTTTTTTTTCCCAAAAAAAATTTTTTTCTGTTTTTTTTGTTTTTTTTAAAAAAAATTTTTTTTAAAAAAAAAAACATTTTTCTGAAAAAATTTTTGGGGGGGGAAAAACAAAAAAACCCCCTTTTTTTTTTTTTTTTTTCCCTTTTTAAAGGGGGGGCCCCCAAAACCCCCAAAAATTTGGGGGGGTTTTTTTTGGGGAAAACCCTTTTTTTTTTTAAAAAAAGGGAAAAAAACCCCCCAAAGGGCCAGCCCCTTTCCAAAAAAAAAAGGGAAAAATTTGGGCCCCAAAAGGGGGGGCCCCCCCCCAAAAAAATTTTTTTAAAAAACAAAGGGGGGGCCCCCCTTTTTTTTTCCAAAAAAAAAACCCCCCCCCCCCCAAAGGCCCTTTTTTTTTCTTTAAAATTTTAAAATTTTTCCCCCCGGAAATTTTTTTTCCCCAAAACCCCCCAAAAAAAAATTTTTCCCTTTCCCCAAAACTGGTTTGGGGGAAAAAAATTTTTTTTTTCCCCCTTTTTTTCCCCCCCCCTTTTTTGGGGGGTTTTTTTAAACCCCTTTTTCTCCGGGCCCAACCCTTTTTTACCCTTTTCTTTCCCCCTCCCTTTTTTTTCCCCCCCCCAAAACCCCCCCCCCTTTTTCCCCCCCCAAACCCCCCCTTTTTCCCCCCCCCAAAATCCGGGTTCCCCCCCCTTTCCCCCCGGGAAAAAAATGGTAAAAAGGAATTCCCCCCAACCAAACAAAAAATTTTTAAAAAAAAAGGGGGAAAGGAAAAAAAAAAAAATTTTAAAAAGTTTTGAAAGGGGTTTTCCTTTTCCCCGGGGGGAGCCCCCTTTTTTTTTTAAAGGGGGGGGGAAAAAAAAAAAAAGGAAAAAAAGGGGGGGGAAAAAAATTTTTTTGAAACAGAAAAAGGGAAAAGGAAAAAAGAAAAAAAAAAAGGGGGGGGAAAAAAAAAAAGGAAATTTTGGGGGGGGAAAGAAAAATTTGGGGGGGGGGGGGGAGGGGAAAGGGGGGGGGGAAAAAAAAAAAGGGGGGGGGGGGGGGGGAAAAAAAAAAAAAAAAAAAAAGGGAAAAAAAAAAAGGGGGGGGGGGGGGAGGTTTAAAAAAAAAGGGGGAAAAAAGAAGGGGAAAAAAGAAAGGGGAAAAAAAAAATGGAAAAAAAAAAAAATTTTAAAAAAAGGGGAAAAAAGGGGGGGGAAAAAAACCAAAAGGGAAAAACCAAAAAAAATTTTTTTTTTTTCCCCCCCCGGTTGGTTTGGAAAAGGGGGGGGTTTGGGGAGTTTTAAAAAAAACCCGGGGTTTTTGGGAAAAGGGGAAAAAAAAAAAAAATTTTTTTTGGGGGGGTTTTTTTTTTTTTTTTTAAAAAAAAAAAAGAAAAGGGAAAAAAGGGGGGGAAAAAAAAAAAAAAAAATTTTCCCAAAAAAAATTTTAAAAAAAAAATTTTTTTTTTTTAACCCCCTTTTTTTTTTTTTTTTTTTAATTTTATAAAGAAAAAAAAAAAAAAAAGGGGGAATTTTTTAAAAAATTTTTTGGAAAAAAAATTTTTCCCCCCCCTCCCAAAAACCCTTTTTAAAAAGGGGGGAAATTTTTTTTGGGGGGGTTTTTTTCCCCCCAAAAAGGGGGGGCCCCCGGGGAAAAAGGTTTTAAAAAAATGTTTAAAAAAAAAATTTTTTTTTTTAAAAAAAGGTTTTTAAAAAAAAAAAAATTTTTTTTTTTTTTTGGGGGGGGGCCTTTAAAAACCCGGGGGGGGTTTTTAAAAAACCCCCCCTTTAAAAAATTTTCCCCAAAATTTTTTTTTTAAAAAACCTTTTTTTGGGTTTTTTTCCCCTTTTTTAAAAAAATTTTTAAAAAATTTTTCCCCCCCAAATTTTTAAAAAACCCTTTCCCAAAAAATTTTTTGGGGGGGCCGGGGTTTTTTTTGGAATTTTCCCCCCTTTTTTTCCGGGGGAAAAAAAAAAAAAGGGGAAAAAAAAAATTTTGGGAAAAAAAAGGGAAAAAAAATTTAAAAGGGGGGGAATTAGGGGGGCCCCCTTTAAAAAAACCCCTTTTAAAACCAAAAAAAACTAAGGTTTTTTTAAATTAAAATTTTTAAAAATTTTTTTTTAAAAAAAAAAAGGGGAATTTTATTTTTTTTTTCCCTTTTCCCCTTTTTCTTTTTTTTTTCCCAAAAAACCCCCCCAAAAAAAAAAAATTTGGGGTTTTTTTTTTGGGGGGTTTTTTTTGGGGTTTTTTGGGGGTTTTTGGGGGGGGGGTTTTTTTTGGGGGTTTTTTTTTGGGGGAAAAATTTTTTAAATTTTAAATTTTTTTTTTAAAAAAAAAAAAAGGGGGGGGGCCTTGGGGTTTTTTTTTGGTAAAAAAAAATTTCCCTTTTTTAAAAAAAAGGGGGGGGGAGGAAAGGAAAAAGGGGGGTTTTTTTTTTTTTGGTTTTTTAGGAATTTTTAAAAATTTTTTTAAAAAAGGGGGAAAAAAAAATTTAAAAAATTGGGGGAAAAAAAAAAGGGGGGGGAAAAAAAAAAAAAAAAAAAATTTTTTTAAAAAAAATTCCCCTTTTTTCCCCTTTTTTTTTAAAAAAACCGGTTTAATTTTTTTTTTCCCAAATTTTTAAAAAAATTTTGGGGGAAAAAAAAAAAAAAAAGGGGGGGGTTAAAATTTTGGGGGGGGTTTTTTGGGGGGGGGGGGGGGTGGGGGGGAAAAAAGGGGGGGGAAAGGGGGGTTTTTTTTTAAAAAAAAATTTCCCCGGGGGGGGGGGCCCCCCGGGGGCCCTGGAAAAAAAAGGGGGGAAAAAAAAATTTTCCCAAAAAGGGGGGGGAAAAAAAAATTTTTTTTTTTTTTTTCCCCTTTTTTTGCGTGCGTGCGGCGTGCGTGCGTGCGTGCTGCGTGCGCGCGCCCCGGTTTGTGTGTGGGTGCTACTTTTATATTTTGCTTAAGTTTTAATATTTTTGGGCTGCATGACTCAAAAGGGTTTGGGTGCAAGGCTCTGATTTGTCTTTGCGAGATATAGCCCTAAACAAATTCCATTTAGTAGTTAGTATATAGTTGTAGTAGTAGTAGTAGTATTTAGTAGTAGTAGTAGTAGTGCAGTAGTAGTAGTAGTAGTAGTAGTAGAGGTAGTAGTAGTAGTAGTAGTAGTAGTAGTAGTAGTAGTAGTAGTAGTAGTAGTAGTAGTAGTAGTAGTAGTAGTAGTAATAGTCATTTGTCAAACTAACTCTTCGACCCCAAGAAAACAAAT
>CM054163.1:23959013-23973037 GCA_028751875.1 Rapana venosa | reverse complement strand
CAAGGATGGAGGGTGGGGTGGAGGAGAACAGAGTGGAAGATGTGGTTGGGTAGAGGAGAACAGGTTGCAAGGTAGGGTGGGGTAGAAGAAGAGAGGGCGGGTGGTGGGGTAGATAAGGACAGGGTGGATGGTAGGGTTGAGGAGGACAGAGTGGAGGTTAGGGTAGGGTTGAGGACAGGGTGGAGCCTGGTGTCGAGGAGGACAGTGTAGAGGGTAAGGTAGGATTAAAGAAGACAGTATGGAGGGTAGGGTAGATGAAGACAGGGTGGAATACGAATACAAATACGAAAATTGTTATTGAGGGTAAATGGATAAGCTTACAGCTTTTTTACACAATGCCCCCAACCCCATCCAGCCATTCCCATTCCCCCCAAAAAAACGCAAAGAATAAGCCCCAAACAAAGTAGAGGGTGGGGTAGATGACGACAGGGTAGATGATAGGGTTGAAGAAGAAAAGGGTGGAGGTAGGGTAGGCTAGAGGAGGACAGGGTGGGGGGTTGGGGAAAGAGGAAGACAGGATAGGGGGTAGGGTATGGTATAAAAGGACAGGGTGGAGGGTAGTTTAGGGTAGACGAGGACACGGTGGAAGGTATGGTAGAGGAGGATATAGTAGAGAATGGGTTAGAGGACAGATAGGAGGGTAGTGTAGATGAGGCAGGTATGGAGGTTGGAGTAGAGGAGGACATGGTGGAGGTAGTGTAGGGGAGGATAGGGAGGAGTTTCGGATAGAGGTGGACAAGATGAAGGGTGGGGTAATGGGGACAGTGTGGAGTGTAGGGTAGAGTAGGACAGTGTGGAGGTTGGGTAGATGAGGGCAGATTGGATTGTGGGGTAGACAAAGACAGGGTTGAAGGTGGGGTAGAGGAAAAAGGGTGGAGGGTAGGGTAGATTTTGACAGAGTGGAGGTAAGGATGGGTAGAGGGGGATAGGCTGGAAGGTAGGGGAGAGGATGGCAGGGTAAAACTAGGGTAGAGTTGGACAGGGTAGAGGAGGTCAGGGTGGAGTATAGGGTAGAGGGTGACAGGGTGGAGCGTTGGGTAGATAAGGACAGGATGGAGGCTGGGATAGGGTGGGTAGAGGAGAACAGTTTGGAGGGTAGGGTAGGGTAAAGGATGAGAGGGTGAATGGTGGGGTAGAGGAGGACAGGGTGGCGGATGGGATAGAGGAGGACAGGGTGGAAATTTGGTAGTGTAGAGGATCACATGGTGGAAGATGGTGTAGAGGACAGGGTGGAGTGTAGGGTACAGCAAAAAAGAGTGGAGGGTAGGGTAAAGGAGGACATGGTAGGGTAGAGGAGGAAATAGAAGAGGGTAGGTACAGCAAAACAGGGTGAAGGGGTAGGGTAAAGGAGGATATGGTGAGGTAGGGTGGAGGAGCATAGGATACAGGGTATGGTAGAGGAGGACAGGCTGGACGGTAGGGTATTGCAAAACAGGGTGGAGGGTAGGGTAAAGGAGGACAGGGTAGGGTAGAGGAGGAAATAGTGGAGGGTAGGGTACAGCAAAACAGGGTGAAGGGGTAGGGTAAAGGAGGACATGGTGGGGTAGGGTAGAGGAGCACAGGATACAGGGTATGGTAGAGGAGGACAGGCTGGACGGTAGGGTATTGCAAAACAGGGTGGAGGGTAGGGTAAAGGAGGACAGGGTAGGGTAGAGGAGGACAGGGTGTTGTATTTTAGGAAAAGAAAGGGTGGATGGTGACGTAGGGAAAAGGAGTATAGGGTAAAAGGTAGAGGAAGACTGAGTGAAGTGTAGTAGAGGACAGGGTGGAGGGTGGTAGGGGTGGACAGGGTGGAGGGTGGGGTACAGGAGGACATGGTGGGGAAGGGTAAAGGAGGACAGGGTGGAGCATGGGGTAGAGGACAACAAGAAGGAGGGTAGGGTAGATGAGGACAGGGAAGTGGTAGTATAAAGAGGACAGGGTTGGGTAGGGTAGCGAAAGACGGTGGGTTAGTGTAGAAAAACCAGGGTGGAGGGTAGGGTAAAGAAAAACAGGGTGAATGGAAGAGGGAGAGAGGGTGAAGGGTATGGTAGAGGAGGACAGGGTGAAGGGTGGGGTAGATGAGGACAGGGAGGAGAGTAAGGTAGAGGAGGACAGGGTGGAGGGTAGGGTAGAGGTTAGTGTATATCAGTGTGGGGTAGGGTAGAAGAGGACAGGGTGGAGGTTAGGGTAGAGGAGGATAGAGTGGAGGGTAGGGAGAGAAGTACATGGTGGAGCGTAGGGTAGAGGTGGACAGGTTTGGGTAGGGTAGAGGACAGGGTAGAGGGTGGTGTAGGGTAGAGGTTGACAGATGAATCGGTGGTCTAGAGGTAACGCGCCTGTCTAGAATGCGAAAAGTCCGGGCCGGAAGTGTGCGGTGGGTCGAATCCTGTTTGGTTCCGAAACGTTTCCTCCATTCATTAGACCATGAGTGGTGGTCTTGGCGCTAGTCTTTCGGGTGAGACGATAAACCGATGTCCCGTGTGTTACACAAAATTATTCAGCGCACGTAAAAGAACCCGCGGCAACAAGAGAGTTGTCCCTGGCAAAATTCTTAGAAAAAAAGCCAATCTGATAGGGAAACAAATACAGTTGCAGACAAAACAAAAAACAAAAACAAAAAAAAGATGGCGCTACTCTTGTGGCGACGCGCTCTCCCCGGGAGAGCAGCCCGAATTTCACGCAAAGAAATCTCGTGACTTTTAGTGCTAAAATGAAAATGAAATGAAATGAAGGATGACAAGGTGCAGGGTAGGGTAGAGGATATCAGGGTGGAGGGTAGGGAATAGGAGGTCAGGGTTGAGGGTGGGGTAGACGAGGACATGATGGAGGTTGGGGTAGGGAAGAGGACATGGTCAAGGGTGTGGTGTGGAGAGATTGACAGGGTTGAGGGTGGGGTAGGGTAGAGATTGACAGGGTGGAGGGTGGAGTCGAGGGGGCCAGGGTGTAATTTAGGGAAGAGGTGGACGGGGTTGAGGGAAGGGAAGGGTACAGGAGGACAGGGTGGAGGCTAAGGTGGGGTACAGGAGGACAGAGTGGAGGCTAAGGTGGGGTATAGGAGGACAGGGTTGAGGGTAGGGTAGAGGAGAACAGGCTGTGGAGTGGGGTAGAGGGAGACACAGTGAAGGGTGGGGTAGGGCTGGTCAGGGTGGAGGATTGGATATGTAGGACAGGGTTGATGGTGGGGTACGGGAGAAAAGGTTTGAAGGTTGGGAAGGTAGGACAGGTTGGAGGGTAGTGTAGAGGGGGACATGGTGAATGGTGGCATAGAGGGGGGCAGGGAAGGGTGGAATAGGGGGGGGGGGGCAGGGGGGGATAGGGTAGAAGTTTACATGTTGGGATAGGGTAAAGGAAGACAGGATGGGGTAGGGCAGAGGAGGGCAAGCTGGAGTGTATGGTAGAGGAGAACAGGGTTGAGGTAGTGTTGAGGAGGACAGGATAAAGGGTAGTGTTGAGGAGGACGAGGCGGGAGGGGGATTAGAGTAGAGAAGGACGTTTAGAGGGTGGGATAGGGTAGAGGAGGACAGAGTGGAGGGTAGTGAGAGGAGAACAGGATCAAGGGCAAGGTAAAGGAGGACAGGGTGGAGTAGGGTAGAGGAGGTCAGCGTGGGAAAGTGTAGAAAACAGACAATGTGGAGGGTGGGGTAGGGTTATGGAGGACAGTGTGAAGAGTAGAGGAAGTCAGTGTAAAGGGTAGGGTAGATGATGACTGGGTGGACGCTGCGATAGAGGACAGGGTGGGTTAGAGGACAGGTTGGTTAGTGTATATCAGTGTGGGGTAGGGTAGAAGAGGACAGGGTGGAGGGTAGGGAAGAGGAAGACAGGATGGATGGTAGGGTAGAGAAGTACATGGTGGAGGATAGGGTAGAGACAGGTTTGGGTAGGGTAGAGGACAGGGTAGAGGGTGGCGTAGGGTAGAGGAGGACAGGCTGGAAGGAAGGGTAGAAACAGAACAGTGTGGAGGCTAAGGTAAAGGAGGACAGGGTGGGGTAGGGTAGTGGAGGACAGGGTGGGGTAATTGTAGAAAATGACAGGGTTGATTCTGAGGTAGGGTAAAGGACGACAGGATGAAGGATAGAGTAGAGAAGGACAGGGTTGAGGGTGGGGTAAAGGACGACAGGTTTGCAAAGGGTAGAAAAAAACAGGATGGTGGGTGTTGAGGAGCAGGAAAGGCTGAAGAGTGGGGTAGAGGAGAACAGGGTGGAAGATGTGGTTGGGTAGAAGAGGACAGGGTGGAAGGTAGGGTTGGGTAGAGGAGGACAGGATGCGGTAGGGTAGAGGAGGACAGGGTGAGGTATGGCCAAATAAGACAGGGTAGAGGAGTGGTAGTGTAGAGGAGGATAGGAAAGAGGGCAGGGAAGAGGATGAAGGGTGGAGGGTAGGGTAGAAGAGGACAGGGTGGATAAATTGGTAGATGAGGAAAGGATTGATGTTGAGTTAGGGTAGTAAAGGTCAGACTGGAGGGTATGTTGGGAAGAGGAGGACAGGGTGGAGGTTGAGGTAGAGGAGAACAGGGCGGAGGGTGCATAAGATGAGGACAGGGCCTCAAGATGGGGTATTGTAGGACAGGGTTGAGGGTGCGGTAAAAGTGGACATGGTGGGGTAGGGTAGAAACGGACACGGTTGGGTAGGGTAGAAAAAAGGGTTGAGGGTGGGGTAGAGGACAGGTTGAAGGGTTGGTTAGTGGGACAGGGTGGATGGTAGGGTAGGGTAGAGGAGGACAGGGTGGAGGGTAGGGTAGGTAGAGGAGGACAGGGTGGAGGGTGGGGTATTTGAAGACTAAGTTGGAAGGTAAGGTAGGGTAGACTGAGGACAGGTTTGAAGGATGGGTTGGAGGGTAGGGTATAGGAGGACAGGGTGGAGGGTAGAATAGAGGAAGACAGGGTTGAGGGTGGTGTAGATGAGGACAGGATGGAGGTTGGGGTATGGTAGAGAGCATTGTCAAGGGTGTGACGTGTGTAGGACAGCGTGGAGGGTACAGTGGAAGGGGACATGGTGTAGGGTAGGAAAGAGGTGGACTGGGTAGAGGAAGGGTAGGGTACAGGAAGAAAGGGTGGGGGATAGGGTGAGGTATGTGAGGACAGGGTTTGAGGGTGGGGTACAGTAGGAAAGGGTTGAGGGTTTGGAACGTAGGACAGGGTGGAGGGTAGGATAGAGTGGGACAGGGTGGAGAGTGGGGTAGGGTAGAGGAGGACATGGTGGAAGGTAGGCTAGAGGGAACAGGGTAGAGGATAAGGTAAAGGAACACAGGGTGGGGAAGGGTAGAGGAGGAGAGGGTGGAGGCATTGTAGAATAAGACAGGATGGTAGGTGAGGTAGGGAAAAGGAAGACAGGGTGAAGGATATGGTAGAGGAGGACAGGGTTGAGGGTGGGGTAGCGGAGGACAAGGTGGCGTAGGGTAGACAAAGACAGGATGGAGCGTGGGGTAGAGGATCAAACGATGAAGGGTGGGGTAGATGCGGACAGGGTGAAGGGAGGGGTAGGGTAGAGGAGGACAATGATGGAAGGTGGGGTGGAGGAGAACAGAGTGGAAGATGTGGATGGGTAGAGGAGGACAGGATAGAGGGTGGGGTCGTGAAGATGAAGACAGGGTGGAAGGGAGTGTAGAGGAGGACAGGGTGGAGGGTAGGGTAAAGGGAGGATAGAGTGGAGGGAGGGCAGAGGAGGACGGAACTGAGGGAAGGGTAGGGTACAGGAGGACAGGGTGGAGAGTAGGGTGGAGTATAGGAGGACAGTGTTGATGGTAAAGGTAGAGGAGAACAGGGTGGAGAGTGGAGTAGAGGAAGACAGAGTGGAGGGTGGGTTAGGGTAGGTCAGGGTGGAGGTGGGTATGTGAGGACAGGGTTTAGTGTTGGGTACGGTATGAAAGGGTTGAGGGTTGGGAAGGTAAGACAGACTGGAGGGTAGGGTATAGGGGGGGGGGGGCAGGGTGGAGGGTGGGGTGGAGGACAACAGAGTGGAGGGTGGGGAAGGGTATGACAAGGTGAAAGGTGAAGTAGACGGGACAGGGTGAAGGGTGGCATAGGTAAAAGGTTACAGACTGGGGTAAGGTAAGGTGACGGTGGACAGTGTGAAGGGTAGAGGAAGACAGGGTTATTGGTAGGTGGATGAGGACAGGGTGGAAGCTAGGGTCGAGGAGGACAGGGTGATAGGTGGTGTAGAGGACAGGTGGGTTAGTGTAGAGGATGACAGGGTGGGGTAGAGTAGATGAGGACAGGGTGGAGGGAAGGGGAGAGAAGGAGATGGTGTAGGGTAAGGTACAACTGGAAAGGTTTGGTAGGGTAAAAGAGGACAAGGTAGAGGGTGGAGTAGGGTAGAGGAGGCCATGGTGGAAGGTAGGGTAGAGGGGAACAGGGAGGAGGATAAGATAAAGGAGCACAGGATGGGGTAGGGTAGAGGAGGAGAGGGTGGGGGTAATGTAGGAAAAGACAGGGTGGATGGTGAGGTAGGGTAAAGGAAGACAGGGTGATGGGTAGGGTAGAGGAGGACAGGGTTGAGGGTGGGGTAGCGGAGGACAAGGTGGCGTGGGGTAGAAAAAGACAGGATGGAGGGTGGGGTAGAGGAGCAAACGGTGAAGGGTGAGGTAGATGCAGATAAGGTGGAGGTGGGGTATAGTAGAGGAGGACAAGGATGGAGGTGGGGTGGAGGAGAACAGAGTGGAAGATGTGGTTGGGTAGAGGAGAACAGGTTGCAAGGTAGGTGGGGTAGAAGAAGAGAGGCGGGTGGTGGGGTAGATAAGGACAGGGTGGATGGTAGGGTTGAGGAGGACAGAGTGGAGTTAGGGTAGGGTTGAGGACAGGGTGGAGCCTGGTGTCGAGGAGGACAGTGTAGAGGGTAAGGTAGGATTAAAGAAGACAGTATGGAGGGTAGGGTAGATGAAGACAGGGTGGAATACGAATACAAATACGAAAATTGTTATTGAGGGTAAATGGATAAGCTTACAGCTTTTTTACACAATGCCCCCAACCCCATCCAGCCATTCCCATTCCCCCCAAAAAAACGCAAAGAATAAGCCCCAAACAAAGTAGAGGGTGGGGTAGATGACGACAGGGTAGATGATAGGGTTGAAGAAGACAGGGTGGAGGGTAGGGTAGGCTAGAGGAGGACAGGGTGGTGGGTGGGGTAGAGGAAGACAGGATAGGGGGTAGGGTATGGTATAAAAGGACAGGGTGGAGGGTAGTTTAGGGTAGACGAGGACACGGTGGAAGGTAATGGTAGAGGAGGATATAGTAGAGAATGGGTTAGAGGACAGATAGGAGGGTAGTGTAGATGAGCAGTATGGAGGTTGGAGTAGAGGAGGACATGGTGGAGGTAGTGTAGGGGAGGATAGGGAGGAGTTTCGGATAGAGGTGGACAAGATGAAGGTGGGGTAATGGGGACAGTGTGGAGTGTAGGGTAGAGTAGGACAGTGTGGAGGTTGGGTAGATGAGGGCAGATTGGATTGTGGGGTAGACAAAGACAGGGTTGAAGGTGGGGTAGAGGAAAAAGGGTGGAGGTAGGGTAGAATTTTGACAGAGTGGAGGTAAGGATGGGTAGAGGGGGATAGGCTGGAAGGTAGGGGAGAGGATGGCAGGTAAAACAGGGTAGAGTTGGACAGGGTAGAGGAGGTCAGGGTGGAGTATAGGGTAGAGGATGACAGGGTGGAGCGTTGGGTAGATAAGGACAGGATGGAGGCTGGGATAGGGTGGGTAGAGGAGAACAGTTTGGAGGGTAAGGTAGGGTAAAGGATGAGAGGGTGAATGGTGGGGTAGAGGAGGACAGGGTGGCGGATGGGATAGAGGAGGACAGGGTGGAAATTTGGTAGTGTAGAGGATCACATGGTGGAAGATGGTGTAGAGGACAGGTGTGGAGTGTAGGGTACAGCAAAACAGAGTGGAGGGTAGGGTAAAGGAGGACATGGTAGGTAGAGGAGGAAATAGAAGAGGGTAGGTACAGCAAAACAGGGTGAAGGGGTAGGGTAAAGGAGGATATGGTGAGGTAGGGTGGAGGAGCATAGGATACAGGGTATGGTAGAGGAGGACAGGCTGGACGGTAGGGTATTGCAAAACAGGGTGGAGGGTAGGGTAAAGGAGGACAGGGTAGGGTAGAGGAGGAAATAGTGGAGGGTAGGTACAGCAAAACAGGGTGAAGGGGTAGGGTAAAGGAGGACATGGTGGGTAGGGTAGAGGAGCACAGGATACAGGGTATGGTAGAGGAGGACAGGCTGGACGGTAGGGATTGCAAAACAGGTGGAGGGTAGGGTAAAGGAGGACAGGGTAGGGTAGAGGAGGACAGGGTGTTGTAATTTTAGGAAAAGAAAGGGTGGATGGTGACGTAGGGAAAAGGAGTATGGGTAAAAGGTAGAGGAAGACTGAGTGAAGTGTAGTAGAGGACAGGGTGGAGGGTGGTAGGGGTGGACAGGGTGGAGGGTGGGGTACAGGAGGACATGGTGGGGAAGGGAAAGGAGGACAGGGTGGAGCATAGGGTAGAGGACAACAAGAAGGAGGGTAGGGTAGATGAGGACAGGGAAGTGGGTAGTATAAAGAGGACAGGGTTGGGTAGGGTAGCGAAAGACGGTGGGTTAGTGTAGAAAAACCAGGGTGGAGGGTAGGGTAAAGAAAAACAGGGTGAATGGAAGAGGGAGAGAGGGTGAAGGGTATGGTAGAGGAGGACAGGGTGAAGGGTGGGGTAGATGAGGACAGGGAGGAGAGTGGCCTAGTGTAGGACAGTCTTGGGTAGGTTAGAGGATGATGTGGTTAGATAGCGTAGAAAAAGAAAAGGAAAAGGGTTTGGTAGAGGAGGGTATGGTGGAGTGTGGGGTAGGGTAGAGAAGGACAGGATGGAGAGTCGGGTAAAGAACAGGGTGTAGAGTGGGGTAGTGTAGAGGAGGACAGGTTAGAAGGTAGGGTAGGGTAGAGGACAAGATTGGGTAGGGTAGAGAAAAAAGGGTGGAGGGTAGGGTAGATGTTGACAGTGTGGAGGATAAGGTAAGGTAGAGGGGGATAGGCTGGAAGATAAAGTAGGGATTAGGACAACAGGGTGGAGGGTAGGGCAGAGCTGGACAGGGTGGAGGATGGGGTAGCGGATGACAGGGTGTAGGGTAGGGTAGAGGAGGACAGGGTGGAACATAGGGTCGAAAAGGCCAGGGTGGAGCGTGGGGTAGATAAGTTCAGGATGGAGGCTGGGATAGGGTGGGGTAGATAAGAACAGGTTGGAGGTTGGAGTAAAGGAGGACAGGGTGGAGGGTGGTTATGGTAGGATAGGGTGGGGGTGGGGTTGAGCAAGACAGAGTTGCGGATGAGGTATGGTAGGACAGGGTGGAGGGTAGGGTCTAGGAGGACAGGGTTGATGGTTGGGTAGGGTAGAGGAGGACAGGGCGGATGGTTGGGTAGGGTAGAGAAGGACAGGGTGGAGGGTAGGCTAAAGGAGGTTAGGGTGCGTAGGGTAGAGGAGGAAATGGTGGAATGTAGGATTGAGTAGAGTACAACACAGTGGAGGGTAGGGTAGTAGAGGACAACAGGGTAGAGGGTAGGGTAGGGTAGAGGACAACAGGGTAGAGGGTAGGGTAGGGTAGAGGACAACAGGGTAGAGGGTAGGGCACAAGACGACAGGGTGGTGGGTGGGGCAGAGGAGGACAGGGTGAAGGGTAGATGATGACAGGGTGAAGGGTGGGATAGAGGAGGAAAGGGTGGAGGTATGGGGTAGACGAGAACAGGGCGGATGGTAGGGTATAGGAGGACAGGGTGGGATAGGGTAGAGGAGGACAGGATGGAGGGTGGGGTAGGTAAAGGAGGACGGATGGAGGTGGGGTAGCGTAGAGGTGGACAGATTCGAGAATACAGCAGAGGAGAACAGGGTGAATGGTAGGGTAAAGGAGGGAAGGGCGGGGTAGGGTAGAGGAGGAGAGGGTGGGAAGTGTAGAATAAGACAGGGTGATGGGTAGGGTATAGGAGGACAGGATGGAAAGTGCAGTAAAATAGAGGAGGACAGTGTGTAAGGTAGTGAAGGGTAGAGGACGGCAGGTGGAGAGTAGGGTAGGGTAGAGGAGGAGAGGATGGATGGTATGGTAGACGAGGACAGGATGGAGGATGGGGTAGTAGGGAAGAGCATGGTGAAGGGTTGGGTATAGGAAGACAGGTGGAGGGTGAGAAAGATGAGGACGGTTTGGGGTAGTGGAGGACAGTGTAAAGGGTAGAGGATGACACGGTGAAGGGTGGGGTAAAGGGGGATAGGGTGGAGGGTTGGGTAGAGTAGGATAGGATAGTTAGGGAAGAGGACAGGGTGAGGTTGGGTATGGTAGAGAAGGACATTTTTTAAGGTAGGGTGTGGTAGAGGAGGACAGTGTGGTTAGGTAGAGAGGACAGTGTGGTTAGGGTAGAGAAGACAGGATGGAAGGTAGGGTACGGTAAGGAGGGCAAAGTAGAGGGTTAGGGTAGAGGAGGACAGGGTGAAGATGGGTAGGGTAGAGGAAGACAGGGTGGAGATATTGTAGGGTAGGACGATAGGGTGGAAGGTAAAGTGGGTAGATGAGGACATTTTGGAGGGTAGTGTAGAGACACAGGGTGGAGGTAGGGTAGAGGAGGACAAGGTGGATGGTAGTGTAGGGTAGATGATGACAGGGTGGAGGATAATAATAATAATAATAATAATAATAATAATAATAATAATAATAATAATAAATGGAATTTATATAGCGCTATATCTTGCAGAGACAAATCAAAGCGCTTGCACTCAACTCATTCTTACACAGTCATACAACCAGTGACAAGCAATAGTTCCATCAAGTCAAAATGTGCACACACGCACACACACCACACACACACACACACCAACACACACACACACACAGGTCACACACCCTGGCAGGCAATAGAATCTTGGTTGTTGAAGGCAGGGGAAAAAAAAACTATGAGATGAGGCAGAGAGGAAAATCTAGGTTTGAAATAAATATGTCTTGAGAGTGGATTTAAAAGTGTCATAAGAAGGCTTTTGGCGGAGAGAGAGAGGGAGATCATTCCACATCAATGGACCAGAAAATAGAGAAGAGCGACGGCCGATGGTGGATTGTTGAATCTAGTATTCGTAAGGACAAGGTATCTGCAGCAGAGCGGAGAGAACGAGAAGGAGTGTACAAGTGAAGACATTCACAGAGGTAGGCGGGTGCTGTTTTGTGGAGACATTTGTAACAGAGGGTACTGATCTTATAGTTTACTCTCTGTGGCACAGGCAGCCAGTGGAGAGATTGCAAGAGGGTAATATGCTCAGATTTTTTCTTTCTGAGGATTAGACGAGCTGCAGAGTTTTGTATACGTTGAAGGGATTGGATAGATGACTGGCAGACCAGCCAACAGAGAGTTGCAATAGTCCAGACGTGAAAGAATGAGAGACGCAACAAGTTTGGATGTTGCATCTGTGGACAGGTACTTTCGAATTGCACTAATACGCCGTAATTGATAGTAGCAGGACTGGCAGGTCTGAGTGATGAATTTTTGCATAGAGAGTGTGTTGTCAATAATGACCCCTAGATACTTCACAGCAGTGGATAAAGGGACTGATGCATTGCCAAGTTGTATTGAAGCTGTTGTGATGGAAGAGAGTTTGTGTTTGGTCCCTACAAGCATGGTTTTCGTTTTATCTGCATTTAGCTGTAATTTGTTCTGTATCATCCAATTTTGAATATCTTGAAAGCAGTGGGCCATATTTGTAAAGAGAGAAGGCAGATTTTCAGGAGTGTCGCTGCTTAGAATCTGAGAGTCATCTGCATAAAAATGATGGTTGATCTGATGGCGGTTAATTATATGTGACAGTGGAGCAGTGTAGAGGGTGAAAAGAACATGGCCCAGAACAGATCCCTGTGGAACTCCACATTCCAATCTTGCAGGTACTGACTGAATCTTGTTTACTGCACCTGTCTGGAATCGGTCAGTAAGGTATGAACTAAACCAGGTAAGGGCTGTACAAGTAACACCAAATGTTTTTTGAAGACGGGAGGATGGGGTAGGGTAGAGGAGGACAGGGTTGAGGTTAGGGTGGATGACAGATGGATGTTAGGGTAGAAGAGGACAGGGTGGGGGTAGGGTAAAGGAGGACAGGGTGGAGGATGCCTTAGAGGAGGAAAGGGTGGAGGGTGGAATAGAGGAGGACATGTTGAGGGTTGGGTAGAGGACAGACAGGGTTGAGGTTGGGGTAGAGAGAAGGAAAGGGTAAAGTGTAGGGTATAGGTGGACAGGCTGGAGGAGAGGGTAGGGTAGAGGAAGACAAGGTAGGGGATTGGCTAGAGGAGGACAGGATGGAAGGTAAGGTAGGGTAGCAGAAGACAGGGTGTAGGGTAGGGTAGATGAGGACAGAGTGGAGGGATGGGTAGGCTACAGGACAGGTTGGAGGGTAAGGGGTGATAGAGGAGGACAGAGTGGACAATGGGGTAGAGCAGAACAAGTTGGAGGGTGGAATGGTGGACAAGGTGGAGGGTAGGGTAGGGTAGAACAGGGTGGGGCTGGGGTATTGGAGGGCAGGGTTGAGGGATGGGTATGGTAGGACTGGGTGAATGTGGTGTAAAGAAGAACAGGATAGATGATTGGGTAGCGTAGATGAGGACAGGTTGGAGAGTATGGTAAATGAGAACAGGGTGGAGGGAAGGGTAAAGGAGGACATAGTGGGGTAGAGTAGAGGAGGAAAGGGTAGGGTAGTGTAGAAAAAGATGGGGTTTACTGTGGGGTAGGTAAAGGAGGACAGGGTGGGTTAGGGTAGAGGAAGACAAGGTGGGGTAGGGTAGAGAAAGACAGGTGAAGGTGGGGTAGAGAAGAGAGGGTGGAGAGTAGGGTAGAGAAGGACAGGGTGGGGTGGGGTAGAGGAGGACAGGATGCGGTAGGGTAAAGGAGGACAGTGTTGAGGATGGAGTACGGTAGAGGAGGACAGGTTGGAGGGTGGTGGAGGGTAGGCTAGGGAGGGTATAAGACTTCATGCCTGGAATAACTAAATATTGTAATAATATGATAATATGCTGTTGTTCGAGACCGCTTTCAATCCACAATTTATTGGTTGATTGCCTCCCACTCCCTCCCCTCCCCATTCCTGTATAATTATCTGCAGATCTTGGCTGTCCTAGGGAAAAGATCTCCACAGCCGTTTTCCTTTCTCCGCTAACGTTTTGAAGTACGGGACGGCACGGGGACGGGATAGCCTAGTGCTCAGAACATTGCGCCCGCATTCTGACGACACGGGTTCAATTCCCGTTCAAGGGGGATATTTTCCCCTGGAATTAACATCAGTGCAGACTGCACTCTCCCCAAAAGTCCTTCGGATGAGACTATAAACCGAGGCCCCGTGTTCGAACGCATGCAGAACATCTTGCGCACACGTTAAATCCCGTTCCGCTTTTTGGAAGAGTAGGCCATTGTGTGCCGGTGGAAACAGATGACAGAATTTACAAAACCGCATACACACGGGGACTGGATGTAAAAAAGCAATAAGCGCTTATTCCATTACCCTCGATATAAAAGAATGAAAGAAAAAAAAAAAAGTACAACGATGATGATACTTTGCGTGCGCTACCATTTCGTTGTTGTTGTTGTTGTTGTTGTTGTGTTGTTGTTGTGTTGTTGCTATGATGTTGGTGGTGGTGTTGTGCCCAATGTTAAGGTATCTGTATTCCAAATTCAGGGGATGTATTCTGAGTATATCCATGTTTTTATAAGCCACAGAATGCTGACATGACTTACGGGATTTTTTTAAATTAACATGTTGTTGGGTTGTGTTTTTTTATCTCTCGCATGAGTTGGATTGACATATAAATTATTGATGTAAGATCAATGCAACTACAAAATCCATTAAAGAAGTTTCTCATAATTATTTGTTATAGGTATTCTTGTATAATTGTGTATGACCCTCCTCCAGATAATCGGTCACACATTGTACTGGAGATCAATGATTAATTGCTAACATGTTCCTGATCTTTGATAACAACAAATATTTTTTTTATCAATTAAAGAATGAAATAAGGACAATTCTATACTTTTATGAAAATGTATAAGAAATTTAAATTCTAGACTCGAAGAAGTCACAACATT
>CM054163.1:23946513-23954013 GCA_028751875.1 Rapana venosa | reverse complement strand
TGAATTTCTCATTTTCTCACTTCCCTGTGTCTATATCTAAATTTGTTATAACTGTTCTTCATAGAAATGTCTATTTTTCCAAATTTTTGTGATATGAAATAAACTTGTTTTTCTTGATTACAGAAGAACGACATGTTAGAAATGTCTAATTTCCACACTTTTGTGATTATGAAATAGCCTTTTTTTTCCTGATCACAGAAGAACAACATGTTAGCAACTTTAAAAAAAACAACAAAAAAACTCACTTCTAGTGCAATGTGACTCATTTTATTGTGGAGGGTCACACTTTTAAGTCTCGGTCCTGGCACAAACAGAACTAACCCTCTCTCTGAAAAGGGGATGGGGGGACGGAAAAAAATAGTAGCTCTTTTCAGTCCAGACCTGAAGATCAACACATTCTCTAAACTCTACATACCCAAGTTTGCCCTGCATGTCACGGAAAGTAGAGGGTCTCCTCACTAGCCTAAGGTGAATACTCTCTCTCTCTCTCTCTCTCTCTCTCTCTCTCTCTCTCTCTCTCTCTCTCTCTCTCTCCACGTCCCCCCTCCCCCTTCCAGCCCACTCCCCTGCCAGACCTCCACCTCCTCGTCCCTTACTAACCCCACCACTTCCTCAGCAGACCAGACCAGTGAAGTCATATCGTAGTCGCGGGAGAGACAAACAGTGGTGACCTTTCAGTCTGAATTCTTGGTGATATTATAGCAGGTAATGGGGAGAAAAATTGTGGGATTTGTTTTCTTAGGTTCGAAGAGTTAGTTTGACAAATGAATACTACTACTACTACTACTACTACTACTACTACTACTACTACTACTACTACTACTACTACTTACTACTATTACTACTACTACTACCTCTACTACCTCTACTACTACTACTACTACTACTACTACTACTACTACTACTACTACTACTACTACTACTACTCCTACTACTAAATGGAATTTGTTTAGGGCTATATCTTGCAAAGACAAATCAGAGCGCTTGCACCCAACACACTCTTAGAGTCATGCAGCCAGTAACTATTAAAAGCTTACACAAAATTCAAATGTAGGCACCTACACACGCACACACACACACGCACGCACGCACGCACGCACGCACGCACACACACACACACACACACACACACACACACACACACACACACAAACACACACAGGTTGTAGGCTTTGGCAGGGTAATGGGATTAATTTTGGCTGTTGAAGGCAACGAACAGTTTTGAGATAAAAGAGGAGGGGAAAATGCTAGGTTTGAAATAAATATGTCTTGAGGCTGGATTTAAATGTATCATAAGTAGGCTTACTACTAATGCTACGAATACTAACTACATTGTTGTTGGTTTTTTGCCATTTCCAGACTGTTGGCTACTTTAAACAGGCTGATTCTCTCAGCCAGTCAATTTATTCTGCGTTACAGCGTTGACTTCTTCTTTCTTCTCTGATTGCTTCAAACAGCATGCATGCAACTCCTTGTTGTCTATCACACGAGCCGGGAAAAAAAAGCATCGCAGCTTGCTGTCAAGTGCCTGACAAGTCAGACACAACGTATCCAACTTCAGAATGGGAGAGAATTGTGTTACCTTTTATGACTTTCTCGAGGGGGAAAAAGGGTGGGAGAATGGACCAAGCAGTTAGAAAATAGACAAGAAGGAGGTGACAGGAAGGAAAGGAGCAAGGCAGAAACAAAGAGAGGGATAGAAAAGAGGGAATTTCTGGCAACAAAATTGCCAGAAGGTGGGGATGCTGTTTACACTGACAGCTCCCCACCCCCGGTATTCCCCACAGAAGCACAGCGATAGCAACATAACATCTTTTAATCATATAACTATAACAATATCACGTCTGTTTATGACAACCTTATGCCTTTTTGCAACAACATTATTTCTATTTATAACAACAGTATGTCTGCTTATGATACACACTATATACTGTCCTTCGAATGAGACTATAAACCGAGGTTCCGTGTGCGAACGCACGCAGAACATCTTGCGCATACGTTAAATCCTGTTCCGCTTTTCGTAAGAGTAGGCCAATGTGTGCCGGAGGGAACAGATGAGAGAATTCACACATTTTTGCATACACACGGGGAATGGTTGTAAAGTAAAGCTCATAAGTGATTATTCCTTTATCCTCGATATAAAAGAATAAAATGAAAAAAACGAAAAAAAATGTTTATAACACAGAGTATACCACTTGAAAACAACATGACATACGTGTATATTGGCACAAGATTTAAATTCTGCAGGCAGGTTCTGCTTCTTCGATTCAAATTCTGGCACCCTCTGTCTCTCTCTCTCTCTCTTGTGCTGTAGAAATCCACCATGACCCAGCACAGATGCAATTATCCCTAAACCACAGATGGATCTGAGGTCTGAATGCCAAAGAGTGCCTGCCTATCAGAACTGGAAGAGCTTGACAGAGAACCAGCCATAGATGAACTCAGCAAAGCCCTGGACTCTCTAGCCTGTGGCCAAGGCATCTGGGAAAGACGGTATTCCTGCTGAGGTACTGAAGAGTTTCAAAGAGTCTATCTCTCTCTCTCTCTCTCTCTCTCTCTCTCTCTCTCTCTCTCTCTCTCTCTCTCTCTTTCTCTCTCTCTCTTGCTCTCTCTCTTTCTCTCTCTCTCTCTTTCCTCTCTCTTTCTCTTCTCTCTCTCTTCTCTCTCTTCTCTTCCTCTCTCTTTCTCTCTCTCTTCTCTTTCTCTCTCTTTCTCCTCTTCTCTTCTCTTCTTCTCTCTCTCTCTCTTTCTCCCCCTTCTCTCTCTTTCTTTCTCTCTCTCCTTTATCTCTCCCCCTCTCTCTCTCCTCTCTCTTTCTCTCTCTCCTTCTCTCTCTCGCCTCTCTCTCTCCCTCTTCTCTCTCTCTATCTGTCTCTTTCGCTCTCTCTCTATCTCTCTCTCTATCCTCTCTCTCTCTCTCTCTCATCTCTCATCTCTCTCCTCTCTCTGTCTCTCTCTCTCTGTCTGTCTCTCTCTCTCCTCTCTCTCTTCTCTTCCTCTCTCTTTCTCTCTCTTCTCTCTCTCTCCTCTCTCTATCTCTCTCTCTCTCTCACTCTCTATAACCTAATGTGAAAGAGGCCAGGTTTAACTTTACAGAAACTGTTTATTGCACAGACCGTCTTTATGTGTAATATATTCCTTTACACGTGGATTTGGAGCAAACATTTATTTTGCTTTCGCTAGGGTGACGGGATAGCTCAGTGATTGGAGCACTTGCTTTCCCCCAGCCAAGGTTAAGCAGCGTCGAGCGTGGTTACCACTTGGATGGGTGGCCGTTTGCGCGCCTTAACCTTAGTATAGTCCCCCAGTTCACCCAGCTGTAAATAGGTACCTGCCCTCTTTAGGGTCAAGGAAGGTAAAGAAAGCAGCGAGGGAGAAGAGATGGGTACCGCCCGCAATATGCTGGCCCCTGGAGAAGCTAAGGTCTCTGACGCCTTGCTACCCTACGACCACATAGGTTATGGGACACCTTTACCCTAAGGGCAGAAAAGGAAAACGTTAAATCTTTCGCTTCCGACGTCAGATCTATTCGCGGTTTAGGGATAATTGCACCTGTGTTTGGTCCTGCTGTGCAGCAGAGGATTGATGGGACTTCCGTGCCGTGCTGAATTTCCTTACAAATTGTTTCAAAGAAAAATCACAGCAAGTTTCGATTCGGTGTTTCGCAGGTGGGGGTTCCTTTGCAGTTTGTAAAGCAAAACGCGGACCAGTGGTCTAGAGCTAACGCCCTTGCCTAGAAAGCGAAAAGTCTATGCCCGAGGTGGTCGGTGGTTTGATCCCCGGTTTGGGCCCAAAACTTTTCTTCCATCCATTAGACCATAAATGGTATTCAGGGTGCTGGTCTTTCGGAATGAGTCAATAAACCGAGGTCCTATGTGTTACACAAACTTATTGATCACACGTAAAAGAACCCACGGCAAGCAGAGAGTTGTCCCTAAGTCACTCTGCTAGGGAAACCAAATACAGTTGAAGACAGGAAAAAGAAAACAAACAAACAAAAAAAGGTGGCGCTGCTCTTGTGTTCATGAACTCTCTCCAGATGGAGCAGGCCAAATTTCATGCAGAGAAATCTGCTGTGACTTAAATGGGTATGAAATATGAGATTTTTTTAAAAAAAGGACAGAGACAGAGACACAGACAGACAGACAGACAAACAGATAAAGAAACGGACAGACAGACAGACAGAGACGGGGAGAGATAGAGGGGAGAGGAGGGGAAGAGAGAGCGAGCGAGAGAGAGAGAGAGAGAGAGAGAGAGAGAGAGAGAGAGAGAGAGAGAGAGAGAGAGACGTGATTGCGAAAACGAATCACAGCTGAGCGTGAACAGTAGCCATAAGTGTTAAGCTCAGAAAGATTAGTGGCAAAGAACAAGGTGCATGGACGCGATAAAGCGACATTTACCAGTTTCCTGAGAATGAGAGTGTTAACAACAGAATGGACCAGTCTAGCTGTAAAGAACAACCCCAACAACTTGATACTCATACATATTCACAACAATAATGGGCATTTGCTGTTCGTGGCTCTTAGCATGGAGGCTGCCACATCCTCTGGCAAAATGTTTCGCCATGGCAGACACGGTCGTTCCATGTTTCCAGCAGTTTGCTAAGCAGGAAGTCGCTCGTCTTTTGGGGCTGCATTTTTGCTGTAAGGGGTTTAAAGCTGAAATGAATGGCGAGTGTTCTACGATAATGGTCAATTTTTTTGGGTGGGTGGGTATAACAGCATTACTCTCTTGTAGCACTTTCGTAAATGAGGACGCTTGAAAGGGACTACGAGGTATTGGTTGTGCTGGTCAAGGAAACGAGACTCTTGTCAGAGACTTGATTCAGACATTTTTTTTTTACATGGAGATGCATTATCAAAAAGAAGTTTGGTCCATTACAACAAAGACATACAGATTTAAGTCAGGTCATGGTCTCTTTTGAATGAAACTTGAGTCAAAGATACCCCTGCGCCCCCTTTCTTCGGATGTTGGGGGCTAAATATAATCACCAATTCAATCTTTTCCAAATTGCATACTGGAAATTCCCTCTTTTCTATCCCTCTAATTTTTTCTACTTTGTTCCTTTTCTTCCTGTCACCTCTCCCTTGTCAAAACCTTTTCAAAACTACATACTGGAAATTCCCTCTTTTCTTTCCTCCTCCATGTTTCTACCTTGTTCCTTCTTTCTGTCACCTCCTCCTTGTCATTTTTTTCCTTTTTTTCCTGGTCATTTCTCCTGCGTTTTTTCCCCAGAAAAAATCCACCTTAAAGATAATAACTCTCTCCCACGACAAAGTCGGATATGCAGTGCAATGCAATTTCGCTCATATAACATACACGATTGGTAAGCGTTTGGCAAATAAACTGAAGGACAAGAATTAAGGATCAAATTGTATACCATAACAGAAGCACATTGCTCCATGTGTCAATAATGGCCTGGCCAAGATACCCTGATCCAGTGCAGTCATGATGTTTAAGTCTTGCCTACTACGAAAGCCACAGTGGCCACAACACTTGCTTTCCCCCAAGTCAAGGTTAAGCAGCACTGAACGTGCTTACCAAGTGGATAGGTAACCGTTCCTCCGCCTTGGCTTCAGTACAGTCCCCCAGTTCACCCAGCTGTACATGGGTATCTGCCCTCTTTAGGGTCAGGGAAGGCGAGGGAGAGGAGATGGGCGCTGCCGTCAATATGCTGGCCCCTAGAGAAGCTGAGGTCTCTGACATCTCGTTCGCCAACAACCTCTTAGTTTATGGGACACCTTTACTTTACCTTTTTACTATGGAAGTTGCACTGGAACTACCATCTCAATCAGTATTCAATCAGATGTAAACTGTGCGGCTATCCACAAAATAACAACACCCATATTACAAACCAAACGATGAAGTCGTTCGTTAACACCCCTACTACCTTCCTGGGGATGCTGGGGGTTCTTCAGCATCCCCACCTTTTTTTGAAATTATGTGCAGGAATTCCCCCTTTTCTATCATTCTTTTTCTTTGTTTCTTTTGTCTTAACCTGACTGCCATCGTTCTTACTTTCTTTGCGTTTTTAGACCATTCCCCTACCTTTTTTTCGGAACAAATTACACATTTTGTTTCTTTTCATACATTATATTATGATATTGTTCGTGTTTTGTTTTGTTCCGGCGACCATCTTGTAAACACTGAGATGGAAACAGTATGTTCAATCTGCAGGAATGGATACACATTATTTTACAACATTTTTTCCAATATAAGGTAAAGTAGGGGACGAGACAGCTCAGTGGTCGGAGCACTCGCTTTCCCCCAGCCAAGTTAAGCAGCGTGGAGCGTGGTTACCACTTGGCTTCAGTACAGTTCCCCCAGTTCACCCAGTTGTAAATGGGTACCTGCCCTCTTTAGGGTCATGGAAGGTAAAGCAGCGAGGGAGAGGAGATGGGCGCCGCCCTCAATATGCTGGCCCTAGAGAAGTGAGGTCTCTGACGCCTCGCTCCCCTACGACCTTATAGGTTATGGGACTCCTTTACCTCCTTACCTTTCCAATATATGTTTGTACATTCAAGTGTTTACTATCCATTTTCTCTACACTTGATTGTAACTGTGGATAATACAATAAGCGGAATGGCTGGCGGCCTCAGCACAGCCCAGTGCTGTTGGTCTTTAAGTAGTAAAATGATAACGGTACCCTGTCACATATCTTGTTCTCTTTTTTGTCAGATTGACGCTGTTACATACTTATGAGCAAAGGATAACGTTGGTTTTAATGATGAGGAATGTGATTACAGTTGTTTAAATTGTTGATTTTGTTGTTGTTGTTATTGCTCTTGCTGTTGTTGTGGTTGTTGTTTTGTGGTGGTGGTGGTGGTGGTGGTGGTGTGTGGGGGTGGTGTATGATGGTGGTGTGGTGGTATGATGGTGGTTGTGTGGTATGATGGTGGTTGTGGTGGTTGTGGTGATGTGTGGTGTGGTAGGTGGTGATGGTGTGTGGTGGTATGTGAGTGGTGGTGTATGATGGTGTAGTGGTGATGGTGGTGTGGTGGTGATGGTGGTGGGGTGGTGGTGGTGTTGTGGTGGTGGTGGTGGTGGTATGATGGTGGTAGTGATGATGGTGGTGTGGTGGTGATGGTGGTGGTGTGGTGGTGGTGTGGTGGTGCTGGCTGATGTTGTTGTTGTTCTTGCGTTCCCCAGCTTAACACTCTGGGGTCACTCAGAATGTCCACTCTGACTATCTCATCCCAACCAGGAATCACTGTGAGACTAAAGTTGCACACTACTGAATGATAAATCCGCGTGTGTGACTCTTTTTAAGTACCTCGCATTAATAGACAGCCATACTCCCAACTTCACAGGATTGTTTTTTCTCCTTTACCAAAGTAGTGTTCAGCTTGTTATGCTAAGAGCTTGTCATGGCTAAAGGCAATCTGGACACAACGTTTCACAACATAACAGGAGTGTTTTATTTTATTTTATTTCTTTTATTCTTTTATAGCGTGGTTAATGGAATAAGCACTTATGTGCTTTGTTTGTACATCCAGTCCC
>CM054163.1:23926513-23939013 GCA_028751875.1 Rapana venosa | reverse complement strand
GTTTATTTATCAATCTGTCCATTCATTCCTTCATTCATTCCTTCATTCATTTTATATGCACATGCAAGCGTGTGTGTATGCGTGTGTGCGACCTCAAGTGTATGCGTTGTTGTGTGTGTGTGTGTGTGTGAGTGTGTGTGTGTGTGTGTGTGTGTGTGTGTGTGTGTGTGTGTGTGTGTGTTCACCCAGCTGTCAATGGGTACCTGCCCTTTTTAGGGTCAGGGAAGGTAAAGCAACGAGGGAGAGGAGATGGGCGCCACCCTCAATATGCTGGCCCCTGAAGAAGCTGAGGTCTCTGATGCCTTGCTTCTCTACTGACTATGTAAGATATTAGAACACATTTACCTTTACTTTTGAGGATTACATTATTGATAAATCTTTATAAAGAAGTTTCTGAAAATTGAAAAATCAATAATCATCAATAAGAGTAATCATATATTTCATTCATCATGATCATCATCATCAGACCCGTGACCTTGGCGGTCGTGGGGGAGACATGAAAGACGATGCTGTGGTAAGCCTCCTCCATCCATCTCGGTCCTCGGCTCTGCGCAGTAGTGCCGAGTCATTCATCCTGGTCCATTCTCTGATGTTGTCCATCCATGACTTGTTCTGTCTTCCCCTCCTTCTGCCACCTTCGAGTGTTCCCTGCAGTACTGTTTTGGGCAGAGTGTTGTGGCGGGTGACGTGGCCGAACCATGTCAGCTTTTTCTTCTTGATGATGGTGAGAAGGGGTTCCTGTGGACCTGCCAGCCGTGTTATTTGACTCTTGACAAATTCATTGGTCTTTCGTTTTCTCCAGGATATGCCCAGTAGTTTTCTATGGCATTTTGTTTCGAATGACTGGATTCGCTTTGCTGTTTCAGCAGTCAATGTCCAGGTTTCACTTCCGTACAGCAGTATCGACTGAATTAGGGCTTTGTAGAGCTTTAGTTTGATTGGGAAACTGATCTCTTTACTTTTCCATATGGTGGTGAGTTTTGTCATGGAAGATGTTGCCATGGCTATTCTGACTTTGATTTCTGTCGTCGATCGCCCGTCCTTTGTGAGTGTAGCGCCGAGGTATTTAAAAGCGTCTACCTCCTCCAGTTGTTGGCCGTTCATGTAAATTTTAGCGGTGGCATTGCTCGTGCTGTTCACAAGTACTTTACTTTTCTCCGAGCTCACCTCCATCCCATATGCTCCAGCTCTGTTCTCAAGTCTGGTCGTAAGATCTTGCAGCTCTGTGTTACTTCCGCCCATGAGGTCAATGTCATCGGCAAACCGTAAGTTGTTGAGGGGTCTGCCGCCAATGGAGATGGTAGGGTGGAAGTCATGGAGGGTCTCTCTCATGATGTTTTCCAAGAACAGATTGAACAGGACTGGAGATAACAGGCATCCTTGTCGGACCCCAACTGTGGTTTTGAAGTAGTCTCCGACCTGATTGTTCAGAAGGACTGCACTGCTTGCAGTGTTGTATAGTGCTTGAATGGTTTGCACTAGTCCTTCTTCAATGCCAAACATTCTGAGGACCTGCCACAGGCCTTCGTGCCATACTCTGTCAAAAGCCTTCTTGAAGTCGATGAAGTTGTGGAACAGGTCTCTCTGATGTTGAAGATGTTTTTCCATCATGATGTGGCAGTTAAAAATCTGTTCGATTGTGCTCCTGCCTGCCCTGAACCCAGCTTGTTCCTCTGCAAGGTGTTCTTCTGCCTCCTTCTTGAGTCGATTCAAAATAACTTTGAGCATGATCTTGCTGGCGTGGCTGATGAGGCTGATTGTTCTATAGTTTTGGCATTGGCGTAAATTCCCCTTCTTGGGCAGGGGTATGATGAGTGATTGTGTCCATTCTGTTGGCCACTGCTTTGTCTCCCAAATCTTCTGACAGATAGCTGTAACATATGTGATGACTGTTTCGCCACCATGCTTGAGCAGCTCTGCTGGTATATTGTCTGCTCCTGGGGACTTTCCTACTGGTAAGCTGCGGATGGCTTCTTCCACTTCTTCCCTCAGTATAGGTAATGGCGAGGGTGCTCTTGATGTTGCTGCTTTCTCTTCTATTATGCTCTTGTCAGGTTGTATTGGGTAGTTGTACAGTTCTTGACAATATTCAGACCACCTCTTCAATGCAGCTGAGCTTTCTGTGAGGAGGTTTCCGGAGCTGTCTTCAATGACTGATGATTTGGTTTGAAGTGGTTTTGTGAGTTTCTTCAGGGTGTCGTATGCCTTTTTACTGTTGCCCACTTTCATGTTTTTTTTTATCTCATCACATTGATCTCTGATCCACTTCTCTCTGGCCTTTAACATTGACTTCTTCACGAGATTGTTGGCCTCCCGGTATTCTTTAGGGTTGGAAGACCTGGTTGGTTTCAGTGCTCTTCTTGTATCGCAGAGGTCCATATTTCATTACATTATTGTTAAGTCAATATTGGTAACTTTTATCATTATTGATAATCAATAACCATTAAGAAGTGATTAATGATACGATTATATTATGATCCGAGCGAAAAGTGACCTTTTTCGATGTCTAAGTATATACATATCTATCTATCTATCTATCTATTTATCTAGATTAATAGATAGATGGATAGAGATAGATAGATAGATAGCTAGATAGACAGACAGACAGATAGATAGATAGATAGATAGATAGATAGATAGATAGATAAATAGATAGATAGATAGATAGATTTCATGACCGTTCATTCCATGATTTATTATTCCCTCGTTCTCAAATCCTTAGACTAGCATAACACTCTAAAGAGAGTCTGGCTTATGTTTCACGCGTGTCAACTCCGGCTGTGACTATCACAGTGTGACATTTACCCCTGTAGTCTAACTTCCCCCTTAAGGGCAAGCAGCAGCAGCAGCAGCGGCAGTGAAAATGCCAGGGTTATCAGGATAAACAAAGGAGACACTTCCTTGCTGATGGGAATCTAGAAATTCACAACCAGACCCCAGTTTTCCCCCCTGTAGCGAAACATTAGGTAACCAGCGATCGAATGTTGCCCGTGTAGTTAAACTGGACCTGTAGATCACAGTGATTACTATCAACAAAGCAAGGATTGATCATGGCACTGCAGACATATTGATGGTGGGCATACTTAGATGTGACCAATACTCCCCTCACCCCCAGTCCCCTCTGTCCATCACTTAATGAGTGATATTGCATCAGATGCTATTTTTGTATAAATAACAGTTAATACTATATTAGTGTGATGTAAAATTGTTTTAAGACGTGTTTCAATAAAGATGAAAACGGACTGAAATATGGATGGCTGTATAAACAGTTATTACATTTTGTAATGCTAGATTCTAAGAATTGACAATATGAGAACTTGACGAATTTTGTGTGGTTAGAGTTGGTCAGGACGAGGAGTTTGTTGTTTTATTGTTTTGAAAAGTGTATTAAAGCAAAGAGAAACAAGATTCTCACAAAGAGAGAGAGAGGAGGGAGGGGGGGGGGGAGGAGAGAGAAGGAGAGAAAGCGAGAGGAAGGGAGGGAGACAGAGAGACAGAGAAAGACCGAGAGAGACAGAGAGAGAGACAGGGAGGGACAGGAAGAGACAGACAGAGACAAAGAGCGGGCTGGGGTTGACGGAGACACAGAGAGACAGAGGCAGAGAGACACAGAGAGAGACAGAGAGAGACAGAGACAGAAAGAGAGACACAAAAAGAGAGACAAACAGACATAGATAGAGACAAACAGACAGAAACAGAGAGACAAACACAAAGAGAGAGAGAGAGAGAGAGAGAGAGAAGGAGAGAGAGAGAGAGAGAGAACTCTGAACTCTGAACTCTGAACTCTGAAATGATTTAATGTACATTGGCCTTAGACCACAATACATTTGTTGGGCTCAGGATGGAACAGTGAGTTCATTCATATCACTGGCAAAGCAAATGCACAAACAAATAATGATTTATGACTGATTAAAGAAGAAATACACACAAATATATATATAGCGAACTCATACAAAAAGATGACGTCAATACAATTTATGATTGAATACAGCAGAAAATTACATGATTATAAACCTTAAATCAACCATAACCCAATCATAGAGAGAAGATGCGAAGAAAAGTCATCCATTTTGAGTATATCAAATTGTAGCAGTTTTTCAATAAAGTGCTTCAGAGAGAGAGTGAGAAACTCTCTCTGAAACTCTGAAATGATTTAATTGCACATTGGCCTTAGGCCACAATACAATATAGAAAAGAAAATAGGAAAATATCTTATTTAGCAGCACCTATATATATTCTATAATCATTGGTTACCTGAAAATCATATACATCTCATACCTACTACGGTTCAAATTATAAGGATAGTTGTCAAATCACAGTTTACATTTCACATATACTGAAATGATCAGTCATAGACATTAGTATAAAAGGGGGAGATACAGAAAATCATGATCATGTTATGCCACGAATTCTTGATAATACGTGATATAAAAATGTGAAAACGTTTAAGTGGTTAACAGACGTACATCTTTAGGATTGGTTACTTGTAGACTTAAAGTATTTTCTTCCGCCTATTGCTTGCATGAAACACATATCTAGATAAATTTTTATTGTGGATAGGATCGGTGGCTCTAAGTAACATGTGAGGGAAAGTTCTTTTGACTCTTTTAGAAATTTGCCCCTTAAATCTTAAAACTGTAGCACACAATACACAAAATGTTTTTCATTTTCGATTGATTTTACAAAATGGACAGAATTTATCATGAATAGATTCGCTTAGCGATGTACATTGTTATTAAGTGGGAGTACATTAAACCTCAACTGCGTGATGGCAACACGAAAACAAAATTTTCCATATCTGAACATAAATTTTTTAACGAAAATAGTCTTAAATGATCTATATGGTTGATATCTATCTCGATCTCTTATAGTTCTGACCCTTCTTGAATAAATATCGATGAGCCTCTGTTTAAATTTTGCTTAGAAACTTTTTCACATCCCCCTCACCGTTGCAACCAAACAATGTTTAAATCCAGTTAGCATAAAAATTTTTCTTATTTTCGAAACCAGCACTGTTTTCCGGAATTGTCTAGCTGCAACGCATTTGATACGCTTATATTTGGGAAACGTTCTTATTCATTTGTAGTAATTTAAACCAATATCTTATACGGCAGTGTACGAATTTTTCATAAAGAGGATATCTATACAAGTCTCCATATATCATTTTGTTTGGAGTTTTGGTTGGTACACCTAAAAACCTTTTGCATGCCATCATGTGGACTTTTTCTATGTGTTCTAACTGGTTTATTTCCCATACTTCAGCAGCATATAGCAATATTGGCTGTATCTTTTTATCAAAAATGTTAAAAAAAAGTATTTACTGTCATCTCTTTATATTTCCGAAAAACTCTATTAAGCTGAACTACTGCCTTTTTCCCTTTTGTTACTAGATGCTGTGTACCGTTTTTCGCACTGATCATAGTTGTGAATCTGAACCCTAAATAGCAATAATTGTTTACTACCTCTAAGCACTTACCATCATAGAACCATTTCTCATGTTTACCCAAAAAGCCCCCTTTTCTAAATACCATAACTTTTGTTTTATCTATGTTTACATCTAACTTTATCTTATTACAGCAAGTTTTTACAACATTTAACTGATTCTGAAGACCACTCGGTGTTGTTGATATCAATGCCACATCATCTGCAAATAACAAGATGAATAATTCCATAATATCTGGAAATAACTGTACCCCATGTTTACCCCTTTCGTTAATTTGATCTGCTAACTGGTTTACAAATAATGAAAACAGTGTCGGGCTAAGAACACAGCCTTGCCTTACCCCAATGGGACAATCAAACATTTCGGTTAATTCAAAATTTGCTCGAACGCATGATTTTAATGACCTGTACATAGCTTGTAGTGCAGCAAAGAATTTACCCTGTACACCTTGATCTTGAATGCACTGCATGAGTTTGTTATGCTGAACAGAATCAAAAGCTTTTCTGAAATCTACAAAAGCAACATAGAGTTTTCTTCCTTTTTTGTTTATTTGGCTCTGAATAACTGCATATAGTGAGAATATTTGATCAACTGTTGAATATTTTCTTCGAAATCCTGCTTGACATTCTGAAATTAAGTTGTTACTCTCTAACCAAGTGTATAGTCGTGTATTAAGTATTGAAGTATAGCATTTGGATATAATACTTAAGAGAGATATTCCTCTGTAGTTATCTACATCATTTAGGTTTCCTTTTTTATGCAATGGTATAATTATGGCTTTTGACCATTCCTCTGGGTAAATACCTCGTTCAAAAATAACATTAAATAATTTTGTTAGAAACATTACAATATTACTACACCAGGTCTGTAACATTTCAGCTAAAATGTCATCTATCCCACTAGCTTTACCCTTTTTAAGTTTACCTATTGCCTGAGCAACTTCTACTTCTAATATTTCTGTATTCAATGTATTATCTATACCCTCTGAAGGTTCAAGTTCAATACCGCCATCCCTTTCAAGTTCTTCATTATTACCTTGGAAAACAGTTTTGAAATGTCTAAACCACTCATCTGTACTAATATTATTTACTACTTTTTTCTTGTTTGTACAACCCATTTTTCTTAGCTCATTCCAAAAGTGTGACCCATTGTTAATTTCTTTTGCTAATGCTTCAGTCTTCTGTTTTCTAAAAGTTTGTCTTTTGGATTTCAACAGATGTCTGTATTGTTTCCTTGCTGTAACATATATTTGTCTGTCTACTTCTTTTCGACTTGCTCTAAAACATTTTAAATTTTTTTCTACATTCTTTTTTTGTTTTTTCACATTCACTGTCAAACCACTCTGATCTTTTAGTCCTATGAATACGACACCTTTTGAGCATACATTCGCTAGACTCTTTTATACATTTTACAAATATATCTAAAGCTTTATCTACATCCTCATCTAAGTTATTTATGGCCATTCTTAATCTACTTTGAACATGTGTGCTCTCCCACAATTTCTTGAATTCATTTTGAGAGAGAGAGAGAAACAACATCAACAACAAACCAACCAATAGATGAGTCATCCACAATTTCCATTTTAAACGTAAAAAAACAATTTGACCCACCATTTCTCTGAAGGAGACAGGGAGGCTGCCATACTAAGACCGCAGGAAGCTGAACTGTTTTCTCGTAAGCAACAAGAAAACTGGAGGTTGACTGAGAGTCAGGAGATTATGGCTTATACCATCCTCATAATCATGTATTTATTGATCCTTTTGTTGTTGTTTTTCTTTTCCTTTCTGACGAGCAAATCGCGCAAAATGTCAGGATACTAGCATGGCAGTTGTTTTTTTTTCTGTGGTGGAAACTAGTGAAAATGCTGTCGTGGATCTTCAGTGCTCGAGAGGGTTTTTTGTTTTAGTAGCTTCATCAACGTTGAATGTCAAAAGTGTGTGTGTGTGTATGGGGTGGGGAGGGGTGGTGGTGGTGGTGTGGTGGTGGTGGTGGTGGTGGTGGTGGTGGTGATGGTGGTGGTGGTGGTGGTGGTGGTGTGTGTGTGTGTGTGTGTGTGTTTGTGTACGTAGTGTGTGTGTAAGTGTGTGTGTATGTGGGTGTTATTTTATTTTATTTTAATTTTTTTAAATTTTGGAGTGGGGTGGAGGAGGGGTGTAGTGTTGTGTGTGTGTGTGTGTGTGTGTGTGCGTGCGTGCGTGTGGTTGTGTAAGTGTGTGTGTGTGTGAGGGGGGTGCCTAACGTGGTGTGGGTGTGCGTGTGTGTGTGTGTGGTGGGGTGTGGATGTGTGTGTGTGTGTGGGGGGGGTTGTGTGTTTGGGTGGTGTGTGTGTGCGTGCGTGTGTGTGTGTGTTTGTAAGTGTGTGTGTGTGTTTGTAAGTGTGTGTGTGTGGAGGGTGGGGTGTTGAGTGGGTGTTGTGTGTGGGTATTTTATGTGTGTGAATGGGTGGGTGGGTGGGTGTTGTGGTGTGTGTGTGTGTCTGTGTCTGTAAATGTGTGTGTATGTGTGGGTGGGTGGGTGGTAGTTGTAGTGTGGTGGTGGTGGTGGTGGTGGTGATGGTGGTGTTAGTGGTGGTGGTGGTGGTGGTGTGTGTGTGTGTGTGTGTGTGTGTGTGTTTGTGTACGTATGTATGTGTGTGTAAGTGTGTGTGTATGTGGGTGTTATTTTATTCAATTTTAATTGTATTCTTTTATATCGAGGATAATGGAATAAGCAATTATGTGGGTTTTTTACATCCAGTCCCCGTGTGTATGCGGTTTTGTAAATTATTTCATCTGTTCCCATCGGCACACAATGGCCTACTCTTACGAAAAGCGGAACAGAATTTAACATGTGTGTGTGTTTGCGTGTGTGTGTGTGTGCGTGTGTATTTGTGTGTGTGTGTGTGCGCGCGCGCGAGTGTGGGTGTGTGTGTGTGTCTGCGTGTGTGTGTGTGTGTTCTTTCTTTAATTTAACGTCTGTTCACTCAAGGTGACATAAGACCAAAGAAAAAGTGTTACAATATATAGAGAACGTGTATGTGTGTGTGTGTGTGTGTGTGTGTTTACGTATTAGTCTCTGTGCACGAGATAAAAGAAAAAAAAAGACAAAGACATTATGGTAGGGATGTGCGTGAGGTAAGGGCATTGAACAGCATAAGCTGCAGCAAGAATAATTACAAAAGTTTGCCAACAGGGCTTCTAACTGAACAAATAACTATCTCCAAAATAATCACATTATCGGCCAATAATTGTTCAAATGACATATCTGTGTGTGTGTGTGTGTGTGTGTGTGTGTGTGGCAGAGTTCATGAGAAACCAGTGGTTTGGATTTAAAGAGTCTTCCCTCAATGTTTTAAAAGCTTGCTCGTACTATCGGATTCTTTGGTTTGTAATGTCTTCCAGATCTCTCTCTCTCTCTTTATTTTTCTCGTCTTTACTGTGGTGGCGCTTAATGACTTTAAAGCGAAACAGAAACACAGCATTGCTACAGAAAATGTCATCGTCAAAATGTTAACAACGGGGTTCTCTTACCCTACCGCTGCAATACAAGCCTATCAGCCTTTGCGACGAGGAATAATGACAAAGGGAGATAATCGTTTATCCCTGCGTCAGGGTCAACTCCTGCAAAAACTCAATTTTTTTTACCCGTTAAATCTGTCTAGATGTTTACAATAACTGACGACGTATAAGTTTCTTCTTCTTCTTCTTCTTCTTCTTCTTCTTCTTCTTCTTCTTTTTCTTCTTCTTCTTCTTCTTCTTCATCGTTGTCGTCGTCGAACGCTCAGACCATAATTCGGTGTTGTCTGTCCTTTTTTTTTTCTGGAGCGAAAATGCATTGCGCTGCCATTAAGCACCTGGGAATTCAGGCCCAGTGCATCCGTCTTTAGCGTGTGTGTTTTGTTTGTTTGTTTGTTTTTAAACATTAGAGTGGTCGTTCTCCTAGACTGGTTGCTTTCTCTGTGCTACAGTTGCCCTCGAGGCCATCCTCCTCCTCTGCCTTCACAGCTGTTGGGAGACAGACAGGTTCTCCTCTTCTGCCTGTTTCAACGCCATTGGGATGATGTCCTCTTGGTATTTCTCCCATACCTGGGGGCTGGCTCGTGGGCACCAGGGCATACCCACATACCGGTGAGCCTCCGTGCCGCATGTTAAGGGGGCCAAGTCTCCTTTCTTGGAGAACTTGTCTTAAGACTGTCTGGGGAAAAGGGCAGGAGAATGGACCTAAAGGCGAAACAAATAATAATAATAAAATAAACACAAAGGTGACAGGAAGAAAAATGGAACAATGCAGAATGAACAGTGGGATAGAACAGCAGGAAAATCCTAGTACTAAATGTTCATAAGGTTGGGCTGCTATTTATACAGACAGGTCCCTGGCATTTCCATGAGGTTGCATGTAGTTGAACAGCTTAGTTTCAGGCATGGATGAATACATGCGCCCTTTGTTCTCCCGAAACTAGACCCCCCCCCCTCCGCCCCCATCCATCTGACGAACAGAATAACTGAGGTATATCGTGTGTGAAACATGCATTTGGCGCACGTTAAAGAACCCACGCAACAAGGAGTTGTCTCTAGCAAAAGCTATTAGGAAAACGCCACTCTGGTAGAAAAGCTAAAACACATATGGGACAGGACAAGAAAAAAAAACCATATTTGGGTGGCCGCTGCTCTTGTGGCGACTTACTTTCCCTTGGAAAAAGCTGCCCGGAATTTCACGAGAAGAATTATGCCGTGACTTAACGGGGTATCCGATTCAATATTCTCTCCTTGCTCGCTTTGGAATGAAACGGTAAACGTCTTGCTAAGTCACACGGGGTAGCCAGATTCTCTCCCCACAGGGTGTGTTAACTAAAGGCAACACCGCAATGCTGTACCCCTTCAAAGGCCCCTAAAAGTTACCTTGAACTGAAGACAGTACACGAAAGAAAAGAGTTAACCTACCTTTTGTTTGCTTTCTGTCTATGAGTCTCCCACCCATCAACCTCTCTCTTTGTGTCTCTATCTCTCTCTCTCTGTCTCTCTGTGTCTGTCTCGGGGGCGTGAACTGGAGTATCACAGGTGCATGACGTGCTGTCACACCTGTGCACAATATTCAAAAAGTATCCGTTACTGAGGCATTGCTTTGGTACCATAGTCTGTCAGAGACAGTGCGAGGTACCATGCCTTCTGCACCACTGGTATTCAGGGCGGCATGCGGGTGTTTTCACCCCGTATTCCTGGCCTTTATGTTTCGAAGGGCCAAAGAAAAGGCCGCGATGCGAATGGCCATGTTGTCACCGCGTCGCCGACTGGACGGTGTAACCCTTGGGTTGCTCCTTACCCTGCTATTTTGGGGCGGGATACTTCTTCGCTGTGGGGACGTGGAGAGGAACCCTGGGCCTGTGCCTCCACGACCCGAAGCCTTGAAGCAGAGCGTGCTGACCAGCGGTGGACGGAGGGCCAGCATGGCCAAGACACGCAGCGCATCGGACAGCGGACTTTCGATCAGCCTCTTCCCCCGCTTCTTCCCAGGGACCCTTCCTCCTTCGATGAAATCAAGGAGATTCTGAGGTCCATGGACAGCAACATCAACGCCAGGTTTGGTGTTGTGGAGGGAGGGCCTTCAGGACCTTAACGAGAAGTTCTCAGTCCTTCAGGAAGAGGTGGTGGGGTCTGAGGGAGGAGGTGAGTGTGCTGCGTGACCAGAACAATGAACTGACAAGACTAATGCGGAACTGATGAACAGGGTTGACATACTGGAGAAAAAGACTGACGATTTGGAAGGAAGATCAAAACGAAATAATCTGATTTTCTATGGAATGACTCGTAATCCAAATGAAACAAAAGAAGACTGTGAAGGGGTCATTCAAGACTTCTTGACTGACAAAATGGACATGACTCGAAACATTGACTTTGACAGAGTACATCGACTTGGTGACAAACAGGATGCCCCAATAATTGCAAGATGCACCTTCTATAAAGATAAGCTACGCATTCTCAAAAGAAAAAAAGAAACTGAAGGGTAGCAATGTTTTTATTGGTGAAGTTTTTCCTCCCGTGTACGGGAAATCAGACAAAAACTAGCACCCCATCTGAAAAAAGCTAGAAGTGATGGTCAGAGAGCCTTTATGGTCTTTGATCATCTTGTCATTGACAATAAAAAGTTCTTTCTGGATGATCATGGTCAACTGAGGGGGCCAAGCTAGGAAAACGGCCGGCCCTTTGCTTTGTGCCATTTTTGTCCAGGGGACCCAGAATCAGATGAGAGGGGTATCAAGCAATTTTCAACACCGCTTAAATGTCAGTATGAAAATAGGCCTACTGCACATGCTCACAAGCCTCTTGCCCAGTGCAACAGGCATGAGCTGGCAGTTGATGCTGAGCACGTGAAAAACACAGTGGCACAGCGTGTTGACATAGTTGAGAATGAACCTGTGTCATGTTGGAAGGAAAGTGTGTTGTCAGTCGATGATGGAATGTGTGAGAAAGGAGGTGTGTTGTCAGTCGATCATGGAATGTGTGAGAATGAAGGTGTGTTGTCAGTTGATGATGGAATGTGTGAGAATGAAGGTGTGTTGTCAGTCAATGATGGAATGTGTGTGAATGAAGGTGTGTTGCCAATCACTGGTGGAGTGTGTGAGAATGAAGGTTTGTTGTCAGTCGATGATGGAATGTTTGAGAATAAAGGTGTGTCGTCTGTTGATGAAAGTGATCATATGGGTGTTGATAATTCACCAACCTTTGACAATAGGCGATCATTTTCTTTCATGTCATGGAATGTGAATGGTTTGTTTTCTAAAAATTAAAAATCATGATTTTGTCTCTTTGTCTGTAGTTTTGACTTTGTTGTTTAGTTGAATCCTTTATGGATACAATTGATTGCAATGTTTTTCCTGGTTATGATGTCTACTGTAAACCTGCCATAAATTTTCTAAGCATGGAAGACGTTCTGGTGGCATAGTGTGTTTAATAAAAAGTTGTTTTGCTTTATATGTGAAGATGGTTGATACACAAAATGCCAATATTGTTTTTTATATTAAACAGTTGTTTTGGGCACTGAAAGATGTATTTTTTGTTTTTACATTGTTCCGCCCTGGGGG
>CM054163.1:23889818-23914818 GCA_028751875.1 Rapana venosa | reverse complement strand
GCACGCACAACACACAAAAACACACACAGGTTATTGCTTCAGCGGGGTGATGAAAATTTAGGCCACTAAGGAAAGGAAGAAAAATTATGAGATAAAAAACTGTGGGGGGAGGTCTTAGGTTTGAAATAGGTATGTCTTGAGGCGGATTTAAAAGGTTGAAAAGTAGGCTTTCGCGAAGGGAGGAGGAGGTCTTTCCCGATCGCTGGACCAGAAACAGGAAAGGCGGGGGGGGGGCCAACGGTGGACGGGTTAAATCTAGGTTTTGAAGCAAGGGTATTGCAGCAGAGGGGAGGAACGGAGGAGTGTAAGGTGAAGACATTCCAGAGGTAGGAAGGTGCTGTTTTTGGGGGACATTTGTAACAGAGGGTCAGTCTTGTATTTGACTCTTGTGGCACAGGCAACCAGTGGGAGATCGCAAGAGGGGGAGTAGTTGCTCAGTTTTTTCTTTTTGAGAACAAGTCGAGCAGCAGGAGTTTTGAATTGTTGAAGGGAGTATAGATGTGGCGGCAGACCACCCAAAAGAAAATTGCAATAGTCCAGAGTGAAGAATGAGAGATGTGAATTTTGGATTTTGATCAGTGGACAGGTTTTTTCGAATTGCACAAATACGCCGTAAATTTATAGTAGCATGATGACAGGTTTGGGGTGATGAATTTTTTCATAGAAAACGTGTTGTCGATAACAAAAGCCAATACTTGACTGTGGTGGATAAGGAAATGTTAATTTCCAAACTTATTGAAACTGTTTTTATGGACGAGGTTTGTGTTTGGTTCCCACAATCATGGGTTTTCCCTTTTATCTGCGTTTGCTGTAAATTTTTTTTGTATCTCCCGTTTTGAAAATCTTGGAGGGAGGTTTTGGGCATATTTGTCAAAAGAGAAGGCAGTTTTCCCGAGTATATCTTTGAATCTGAGGCTTTGGTAGAAATGATGGTTGATTTTGAGGTTTATTATATGTGACGTGGGCAGTGTAGGAGTGAAAAAACGGGCCCAGAACGGATCCCGCGGATCCGCATTCCAGTTTGGCAGGTTTGATTGTCTTGGGGTTTTTTGCAACTGTTGGAACGGCTGTGAGGGATGAGCGAAACCAGGTGATGGCTGCCCCTTTAATACCGAACGTTTTTTTTAGCGGGCGAGAAGAATGAGTGAATCTATAGTGTCAAATGCTGAGTAAGTCGGGAAAAGGGGGAAGGAGATTTTCCCTGAGTAAAAAGCGTTTTGAAGTTTTTTAAAATTGGGCTAGGGTGGTTTTCAGTGCTGTGGTTTGGGCGCGATAGGGAGACTGAAATGCGGGAAGGAGACTATTTAATGAGATGGCTTTGATTGTTTCAGAAAAGATTTTTCAAGGGCCTTGGAGTGAAAAAGGGAGGTTAGAAACAGGCCCGTAATTTTTCAAAAAGTTGGGTCGAGGTCGTGCTTTTTTAGTAGGGTGTAATAATTGAGTTTTTGAGCTGATGGGAAACGTTTTCCCGAAAAAAGAGTGGTTTTTTATTTTTGTGTTGTTGGTATAGTGCGGGAAAGGGATGTTTGAAAAGAGAAGCAGGTAAGGATCGAGATGCATGATTTTTGGGCATTTCATTTAAAAAGTTCCGGATTTCTTCGTCGCTTGTTGGTGAAAAGGGAAAGGGAGGAGGGCCGTGAATTGGGGACAGGAGGGACAGGTTGGAAAGGAGCCTGATCCAGTCTGAGCGAATGTTACGGACTTTGTCGAGAAGAACGAGGAAAATTTCAGGAAGTTCAGAGTGACTGTGGATATAGGGAGAGGACTTGTCTTTGCGATCCAAAAAGATTGAGGTGGGGAAAAAAGAGATTCAGGACGTGGCATCAAGAATGGCGAGTAGTAGTTTGTCTTTGCTGAGTGGGTTAAGGGTTTTTCTTTGTGGGTTTTTTTTCGAAAAAGCTGTTTGTTTATTTCAGTTTTATTTTTCGCCATTGCCGTTTTAGTTGTCGGCGGTTTGCGCTTTGCCCCCCAAGATACTGGTTTTACATGGGGAAGGGCCTATCGGGAAGAAAAGGTTTGTGGGGGGTGCGTGTCATCAACGTTTGGTGAGAACAGTGTTATGTGTTTTTGGGGGGTCAGGGAAGGTCAGGGATTTGTGACAGGAGTTTAGCAGCTTTGAAGAGAAGTATTAATGTCTATGGCCTGAGGTTCGAGGGGGGGATTTTCACTTTTTTTTTGTAGGCTTTGCGAATTAAGGATGAAAAAAAATAGCGGAATGATCGAAAACAGTTTGGGCAGTGACGGGACAGAGGTGAAAGTTATGGAAACTCAGTAATGAGCCCGTCTAAGATAGACTGATCTATGGTTGCTTCGTTTACAGCTGGGGCAGAGGTGGTTTGAAAAGAAAGAGAAAGACGTTTGACATCAGAGAGGAATGGTTGTCGTGTGGAAGTTGGAACACGGAAAAGATGGTTTTTGGGGGAGAAACTTAATGCGAGGGAGATTGGGGAAATTTTTGATGGAAAAATGAAGAGTCGGGTTTTTCTTGGCTAGGGGTGGGCGGTAAAGACACAAAAAAAGCAATAGAATGGCCGGGTAAGGTAGGTTGAGTTTAAAAATTCAAAAGATTTGGTGGAAAGGTAGGAGGGCAGAAGAAATTGAATGCAGTGTGTCTTGTGATGATGGCAAAGCCACCCCAGGAGGGTTCGAGGGAAAGAAAAAGTTTTTTAGCCAGGGGGAGTCAGTCTTTTATTTTTGGGTTTATGACTTGTAGGTTAAGCAGGTTTCTGTGAGAAAGATAATATCGATGTTCTGTTCAAATATGAAAAAGGGAAAAAGGTCGGCTTTACCATCAGGGGAAACGTTGGGCATTAATAAACACACGTGAAGAAAAGGGTTTTGGGGGGGCAGGAGGTTGAAGATGACAGTGGTGGTGAGGGGATATCGAGAAAGAGGACGGGGATGATGGTAGAGTGTGCGCAGTGGAGAGCAGACCCGAGTTTAGATGGCGGTCAGGTGTGAAAGCGGTGAAAGAAATGGTTTAAAAGGAGGGCTGTAGTCTTTTGCACACTGTGGGTACACATTGCGGGCAGCGAGTCACAGGGAGAGGTGGAGCATTGGAGGCAGAGATGTGGAGTGTTGCGGCTGGTTAGGTCGTTTGGCCGTGACGTCAGGGTGAAGGGGGAGAAGATGTAGGGGAAAACAACACAGGGGGAGCGTCTGCCTGCGGTGTTCCCCGTCTTGTTTTTCGGTAGAAAGTCCCAAGTTTGAAATAGCTGTTTAAATTCGTAGTGTATGGGGGAACCCGGGGCAAAGCCTTTTGTCTTCAACAGTTTTTTCATGTTGTGGGGTGGCGAAAAATGGGTGGTGGTGGAGGGGGGGATTTGAAAACGTGGGTCACGTGAACAAGTTCAGGTGCGCCCGGGTCGAGTATAAAGGGTCGCAAGGACCGCACGATCAGGTGAACAAATATAAGTCGACCAAGATTTGGAAAAAGAAATATCATATCAAAAGGATGAAAAATTATTTAAATTTAAAAATTTCGAAAAGTCAATGATGATGAATAAAATGGTTCTAAATACGATTCTGGTTCCAAAACAAACACAACGATGCAAAACTTTCTTTAAAAGAGTAGCAGAAACACAAAAACTTGGCTTCAAAACAGAGACAGAAACCCTGCTGCCGCCCGGCGCTAAGGTCAACACACGGTTATTTTTTTGTGAAAATTTGGGTTTTTAATAAGATGGGGGTTTTCATGCAGGGTCTCAGGGTCAAAATTTTTATTGAGAGAGAGGCTTGGCTTAAGGGGGACGTATTAAAAACTGCATGGGCACAATGCTAAAGACGATATGTGTTTTTGGACAGCTTGAGGGCGCGTTAATGCCCTCTCCTTGAATTTAAGCAAATTATTATAACCCTATCCCCCAAATACAACGCATAGTTTATAGTGTTGAAGTAAGAATAAAATAATATTTTTTGGTGTGGCATGCAGAGCTAAGACGGGCTGCGGAAGTTGTGTGAAGGATATCGTTTATCCTTTTCCTTCTCCTACCCACCAGCTTTTTGTTTTTTTTAACTCTTTTTGCTCCTAATGATGCCGTCTTCTCTTTGGATGAAGAGGATTTTCTTGCGCTTTATAAACCATCGATTTATTCATTCATGTATATGATCCACCATTCTATTTCGCATATTCGCGTCTAATGAAGAGAACAGTTGACACTGAGCCAGGTTTTGATGTATAAGTAATAATAATAATAATAATAAAATAATAATAATAATAATAATAATAATAATAATAATATAATAATAATAATAATAATGATGATGATGATGATGATGATGATGATGATGATGATGATGATGATGATGATGGTGGTGTGGTGGTGGTGGTGGTGGTGGTGGTGGTGGTGATGATGCTGATGCTGATGATGATGATGCTGCTGCTGCTGCTGATGATGATGATGATGATGTTGATAATAATAATAATAATAATAATAATAATAATAATAATAATAATAATTAATAATAATAATAATAATAATAATAATATAATAATAATGATGATGTGATGTTGATGATGATGATGATTGACGATGACGACGACGACAACGACGACGACGACGATGATGATGATGATGATGATGATGATGATGATTGATGATGATGATACTAATAATAATAATACTACTACTACTAATAATAATACTAATACTAATACTAATACTACTACTACTAATAATATTACTACTACTACTACTACTACTACTACTACTACTACTACTACTACTACTACTAATAATAATAATATTAACAGAGAAAACTCATTCTTTTTTTAAAGTATTGTGAGGAGAAACAAGACCAATCTATTGTCAACTTATTCGACTCTTTAAACAATATCATTGCCTCTTTCGAGAAAACAACAATAACAACAACAACAACAAACCACAAGCAAACACAAATCCTCTCACACCTTTAGTGATATTTCATTCCTTTTTTGTGAGTGTTTTGGTGACCTAATATTATTCCTGTTCTGGCATTGTGTGTATGTCTTTTATTGTTCTGCTGTTAGTCATCGTGATAAGATGTGATCGCAGTTGGCAGAGAGAGAGGGAGAGAAGGAGATGGAGAGAGTAGAGAGAGAGGAGAGAGAGAGAAGGAGGAGAGAGAGAGAGAGAGAGAGATGAGAAAGACAGACACAGAGACAGAGAGAGAGACAGAGAGACAGAGACAGAGAGAGACAGAGAAAGAGACAGAGAGAAGAAAACAGAGAAAGAGACAGAGAGAGACAGAGACAGAGACAGAGAGAGACAGAGACAGAGACAGAGAAATGTTGGCTTACGGACAGACATATAGACAGAGATATAGACAGGCAGACAAACAGCCAGACAGAGAGTGACAGAGAGAGACAGAGAGAGAGAAAGAGACAGAGACAGGCAGAGAAAGAGACAGAGAAATGTTGGCCTACGGACAGACATACAGACAGAGACAGAGAAAGACAGATTAAACAGCCAGATAAATGAAAGAAATACACCGAACTGACCTTAAATACATATTACGTTAAAACCAAAGACAAACACAGAGACTTTTTTTTTTTTTAATCCAAAACTTGCAGTGACTTTTTCCTTGCGAAGCACGTAAATGACTTTTGAGTGCTATCCACTTTGGTCCTCAATAAACCCGGCCCACTGTTTGGCTTTCATTAGAGCTGCACGTGCAGTATTGATGGACAGGGGCAACAACTGCACAGCCCCTGTCTTCCTCTACCCCAATCCCCCACATTTCCTCATCTTACCCACCTTCACTCTCTCCTCCTCTACCCTACCCCACCCTCAACCCTGTCCTACTGTACACTGTCCTCTTCTATACTACCGTATCCCCACCCAGTCCTCCCTAAATACCTCACCCTCCACCCTTTCCTCATCTACCGACCACCCTACCATGCACTCCTTAACCCTATCCTCCACCTGTCCCATCTACCCCACCCTCCACCTGTCTTCCCCTACCCACACCCTTTTAACTCTGTACTCTCTACAAAACCACATTTTCCACCTTGTTCTTTTTTACCCCACCCCCACCTTGTCCTCCTCTACCCCTACCATCCTCTCCCCTGAACCCCCCCACCCCACCCTTTCCCTTTCCTCCTCTACCCACCCCTCCATCCGTTTTTTTTATCCCTATCCCACCCCCCCCTATCTCCCCTTTCACCCATCACCTTTACCCTCCTCATACCCCCCTGTCTTTTTTACATCACCCCACCCCTCCCCCTCCCCCCACCCTACCCTGTTCTCCTTACCCACCCTCCACCCTGTTCCCTCTACCCCCCCCCAACCCGTCCACCTCACCCACGCCCCCTCACCCTGTCCTTCTCTCCCTACCCCCAAACCCGTTTTTTCCTCTTCCCTACACACCCTCTAAAACCCGCTTTTTCTCCCTACCCAAACTTGTCCTCCTTTTACCCCACCCTCCAGCTTGTACTTCTTTACCCTACCCTCCACCCTGTCCTTCTCTATCCTAACCCCCCAACCCGTCCCCATAACCCCCCTTTCTAAAAACCCCCCTACCCCACCCCCACCCTGTCCCCCTACCACGAGCTTTAACCATGTCCTCACACCCCTTTCAATTTTCTTCCCCTTCCCTTTTACACTGCCCTCCATTCCTACCCCACCCTCAACATTTTCTTTTCCTACACTATCCCACCCTGTCTTCCTTTACCTTGCCCTCTACCCTGTTATCTCACTACCCTCCCCTCTGTCCTACTCTACCCTATCCCAACGTCTAAGTGTCCTCCTCTACCCTACCCCCTGTCCTACTAAACACTACCCTAAACCCTGTCCTCCTCTTCCATACCCTCCACCTTGCCCATCTCTGCCCTACCCCATCGTGTCTTCCTATACCCTACCCCAATATGTAAACTTCTACCCTATCCCACCCTTCACCCTGTCCCCCTCTACCCTACCCTTCATCCTGTCTTCCTTTACCGTACACTCGACCCCTTCCTCTTCTACTCTACCCCTCCCTCCATCCTGTCCTCCTCTACCCTACCCACCCTTCATCCTGTCCTCCTTTACCCTGCACAACCCTGTCCTACACCCTACCCCACCTTGTCGTCTACCCTACCCCCCTCCTTCGCCCATCCTCCTCTTTACCCCACCTTCCATCCTGTCTACATCTACCCCACACTAAACCTTGTCCTTCTCTACCCTTCCCCACAATCCACCCTGTCCCGCTCTACCCATCCCCGTCAACCTGTCCTCTACCCCACACTCAACCCTATATTTTTGTATCATACTCAACCGTGTACTTCTTTACCCTACCTTGTCCTCCTTTATACAACCCTCCACCCTGTCGTCTTCTTCCCCACCCTCCCCCATTTCCTCCTGTACCCTACCCTTTACCCTGTCTTAAACTACCCTCACCCTGTCCTCCTTTAGCTTACCACACCCTCCATCTTTTCTTTTTTACACTACCCCACCCTGTTCTCTTCTACCCTACCCACCTTGTCTCATTTATACTACCATCAACCCTATTCTACTCTACCCTAGCCTCCACCATGTCCTTAATTCTCACCCTACCCACCATCTACCCTGTTATTCTCTACCCTACGTGGTCCTTCCCTCTTTTAGCTTACCCTCCACCCTGTCCTCCTCTACCCTATCCTACACTCCAGGCCCTCCTTCTCTACCCTACCCTCCCTCTCCTTCCCAACACTACACTCAACCCTGGCCTCCTCTGCCCTACCCCATACTGTGTTCCTCTATCCTACCTCAACATGTAACCTCCTACCCTATCCCACCCTTCACCCTGTCCCCATCTTCCCCACCCTCTACCCTGTCATACCCTTCCCCATACTCCACACTGTCCCCATCTACCCCACCCTCCACTCTGACTGACCCTACCTCACCCACCACCGTGTCTACCTCTACCCCCCCCCCCCCCCCACACACACACACACACTGTCCTCCTCTACCCCACCCTCAACCCTGTTCTCCTCTACCCGACCCTACCCTCCACTCTGTCCTCATGTACCCTCCCCTTCCATCAATCCCTTCCATCTCTTCCCTACCCTACACCCTGACCTCTCTACTCCACCCTCAACCATGTCCATCTCTACCCTACCCCAACCTCCATCCCGTCCTCATCTACACCACACTCAACCTTGTCCCCCTTTGCTCTACCCTCCAACTTGTCTTCATCTTTAGCGCACGTAAAAAAACCCACGGCAACAAGAGAGTTGTCCCTGGAAAAATTCTTAGAAAAAAGCCACTCTGATAGGGAAACAAATACAGTTGCAGACATGAAAAAAAAAACCAAAAAAAAGGGTGGCGCAGCGCTTGTGGCGACGCGCTCTCCCGCTCTCCCCGGGGAGAGCAGCCCGAATTTCACGGAGAAATCTGCCGTGACTTAAAGTGGTATGAAATGAAATCTGAGCGCTTTGATTTGTTGCTTTACAAGATTCAGCGTTATATAAATTCCATACATTATTATTAGTATTATTATTATTATTATTATTATTATTATTATTATTATCTTCCCAGCCCTTCACCCTGTCCTTCTCTACCCTACCCTCCTCCTGTCCCCCTCTACCCTACCCCACTTTCAACCCTGTCATTGTCTAACCTACCCCACCCACAACCCTGTCTTCCTCTACCCTACCCTCGAGCCTTTTCTCCTCTACCCTACCCCACCCTCAACCCTGTCTCCTCTACCCTACCCCACCTTCCACCGTGTCCTCATCTACCCCCCCCCCTCTCCACCCTGTCATCCTCTAGCCTACCCCACCATCCACCCTGTCCTGCTTTACCCAAACCTTCAACCTGACCTTTACCCCACTCTCAATCCTGTCTTTTTCTACCCTACCCAACTGTGCCATTCTTTACCCTACCCCACCCTGTCCTACTTTACACAACTCTCCACCCTGTCCTTTTCTTCACCATCCTCCATCATGGCCTTCTGTACCCCACACTTCACCCTGTCTTCCTCTACCATAACCATGTCTTCCTTTACCTTACTACCTATCTCTGTCTCTCTCTGTCTCTCTCTCTGTCTCTCTCTGTCTCTCTCTCTCTCTCTTTTCTTCTCTTCTCTCTCTCTCTCTCTCTCTCTCTCTCTCTCTCTCTCTCTCTCTCTCTCTCTCTCTCTCTCTCTCTCTCTCTCTCTCTCTCTCGCTCTTCTGTGTGTGAGTGCGTGTGTATGCGCTCGTGCGTGCTTCTGTGTGTGTGCGTGTGATGAAAAAATCACCCCTAATCTGTAAGAAAAATTACATAGATTGAAAAGTAAAACAAACATAAAATTAAACACCGGAGATGTGATAACACATACACGCATGCACACACACACACACACACACACACACACACACACACACACACACACACACACACACACACGCCAATTCATTTAACAGACAGCCAAGTATACATGTTCTGTTGATGCTATTCAAAGTTGACGGTTCCGAAATAAACGTATTTCTCTGAAAGCTTTACAAGTGCAGCCACCCACATTACTGCTTTCATTTGGTTGAAAGGGTATCGGAGGATTAAATCAATCACACACACACACACACACACACACACACACACACACACACACACACACACACACGCACACACACACGCACGTATCTCTCTCTCACACACACACAGATACATACACACGCGTGCGCGCGCGCGCGCACCCGAAGAGATAATATGGAGAAGAGAGAGGGTGTGTGAGTGTTTGTGTTTGTGTGTGTGAGAGAGAGAGAGAGAGAGAGAGAGAGAGAGAGAGAGAGAGAGAGAGAGACAGACAGACAGACAGACAGACAGACAGACAGACAGACAGAGGATTTGAGGATTCTTTTCTTTTATATCAAGGATACTGGAACAAGCACTTATGTGCATTTTTACATGCGGTCCCCGTGTGTAGCGGAATAAGCACTCATGAGCTCTTTTTATATCCAGTCCCTGTGTCTATGCAGTTTTGTACTTTTGTCTTTCGTTCCCACAGGCACACAATGACCTATTCTTCCGAAAAGTAGAACACAGAGAGAGACAAAGAGAGAGAGAGAGAGAGAGAGAGAGAGAGAGAGAGAGAGAGAGAGAGAGATAGTTCGCATTCGAAAGAGAGAAAGAGAGAGAGAGAGAGCGAGAGAGAGAGAGAGAGAGAGAGAGAGAGAGAGAGAGAGAGAGAGAGAGAAATAGTTCGCATTCGAAAGAGAGAAAGAAAGAGAGAGAGAGAGAGAGAGAGAGAGAGAGAGAGAGAGAGAGAGAGAGAGAGAGAGAGAGAGAGAGAGAGAGAGATAGTTCGCATTCGAAAAGGAGAAAGAGAGAGAGAGAGAGAGAGAGAGAGAGAGAGAGAGAGAGAGATAGTTCGCATTCGAAAAGGAGAAAGAGAGAGAGAGAGAGAGAGAGAGAGAGAGAGAGAGAGAGAGAGAGAGAGAGAGAAGAGAGAGAGAGAGAAGAGAGAGAGAGAGAGAGAGAGAGAGAGAGAGAGAGAGAGATAGTTTGCATTCGAAAGAGAGAAAGAGAGAGAGAGCGAGAGAGAGAGAGAGTCATCTTCCCAACCAGCACAACAGACAGACAGATGACAGACACAGAGACAGACAAAGTTGTACCCTCCCTTTTTCTTTTTTTCTTCTTTCTTGTTTTTACTAGGAGAAGGGAAGGGGGTCAAGGTTCAAACTTAAAGCGTGAATCCTGAACATCTTTCGCCTTTCGCTTTTTTAAAAAGTGTTCATCTCTGTCAACTGCACACGAAAAATTAAGGTGCGTTTGAATCTTGGTCATTTCAAACGAAGAGCAGCAGCAGTACAGACGGTCTGCGCTGCTGAGACAGTAGGCCCTACAGGAAAGAAGGCCTCTGAAGACTTCAACACTTTGATGAAGACCACAGAAGAAGCAGGAGAGACGCAGGGTTCGACAAGTTTTCCTCCCAGCTGGTGACCTGGTTTTGAGCCTTTCCTCAGCAACACACGCCCACGGGCCACATAGGAGCAAGACATCAACCTACTGCCCTCCCTGAAACACTGAAGGGATGACTTGATTCCTGGAGATTCCTGACAGCTCTACGTTCACCAGAGAGACAAAGTCATGGGATGCATTGGTGAGTTGAAGATTGTTGTTTGTGTGTGAGTTGTTGGTTTGTTTTGTTGTTATTCTGTTGTCATCGTTGTTGATTAAAGCCTACTTTGAAGATCAAAAGATTCTTTGTTTTCATAGAGTAAATGTGAGGTTTTTTCTGTTGTTTTACGCCGTTTGTAAAGCTTAAATTTTGAAGACCCCAAAGATTATTTTTTAAATACGAAAATGTTTTTTTGGTTAGTTCTTTGGAGTCGTTCGTACGCTTGAACTTAAAGAAAAAAGTTTTTTTTTTTTATAAACAAATTTTTGTTTGGGTTTGGTTATCTTTGTTGTCAGTGTTTTTTATCTAAAGTTTCATCTTTGAAGTCACCAAAATCCCCATTTGTCTCTTTTCGGAATCGCTGAGTGTACGAAAGTTTGTATGTGATACTCCACCATATAAGCACAATTTTCCGACTTCAATATTTAAAAAATTCAGTGGAAGTAATGATCCTCACAGGAAAATTTTAAAGCTAGCATTTAATTAGGCTTAGTACCTTTGTTTATTACATAACTAACAAAGATTTTGGGCCGGACCGGGGGGACATGGGGGAAAGTGTTTTTTTAGAGAGGTTAACAACCCACTTTTTGGGAAATTTTCAATGTCTGCTAATACAACTAAAAGGCTTTTTAAGTAAACTGTTTATTTTTTTGGCATTAAAGGGAAAAATAAAAGACTTTCGAACCCTGAACACACCCAAACCGCACCACACACACACACCAACAACACACACCACGACACCACACACGCACACAACACCGCACAACAACACACACACAACCCGCGCGCGGGGGCACACACACCTCCCGCTCGCCCCCTTCTCCTCCACACACACACACACACACCACAAAAACAAGCACACAATTTTTGTCTTTTTTTGCAATTTTAAACCGGGAAAGCAAAACTACATGTTAAGAATGTACTCTTCCATCGCCAATGTCAGATGAGCAAATGTAAAAATATTTGTTTTGTACATTATTTTGGGAATTTACATTTTACCGGTGTGCGGAGTTTTTTTTTTTTTCTTTTTTTTTTCTCAAAAAACCTTTTCCAAAGGGTTTTTATCGATGATAACTTTTTGCGTACCCAAACCTTTTCCGCCCCCCATTCAGGTACCCAAAAAGATTAAATGAGCTAAACAAAGCCATTGTGCATTCTATAAAAAAGAACGTACATTCTTACCGGGGTAAAGGTCTACCTTTTTGAAAGGATAATAGGGTTTAAACGCGTGCGCAAATGCTCTGCGTACGTGCGCACGCCGGGGCTTTGGTTTATATCCATCCGAAAGACTTTCGGGGGAGTGGTCCACTTATGAACCCCAAAGGAAGACACCCCTTGAACAGGTTCCTGTGATCCTGGGGCCCCAAAATCCAAGTGCAATGCCTAAGCACTAGGTAAAGGAAAAAAAGTCCCATAAACCAATGGGTCGTAGAGGAGCGAGGCACAAACCCACTTCTCAAGGGGCCAACGTATGAGGCGGGGGGCCCCATCTCCTCTCCCCCTCGCGCTTTGTCTTTCCCCGACCCCAAAAAGGGGAGGTAACCATTTACAGCGGGGGGAAATGGGGGCCTGTACAAACAAAGGGCTCAAAAAGGGCACCCATCCCAAATGGAACCACGCCAATGTTTTCTTTAAACCCGGCTGGGGGAAAAGGCACGATGTTAAATCAAAGGAAAAGTCCCCTCAAACAGGTGTCTGTGGGGGCTCGAACCCGGCCCTCAGATCACAAAAAAGGGGCCCTTTAACCACTGAGGTTATCCCCCTCCTTTTTTGTGGTCTGATTTTATTTTTTGGGGGGAAAAAGTTCTTAAATCTTATGAGAGTTGTGTTTATGGTCTTTGTCACAGATCTTCGCTGAGAGCGTCCACCCTCCCCACCAGAGATCAGGAAAACGCCATTCATGGTCTTTGTCATGATCTTCACCGTGATCAAACACCCTTCTCACCAGAGACATGGAACCCATTCATGGTCTTTGGCACCCAAACTTTATCAGTGATCATCCCCCCCCTTTCTCACCAAGATTATGAATATGCCACGGCCACGATTTGGAGCGATGACCCAGACATTTTCCAAGATCCCCCTGACTCAGTAAAAAAGAGTCGGATGAGGGGGTTGAAGGGTTTAAATGGGATATAGGAAAAAGGATTTATCGAATCCCGAAGGGCAACCTAGTGCACTCACTGCCTTTCCGTTTCCCAGGATCTAAACAATCCAAGGGCCTTTCGTCTTCCACGATTGAACACGAAGTAGGGGGGGTTTTGGGGGGTTTCGTAAATTAAGAGTGGCGTCATTTAAAGACCTCCCACTCTGAAAAAACTTTAGGGCTAGATGTGACGAGACATCCCCTTTCCGACATTTTTCGACATTTCACCAACCCTGTCTTCTTCTGTTTCTTCTTCTTTTCCTTCTTCTTCTCCTTCAAACACTCAGACAGCAACTACTGATGCCTGACATAGGAGCGAAAGTGCGCTGCACTGCCGCTACCCGCCTGACGAGTCAGGCCCAGCGCATCCGACTTCGACGCGTTACCGCCGGCATGAGGTAGGGTTTCTAAGTATCCCCTGCCTTGCACACCTCTCGCCCCCAAACATTGTCTTCAAGCACTTTCTCTGCCTTCTGGGTCTCTTCCTTCTTGCTCTGATTCCTCAGAAGTCTGGCATTGGTGTCGACAGTTGTTATGGGGATCGTATCTCAGTTCTGGGCTTGTCTCTCAACAGTTTCTATCAACACCTCAAGAGCTAGCATCAACGCATCAAGAGCTAACATCAACGCATCAAGAGCTTCCATCAACGCGTCAAGAGCTAGCATGAACGCATCAAGAGCTACCATCAACACATCAAGAGCTTGCATCAACGCATCAAGAGCTTGCATCAACGCATCAAGAGCTTGCATCAATGCAACAAGAGCTTGCATCAATGCAACAAGAGCTAGAATCAACGCATCACGAGCTTGCATCAATGCATCAAGAGCTTGCATCAATGCATCAAGAGCTAGAATCAACGCATCAAGAGCTTGCATCAGCGCATCAAGAGCTTGCATCAATGCATCAAGAGCTTGCATCAACACATCAAGAGCTAGCATCAACACATCAAGAGCTAGCATCAACACATCAAGAGCTTGCATCAACGCATCAAGAGCTTGCATCAATGCATCAAGAGCTTGCATAAAGAGCCAGCATAAACGCCACAGCAGTACCAATAGTTCGTCGTCGAAGCAGTATCAAGAGCAACATCGTCGCAACATCGTCACCGGAGCAATATCAAGCACAACATCGTCGAAGCAGTATCAAGCGCAACATCATCGTCGGAGCAGCATCTAGTGCAACATCGTCGCAACATCGTGGCCGGAGCAGTATGAAACGCAACATCGGATCGGAGCAGTATCAACAGCAACATCGTCGTCGGAGCAGTATCAAGCGCAACATCGTCGCCGAAGTACTATTATTAGCAACATCGTCGTCGGAGCAGTATCAAGCGCAACATCGTCGCAACATCGTCGGAGCAGTATCAAGCGCAACATCGTCGCCGGAGCAGTATCAAGAGCAGCATCGTCGCCAGAGCAGTGTCAAGCGCAACATTGTCGGAGTATCGTCGTCGGAGCAGTTATCAAGCAAAACATCATCGAAGCAACGTCATCGGAACAGCATAAAAAACTTCGTCGTCGGAGCATCATCAAAACATCCTCGTCGGAGCAGCATCAAAACATCGTCGTCGGAGCAGCGCAACATCGTCGCTGCAGCTGTATCAAGAGCAGCATCGTTGCAACATCGTCGCTGCAGCTGTATCAAGAGCAACATCGTCACAACATCGTTGCTGCAGTTGTATCAATAGCAACATCGTCGCACCATCGTCATCGGAGCAGTATCAAGAGCAGCAACGTCGACGGAGCAGTATCCACAACTCAAAACTGTAAGTACACACACACTTTTTTTGTTGGTGGGGGTGAGATATTTGTGTATACGACCGCTTGCCCCCCAAACCTTAAAGGTAGCTGCATTCTGACTTCGGAGGAGATTGTCTAAACACACCAGCGTGTTTGCATTCATTTTTGTTCATAGATTATCTGCTCCTTTCCACACGCAAAAGCCTACTCTTCTTGGGTTTTAATGTGTGCGTAAGATGTTTTCAGTATGCTCGCACATGGGACCTCGGTTTATAGTTTCATCGGAAGGACTTTCAGGCGAGTGGAGTCTGTACTGATGTTAACTCCAGGGAAAACATTCCCTTGAACGGGTGTTGTGGTGGTGACTCCAGACGTTTAGATCACGAGTGCATAGTTTTAATCACTATGCTATCCCGCCCCCTCAACATGTTCTAAATTTTTAGCTCCCCTTTTTAAATGTATCGGTGCTACTGTAAAGCTGTAGATGGATGCTGAATATTTGAGTTTTTTACAAAGCAGACAGAATGAATGTAAAGCATGGGAAAGTCTACATCTAAGATTTGTTACAATAAATATGAAAAAAAATCCAAACTTTTATTCTTTTATTTCGAGGATAATGGAATAAGAACTCTGTGCTTTTTACATCCTGCTCCCGTGTGTGTGCAGTTTTGTCAATTTTGTCATCCGTTCCACCAGTACATAATGAACTATTCTTCCGAAAAGTGAACGGGCTTTAACGTGTGGACAAGATGTTTCTGCGTGCGTTCGCACACGGGCCACCTTTTAATAGTCTCATCCGAAGGAGAGAAGTTCATTCATCAAGTGCTGTTGAGATTTAATCTTTGAGACCCCTAAATTCTGAACTCTTCATGACAAACACACATGTCACTTTAGTCATTTTGCTATCACATCCACCGGCACAAAGTCGTACTTTGAATAATTACTGGGCTCAATTGCAAACATTCCTGTTTTAGTATAAAGCTTTGTAAAAATGTGGTTTGAGCATACGGGAATTGCACTGAAGTGAAAAAAATCATTTCATGTATATTCTTAGAACAGGTATTAACATGAGCGCAAGATGTTCTGCGTGTGTTTGCACGTGGGCCCTTGGTTTATAGACTCATCCGAATGACTTTTGATCCATTAAACATGGCCCTTAGATCACGTGTTCTAATCACTAGCTCTCTTCCCCTCCCCCCCCTCCTTCCCCAATGTCACTTTGAGTCAGTTCATTTCTTTACCCCCCCCCCACCCCACCCCTCCATCTAATAATTATAGAACCACCAAAAACAAACCAAACAAACAAAACCCAAGGCACATTCCAGGTGAGCTGAATTTTGTTTCCCTGATCAATACAAACGGAATCCAAAAGTTTCATATATTTATCTAATTTTTTTTTTTTTCGAGAATAATGGATTAAGCAATCATGTGCTTTTTTACATCCTGCCCCCGTGTTTATGCGGTTGAGTAAGCTTTGTCATCTGTTCCCACTGGCACACAATCACCTACTCTAACGAAAAGCGGAACAGGATTTAATGTGTGCGCAAGTTCTGCAATATGTTGAAGCTGATAGAAATAATCACAATGTCTTTGCTGCAGAAGCCTTTTTGTTGTTCACAACATTCGGGTCATGCTTTTCTTGATAAGATGTTTCCTTTATGGTTCCTCGACTAGATCTTCACGATTTGCCAGTGGTGATATTTTGCGTAGGCGACCGTTCACCCACCATTCAGGTAGCCACATTCCGACTTCGGGATGATGTCTATAAAACGTCAGTTTGCGCGAATGGGTATTTTAACATCTTGTCATCCGTTCCTACCGGCACGAGATGGCCTACTCTTACGAAAGATGGAACGGGGCTTATATATTTCCGGAAAATGTTTTTGCGTGGGTTCGCACATGGAACTTTGGTTTATAATCTCATTCGAAGGGGGGGGGGGGGGGGTGGTAGTGGAGTAAGTTTATAGTCTCATCCGAACGACTTTCGGGGGAGTGGAGTTGGTTTATAGTCTCATTTGACGGACTTTCGATGAAAGTTAAAGGGGAAGAAAAAATTTTAATGTATTTTCCAAAACCCAAATTTCGGGGGGGTTTTGAGTGGTTTGGGAAAGTTAAAGTTTTGGTTTGGGTTAGTATTTTCAATTTGGGGTTCCCCCCTTTTCCATTTTTTATATTTTTTTAAATCCATTTTAAAATTATGAAAAAAAAAACCCAAACAAACAAAACCCAAAAAAACCGGGGCCGAATTTTTTTTTCCCTTCAACCCGGGCATTTTTAGTTTTTTTTTGGGTTGGTCAACGGTTTTTTAACATTTTTAAGTATTTCCCTGCCCCAACTAAAAATTTAAAAAAAATTTTTTAATTTAATTTTAAATTAAAATTCCGGCCAAAACCTTTTGGAAAACTTTATTTTTTCTTTTTTTCCTTAAATTTTTCCCAATTTAGTTTGTGGGTTTTCTGGCCCCCAAATTTTAAAATTTTGAAATGGTCAAAAATATTTGGGGAATTAAAACTTGAAATTTTAGGAGGTCCATTTTAAAAATTTTTTAATTTTATTTTTTCCAAACATTTTTTTCGGGGGAAGGAAATTTGGGGAAATAACTTTTCAAGGGGGGGGGGGTTTTTTACCCTTTACCCCTTTTGGGGTGGTTTTGTGGTTTTGTTTTTTTGGGACCATTTTTCCATAAGGGAAAACCCCAAAAAGGGCCTCCTTTCAAAAAAGGGGGAACGGGTTTTAACGAAACGCTAACCAAAATTCCCCCCCTGGTTTTTTCTTTAAAACCCGGGCCTCAAATTATTTTTCTTAAATTTTTGGGGGGGGAAAATTTTGGGAGTTGAAAAATATGAAAAACCCGGGGGAAAAAAAAAAAAAAAATTCTCTTTATGGGTTCCAAGGTTCAGTTTTTTAATTCACCATTTTTTATATTTGGTTATGGTAACTCCCCCCCCCCCCCCCCCCCCCCCATTTTTGGGAAATTTTGTCTCAACCCCATAGGAAAAGGGGGGGGGGTTAAAGGGGGTTTAAAAAGGAAAAATTTGGTTTTTTAAAAGGGGTTTGAATTAAATTTTTTTGAAATTCCTGGGGAGTGGGCTAAGGTTTGGGTTTTGGGGGATGCTTTTTTGGGGTTCGGGTTCCCAAACCAAAATTTAAAAAGCGGGCCCGCCCCCCCCCCCCCCCCTTTTAAAATGAATTTCCCCAAAAAAATCACGGAAAGGGGGGTGGGGGAAAGGGGACAAGCTTGGGTTCTTTTTGGTTTTTATAAATTGAATATTTTTACTAAAATTGGGGGTTTAAAAGGCTTTTTGTTTTTTCAAAGGGTCTGGCCGAAAAAAATTTTTGGGTTTCCTTTTTAAAATCAAACCCAAACGAAAGGAAAAAATTTTATTAATTTGAAAAAATTAACCCCCAATTCCTTTTTTCCCCTTTTTCCCTAAAAACCCCGGAAAAGAAAACATTTTTTTGGGGTTTCCATAGAAAAAACCAAGGGAAAAAATTTTTAAAAAATTATTTGGGGTTTTTTCTTTTTCCCTAAAATTGGGGAAAAAATTTTTGTCCGGGGTTGAAAAATGCGTTCGCTGCCGTCAAGCCCCTTTTGTCATATCGGGTCCAGACATCCCACTTCGGGCATGGTTTAAAAAAACTGTTACTTTTAAACCCCTTTCGGGAAAAAAAGGCAAAAAATGGCCCAAAAAAGAGGGGAAAAAATTTTAAAAGGGGGGACATGAAGAAAAGGAACAAGGCAAAAAGGTGAGGGGGATAGAAAAGGGGAAATTCTTAACCCCTAATTTCCAAAAGGGGAAAGCTATTTATAGACGCCCCCACCCCCCCCCCCACACCCCACACACAAATTCCCCAGGGGGGAAATTTTTTTTTAAAAAAGAAATAAAAAAAATATGTTCCTTTAAATTACCCACCCCTTGGGGAAAATTAGTGCCCGGAGCCCAAAAACCCAAAATTTGGGAAAAATTTAAGCAATTAATATTCCATTTTGGGCCGGACTTTAAACAACCCCAGAATAAACTTTACAAAGGATCGTGGCCCTTTTCAAAACGTTTCCGGGACTTTCGTTGAAAAAATTCCAAGAGCAGTACAACTTTGAAGTTTTCTGATGTTTCTTTGGGAAAAACCCGGGGGAGATTTAGTTTTCAAGCAGAAGAAAAATTTCCTTTTTTTGGATGTTTAGAAAAAAGGGGTAAGGAGTTTCAGGGTTTTGTTAACAAATCTGATGAGGGAATTTGACCTTGGTATCCATTCCAGGGCTTTCTTTTCTGTTTTCCCACCCTGCCCTTTCTGTCTCCCCTGTTGTCTCTCTCTGCCCTGTCTGCTGTGTGTGTTTGTGTGCGGGGCGTGGGGGCATGCGTTTTGTGTGTGTGGGGGTTGCGTTTCGTGGGGTTTATGTTTTTCGTGCGTTTCTGCTTGCTTTGTGCTTTGCCCCTTGTGGGGTGTGTGTATGCGCTTTTTGCGTGCTTTTTGTGTGTGCTTGCGCCTGTGTTTGTTTGCGTGGGAGCGGTGTTTGGGGGGAGGAGGTACCCTGGTTGGAAAAAGGGGAAAGGGGGGGAAAAGGGCTTAGGGGGGGTGGGGTAACCCCTAAAGATAGAAAAAAAAAGGCGGGTTTTTTTTCTTCCCTTTTAAATTTGGGGGAATTTCAGGGCGACGCAAAACTTTTAAAAAGGCAACTTGCTAAAATTTGCTTCCCGGTTTTAAAAAATTCCCTTAAATTTTGACGTTTTTGGGAATAACATTGCCGGTGTTTTTTAAAAAAATTTCCAGTCCCCGTGTGCATCCCGGTTTTTGTGAAGGTAGTCCCCCCTTTCCCCACCCCACAAAAAGGGCGTACACTTTGGAAAGGAAAAAAGTTTTGACGTGGCAGAAAATATTCTGCGTGGCGTTCACAACTGGGCCCCTCCTCTTTTTCAGTCTTTTTTCGAAGACTTTTTGGGGGGGTAAAAAAAAGAAAGACCCCTTAAAAAAGGGGAAAAACACAGGGTGCACCTGTTCACAGGACTGGTGTTTTTGTTTTCCAGCCCTTGTTTTTTGGGGTTTAGGTACCGTTGTGTCTACAGTACACCATTTGCCCTAAGCCCTAGTTGTGTCCGCTGCCCCTAAACCCGCCCAGTTACAGAAAACCCCTTCCCATGCTTTTTGAAAAACCCACGGGCCCATTTGGTTGGGCAAACCTAAACCCTTTAACCCGGCCCCCAAATGTGGACACACCTGGCAGGAAGATAAAATGGTTGTAAGCTGACACAATGGCTGAAAAATGTTTTCTTCGCGCAGTTGGTGGGAGGAGGGGGTGGGTTTTCAGGGTAAGATGTCCTGAGTGCCTTTCGCACAGGGACTTAGTTTATAGTCGTATCCAAAGAACATTTTGGAGGAGTGGAGTTGGCACTGATGTTAGCTCCAGAGGGAATATTTCCGCGTGAACGAGACTCAAACCCTGGTCAGCAGATCACGAACGCAATGCACAACTCTCTAACCAACCAGGCTATCTCTCCCCCTCAGAGAGAGAGAGAGAGAGAGAGAGAGAGAGAGAGAGAGAGAGGAGAGAGAGAGAGAGAGAGAGAGAGAGGAGAGAGAGAGGGGAGAGAGAGAGAGGGGGGGGGGGGAAAGGAGAGAGAGAGAGAGAGAGGAGAGAGGAGAGAGAGAAGAGAGGAATGAGAGGGGAAAAGAGAGAGAGAGAGCGAGGGAGAGGAGGAGGGAGGAGAAGAGAGTGGGGAGGGAGAGAGAGCAGAGGCAGAGAGGCAGATAGGAGGGCGAGAGGGGAGAGGAAGAGAAAGCGGAGAGGGAGAGCGAGAGCTGAGGGGGAAGAAGAGAGTGTGTGTGTGTGTGTGTGTGTGTGTGTGTGTGCGCGCGTGCGTGTGTGTGTTCTGCATGCACATCTACGGAATGGTATACCACAGGCATTTGTCATCACCAGCGTTATCTTCCGCGACCCTTGTTTTAAAGAATTTTTTCCAGCTGTTTGATGTGATGGGTTTGATTTAAAAATTGATGGTAAAGAAAAAAAATCAAGGAAAATTTGAGGGTAAAGCATTAAAGCTTTGCACAAAAAAGCCGATGTATGTTGTATAAAATAAAACGATCCCTGTACCTTTTATTTACCAACCTTTCATTAGAAAAAGCTAGATAGCTCAGTGGTCAGAGCACTCGCTCTCCCTAAATTTAGATAAAGCAGCGTTGAGCGTGGGGAAGGACGCCCGTTCGTGCGTCTCGGTTTCCGTACAGTTCCCCAGTTCACCCAGTTGTAAATGGGTGACTGCCGTCTTTAGGGGCAGGGAAGGTAAAGCAGCGAGGGAGAGGAGATGGGCGCGGCCTTTAAGATGCTGGCCCTTAGAGAAGCTTGAGTTTTCCGACACCTCGCTCCCCAACGACCGCATAGGCTATGGGAGTATCTTTACCTATTTTTTAAATATTAGTAAAAGCAAGTAGTTTTCCTCTTTGCTTTACAAAACTTGGAGCAGATAAACTTTTTGTATTTCATTTTTATAATGGGAATAATAGATGCGGAATTCTTGTAGTGGTGTTATACTGTCTACCTTATTTCGCTCTTGCTTTAGGGAATGCCCATTACTTAGGTCAATGCACTCACAGCCATTGAAGACTGCTAAATCTGCATTTCTCATAGCAATCTGATGATTTTTATACAAAAGAATAACGGGATAAAGAGATAAAATTGAGGAAAAGAATAAAGTGGATTAAATGCTGGAAGGCTCACAAAACAGAAAACCCAACAAAATCTGGTTGTTTGGCAAGATTTAGTGAATGATTTGTTAATTATTATGGTTTTCTAGGTTTCTCGATGGGTCCAACATTTGCATGCGCCTGTTTATGTCCATTGGTGCTAATTTTCTGCAAGTGGGCTCTCACGCGCACATTTCATATGTCTGCAGTAAAAACTTCTCTCTCGCGCCAGTGCGTCGACGCTTCGGCTTGTTGAATATATGTATTCGCTCGCACTCGCTGCACTCACGGCGCTTAATACACGGCGCGGCGCCCCCCGTACAGGTGCTCAGAAAATTACACATTAGGGTGGGTTTGGTTTTGTTATTTTTTTTTTATTTTTTTTTTTTATTTTTTTTTTTTTTTTTTTTATTGTTTTATCTTTTTTTTTGTTTTTTTATTTTTTTTTGTTTTTTTATTTGTATTTTTTTACTTTTTTTTTTTTTTATTTTTTTTTTTTTTTTTTCTGTTTTTTTTTTTTTTTTTTTTTTTTGTTTTTTTTTTTTTATTTCTTTTTTGTTATGTTTTTTTTTTTTTTTTTTTTTTTTTTCTTTTTTTTTTTTTTTTTTTTTTTTTTGTTTTTTTTTATTTTTTTTTTTGTTTTTTGTCTTTTGTTTTTTTTGTTTTTTTTTTTTTTTTTTATTTTTTTTTTTTTTTTTCTTTTTTTTTTGTATTTTTTAATTATTTTTCTTTTTGTTTTTTTTTTTTTTATTTTTCTTTATTTTTTTTTTCTTTTTTTTTTTTTTTTTTTTTTCTTTTTTTTTTTATTGTTCGCCTATTTTTTTCTTTGTTTTTTTTCTTTTTTGTATTTTTTTATTTTTTTATTTTTTTGTTTCTTTTTTTTTTTTTTTCTTTATTTTTTTTTTTTTTTATTTTTTTATTTTTTTTCTTTTTTTTTTTTTTTTTTTTTTTTATTTTTTTTTTTTTTTTTTTTCTTTTGCTTTTTTTTTTATCTTTTTTTTTTTTTGTTTTATCGGTTTTGTTCAGCCTGTCTTTGTTTCACCTTTGTACCCAAATGGAAAACCTGGGTTGTCAAACTAGAAAAGTAGTTTAGATATGGGTGGTTGGTGGGTTTTTTTTAAAAATATTTTTGGTCGTAACTTTTTACGAGCAGTTGTAATGAAAACACTTGGCTTAATTTTTTGTCTGTGGGAGTTTTAATATCACTGTGTTCAAGCTGAAGAAAAACGTGCCTTTCAGCAAAGCAATGCTGGTGGACAGCTAGTTTTGTATTTTAAAGGGCTTGCCTTTTAAAAATTGTTTCTTGTCATTCACAACTGTTGACATTATGTGTTGAAACATGTATCGTTTTTTCTTGGACTTAATTACCTTAAGTTTTTCCTTTTTTTTTCTTTGTCTTTTTGGATGGTACCTATTTCAAGTACGGAGTGCAAAGTGATAGCAGTTTACTGCTGACACCTTTTTTTCTTTTTACTTGCAACGATAGCAGTTTGGGTAGTGTCATCTCGTGTATTGCCCATTGAAGCTATAGATTGTTTTTATTCATAATAAGCCTGACTGGAAAATGTAAGAGCTGAGAATACACTTTACAGCCCCCAATTTTGATGTCCGTGTTATGTGTATGATAGAGAAGAATTTCCTCAAAAGATGTTAGTTGTAATCAGCATTGCTTCCATTTTTTCCCTGTATTTCTTGACAGCCATGTACAAAATGGATGAATAACCTGAAAATGTTTCGTAGGTTTCTTTGGTTGTTGGTTTTTTTAAGTGGTGAGCACACACCACTGACACTTGGCTACCCAAACTGACTTTCTTTCCTGAGAAAAAAAAAGTTTGCACAATTTTTTAAAACATACAAGCTGATTGTTTTGCACTACCCATTTCAAGGTAGACTGTGCTTTCTGGCTGTAAAGATTTACACGGCTGGTACTGAAAACGCTTTTTGGCACTTCTGTTTTGAAAACTTATGCTAGAAATGAACACAATCATTTCTTTTTTTTTTTTTCGGGTATTTTTTTCAAAAAGATGAGAAATTCAAAAGCAAACGAATGTCCGCGCGCGCGCTCCCTGTATTGTGCTCCTTGCTGCCGCTATCGCCCCCGGCCCTTTGGGGTAAAAAGGGCCTACCTCCCTTCAGCCTAAAGAGAGGGATGGAGCTTAGGGTTGGGTAGCCTAGGTCCATCGCAGCTGATAGAAAAGGGAAAGGCAGAATGACTTGTACTCAGGGTGTCAGACCTTGACGAAATTGAATTCCTCTGCTCTCTGCCGCTGAAATGTTCTACCAAATCTGAAATAATGCACATCTCATCTGAAATATTCTGCCAAATCTGAAATGTTCTACCAATCTGTATTGTTTTAGAAAATCTGCCACAAGAAAATACAAAAATAAAACAAAAATTGACCAAGTCTTTGTTTTCAGAGGTCTGTTCATGAATGAATGTTTAGTGTAGTTAGAGTGTGCGCAAAGTCTCTGCTACACATCTGTTTGTCTGTCTCTCTCCTCTCTCTATCCCTCCCTCTCTGTCTCTTCCACACTCACCTCCTCTCTCTCTCCCTTCTTTCTTCCTCACTCCCTCTCTCTATCCCTCTCTCTCTAGGGGTGCACAAGATCTGGACTTACACATCACATAGATATCTTTGTCTCTCCTGCTACTCTGTGTCTGTCGTCTGCTGTCTCTCTGTCTCTGTCTCTGTCTCTGTCTTCTCTCTCTCACTCTCTTCATCTTCTGCATAGCTCTTCCTTTCCTGCACTATCTCATCTCGTGTCTCTGCTCCCTAATACCCCATAAGTCTCTCTTCCCTCTTCCTTTCTTCCCTTGTAATTTACTTTCTCAGTCTTAAACAAACAACTCCGAAGGTTTTAGGAGTATTCAAATGCTGTCAGTAAAGGAAATACACATTAAAAAGTTACTTTCTTTTTGCTATTTTCCAATGCCATGCAGGTTATGTGGACGGCTCGGCCTCCATCCTAAATTGCATTCGGGACAATCCCCCTACCCCTCTCCCTTTTCTCTCGCTCTTTCTCTCCTCTCTCTCTCTCTCTCTCTCTCCTCTTCTCTCTCTCTCTCTCTCTTCTCTCTCTATATTATATATTTTATATATATATGTAATATTATATATGTATGTATGTATATGATATATTTATAATTAAATGTATATATATACTAAATATAACATTAAAAAACTATTACTATACTATAAAAAGGTTAAAAGGTTAGTAAGGAGTCCCATAACCTATAAGGTCGCTAGGGGAGCGACGGCATCAGAACCTCATCTTCTCTAGGGCCAGCTATTGCGGGCGGCGCCCATCTCTCCCTGTCTGCTTTACCTTCCCTGACCCTAAAGAGGGTAGGTACCCATTTACAGCTGGGTGAACTGGGGGAACTGTACTGAAGCCAAGG
>CM054163.1:23872318-23887318 GCA_028751875.1 Rapana venosa | reverse complement strand
CCCTCTGTCTCTTCTTTTCTCTTTCTCTCTCTCCCCTCTCTCTCCTTCTCTCTCTTCTCCTCTCTCTCCTCTCTCCTCTCTCCCCTCTCTCTCTCCTCTTTTTCTACTCTCTTCTCTCTTCTCTCTCCCCTCTCTCTCAGTGTCGTTGCCCTTCTCATCCTCTGTCTTTTTCTGCCTCCCTCAGTCTCTCTCTCTCCCCCTCTCTCTGTCTATCTGTTTTGTATGTCCCCCACCCCACCCTCTCTCTCTCTCTCTCAGTGTCGTTGTTATTCTCATCCTCTGTCTGTCTGTCTGTTTGTCACTGTTAGAACCCTGTGCTCTCGATTTTCATTTTGTTTAATCCTTTCATGTCAAGGATAATGGAATAAGCACTTATATGATTTTTTTGCATCCAATCTCCGTGTGTATGCGGTTTTGTAAATTCTGTCATCTGTTCCCACCGGCACACAATGGCCTACTCTCACGAAATGGGGAACATGAATTGACGCACCCTAGATTAAACCGGGTTCGAAACATCACCCAGGCGCCAGTTCAAAGGATTTTTTTCTCCAGGCGGTAACACCAGTGCCGACTCCACTCCCTCCCCAAAATCCCTTCAGATGAGAGTATATCAACCGAGATCATGTATGCGAAAGACAGGGAGCGACTTGCATACACGATAAAACGCATTCTGCATTTTGGAAGTGTAGGATATAGAATTGATCGTGTCAGTGGAAACGGATGACAGAAAATGAATTTTAGAAGAACAAAATATGCAAAACGCACTGGTGTAATAAACATTATTCCCGAAGATGGAGTGTGTCTGCCTTGAATGATGAGCAACCCCCCCCCCCCCCCCAACTAAAAAGAAACCTCAGCACCCCCCAAAAAAAAAACAACCACACACCCACAAACAAACAAAAAACAACAACAAAAAACAAAACCAAAACCAAAACAAACAACAAAAAACGAATAAAAAACCCCAAACAAAAAAACCCACCAAACTAAACCAAATAAAAAACAAAAACAGGTGCATAGCAAAAAAAAATTACTGTTTGGGTACGTCAGAGCTCTATTGAGGAACAAAAAAACCAACAAACCAAAAAACAACAACCAAAACTAAACCAAAATAAGAAAACAGAAACAAAAACATGGTCGCATACACACACAAAAATCTAACTATTGGGGTACGTCAGAGCTCTATTGAGGAACAAAAAAAACAACCAACAAAAAACCCAACCCAAAATCAAATAAAACAAAAAAACACGGTCGCCTACCAAAAAAAAAATTACCAATGGGGTACCTCACAGCTCTATTGAGAAACAACAAAAACACATCGGCCCCTATTCCTTTTCCTGACTGGAACTCGATTCTTCGCAGCCCATCATTAAACCATCATCATCGTTATACGACGGACACTGGAGCCGAGTGGTTAAAATAAAATACAGGTTGACTTCAACCCTAGGGGTTCATGAAGCCGTGGGTTCGAATCCCGACAGGTGGTGGTAAAACAAGGGTGGATATTTTTTTTTTACGATCTCCCCCTCCCCCCAATCTCCCCCGCGTAAACTTTTACGAGCAGACCTGCCAGTGCCTTCATTCTGTCCGCGTATACACATGCAGGTGATCACATGTGCACGTTCAAGATCTTGTAATTCATATCAGCGTTGGGAGGGGTTACGGAAACAAACTCAGCATAATAATAATGATACTACTACTACTACTACTACTACTACTACTACTACTAGTAATGTATGGAATTTAAGCGCTGAATCTTGTAAAGCAACAAATCAAAGCGCTCAGATTTTTTTTTTAAATCGAGGATAATGGAATAAACACTCAGGTGCTTTTTTAAATCCAGTCCCCGAGTGTATGCGGTTTTGTAAATTGTGTCATCTGTTCCCACCGGCACACAATGGCCTACTCTTTTGAAAAGCGGAACAGGATTTAACGTGTGCGCAAGATGTTCTGCATGCGTTCGCACACGGGGCCTCGGTTAATAGTCTCATCCGAAGGAGACTATAACCCCCCCCCCCCCCCCTCACCCACCCTCTGAAGTCGGAATGCGGCTTGCTACCATCATGGAGGGTTAAAACGGTTGCACACACGCAAAATTCTCACCATTGGTGAACCTGGAATGTTTTAAGAGTAGTTTTGGCTTTTGGTGATTTTTGTTGATAGGATGGTGGTGGTGGTGGTCATGGTTGGATAGGGTGTGTGTGTGTGTGTGTGTGTGTGTGTGTGTGTGTGTGTGTGTGTGTGATTTATTTTATTCTTGTATATCGACGATAATGAAATAAGCACTTGTGTGCTTTTTTACATCCAGTCCCTGTGTGTATGCAGTTTTGTCAATGTTGTCATCTGTTCCCACCGGCACACAATGGCCTACTCTTACGAAAAGTGGAACAAGATTTAAAGCGCGCGTGTGTGTGTGTTTATTTAATTATTTTTATATCAAGGATAATGGATTAAGCACTCACGTGCTTTTTACATCTAGTCCCCGTGTGTATGCGGTTTTGTAAATTATGTCATCTGTTCCCACCGGCACACAATGGCAAAGTGTGTGTGTGTGTGTGCGAGCATGCGTGTTTATGGGAAGGGGAAGAGTTGCATGCTCTCAGCAAAAAGACACTGACAACATCAGAAGAAACTTTTTTTGTTTTATATGTCTGCTAGAACCTACCATAAACAATTCCCAAACAATCTCTGTTGGCCAGAAGGAATGCAGACAAAGACGAAGAGGCACACTTGGTCAATACAACGGCTGATTATTCGGGCATTAGTGATCGATATGTAGGCGGTAGCTTGGTATGCAGCTTCACGTTTATACTCACTGGTCAAGGGGAGAAATCGTCTGCCATAGGACCTTAAAAACGTCTGCTGACTCCGATAGGAAAACAAGGATCATGACGTCTTCATATATTATACACACGTCATTTATATATTTCGTCACGTCTTGTTGGGGCTGGTGAGGAATCGTGAGACATGAAAAAGCGGGCAGAGAGAGGGGGAGAGAGAGGAGGGAGAGAGAGAGAGACTGAAGCCTTTTTTGTGTATGTCGTCAATTTGTTTTGTTTTGTTGTGCATTATTGTAATGTTTGTATTGCGGTTACTGCATGCGCTGATTGCTTTAGCTTGTGCCTCGGTGGGGTTCGACTGATTGCATTGCATTGCACTACATTGTTTTTTTATTGCAGGGATCCTTTGTATTTTATTAAAGTGTTGTATTGTAATGTATCCAACTTTCAGTTGCCACAGTTTCTCTGCCTCAATTCGGGGGACTCCCTTTGGGAGGTGGGAAGGGGGGAGAGGGTGGGGGAATCTTCGGGGGAGACCAAAAACAAATTAAAATGGTCAATATCATAACAAGTTTTGTGTGGGCAGACAGTGACTTCTTTTAAATTTTGCAGGAACAGGTCTCCTTTCTGGGGGTTTATCTGCGCAAAAAAGTGTTACACGGGAAAAAGTTTAAAACTTTTACCACCGAAAACTACACCCAGATCACCAGCCAAGGTCAAGCAAAGGTGGATCGGGGTGGGGGGTAAAACTGGGGGTTTAAATGGGATAAACCCCATGACCTCTAGCCACCCTAAAGGGGGTGTCTCACCTTTTGATCAACAACCCTACCAAACGGGCAAAAAGTAGACATGTTTTTCTATTTGAGAATGGCTTTTTTATCAATTTACAGTGTCACCTTGTTCTTTACATGCTATTGTCTTTAAGGGATAAAGGGTTAAAGGGAGATAAGCCTTCTCTGTCTAAAACTTCCTGAAACCTCACCGCTGCTACATTCACTAGCGGGGGGGCTAAAAATGCACAGAACAGACTCAAAATCGCGAGAGGAATGATTCAATCTCTGAAAATTCCTTTTATTTTTTGCCAAAAAAAAAACACCAAAACGTGAAAATTGATAAACAAAAAAGTTTCCCAGGAAATTTTGGATTTGTTGACACCTTCGCTTCTATATTTTTCCCACCTATGCACAATACCCAAACCCTTTAAGTCTATTTTTCCCCAAACTGTGCACAATTTTTGATGCATTCAAATCTAAATTTTTCCCCACGGAAAAATGGTTACACCCACTCTAATTTTCCATTTTGAATTTCACACTTTCAGTCTACAGTTCCTTTTTGTGTACAGAGCAAACACTTTCAACTCTAATTTCCTTTCTGTGACTTTTCCTGACACCTTTAAACTAATTTTTGCTTATGTTTTTTATGGGGACACCCACTCGTTCCCACTTTCAATAATCTACCCAAAAATCAATATTAACCGAATCAATGTGATCCCCTCTTAAAAAACCCATTATCCTGAACAACTCCCCCGGCCATTTTTTAGGCACAAGCCATCCATTCAGTGTTCAAACCAAACTTAAAGCAATCTTTCGCATTGGCATTTACTGTTAATCTTGAAATTATTAGTCTGCAGTGCTTATCTGTGTCTTTTTTTTTTCACTGTGGGGGTTTTTGGGGGTAGATGGGTGGAGGGGGGGGAGGGAGAATGGGACAAGTGTGTCTTTTTTACAAAAGAATTTTGAAATAAAAAGGCAAAATTTTCTGGAAGTGTAAGCATTTGGGTGAAACCATCCCAAAACTCTTGTCTTCTCAATGTCAACTCAAAACGGCGCCCTTTTGACATTCATAAAAATGCCTTGGGGGAAGATTTTCGGGGCAATATGTTGCTCGTGAAATGAGTTTGGCGTAAAGCAGCTCCTATTATTCTCCTGTAGCATAATTATTGGGTGTCTTCAACGACGGTAGGGACTTTGTCTCCCTGTCCTTATCCTTAAATAAGCCCTTCATTTGTTTTTTTTTACAAATTCATTAGTGTTACATTCCCTATTAAAAATTTATTATTATTATTCTTCTTTTTTCTTCTTCTTCTTCTTCTTATTATTATTATTATTTTTAAATTATTAATTATTATTATTATTTTTATCTCGGAACACGTGTGGTTGTTTTTAAAATAGTTTGATAAATAGGTTCCTTTACTGTTTCACGTCATGTTGATTACACTGTTATGTTGATAGTTTGCAGCTGCATTGTTACATTATTTTCCCATAGTTTAGATCCACTTCCCTCTTTCCTCTCTTTGTCTTTTTGTTGTTGTTGTCGTTGTTGTTGTTGTTGTCTAATAAAACTTTTTGTGACTAGACATAAAATGAAATGACACACAGACAGACAAACACATAGTAAGGACAGGTAGAGACATAAAAAAGAAACATGATATATGGAGATTTACAGCAACAAAACAACAACAACAACAACAACAACACTCACAAAACCAAGTTTAGCAGACGACGTCTGTGACGCCCATCTGGGTGCTGTTAATAGAGCTGGATGAGGGCCGTAACTCCAGCCTGTTGTTTTACTGCCTGGATGGTGGTCTCCCTTTATTGTGTCTGGCGGAGATTAGAAGGTGTCCCTTAACACGCACTGATCTCTTTCCAGAATCACTGACACACACCCCGAGGATAGATAACGTGTGCAATCTGATTTATCGATTCTTTGGCTTCTCACGTTCTCCAGATAAGTGTATACTATTATCTTTTAAACATACAGGGGAGGAAGGATGCTTAATGGCTGAAGGTAAACAGACATCTTTTATTTTACTGGTACCAGATTTGGTTTATCCTGGGTTTTTCCTTTTCTCCCCTGTCCCATATTGTTGGTTGGGTGATGCCTTTGAAGAATGCCAGATAGCACTAAGGGAAGCTATTTTTGCCGTTTTTTGTTGTTGAATAATTAAATGCATTTTTCCCCTACAAACTGTGGTGAAATGTTAAGAGGTCACAACATCATTATCTGAATGTATACTGACAACAAGTGATGGAGGATTGATGAGCTGAGGGCATCTGTCTGATGATGATGATGATGATGATGATGATGATGATGATGATGATGATGATGATGATGATATAGATGACGACGACGACGACGACGATGATGATGATTATGATGATGATAGATGAGATGAGATGATGATGTTTATGAGATGATGAAGAAGAAGAAGAAAGAAGAAGAAGAAGAAGAAGAAGAAGAAGAAGAAGACGAGGAGTAGGAGGATGGTGGTGGTGGTGGCGGTGATGATGATGATGATGATGATGGTGGTGGTGATGATGATGATCATGATGGTGATGATGACGATGTTGGTGATTATAGTGATGGTGATGATGATAATGGAAATGAGGATGGTGATGATGACGACGACGATGATGATGATGATGATGATGACGAGGAGGAGGAGGAGGAAGATGATAACGATGATGATGATGGTGATGATGGTAAAAACTTCTTCTTCTTCTTCTTCTTCTTCTTCTTCCCAATGCCATATATGTGCAAAATGGGTTGCAGCTGAACAACATCAGCGAGAACTGGGAGGTTTACCAATGGTGAGGTTTGCGTTTGGAACCGTTTTGCCCACCATTAAGGTAGTGCATTCACACTTTCTCTTCTTAGTCCTTATAGCTCCTAGCGGAGCATAGGGCCTCAACAGCGTCCCTCCACCTTCTCCTGTCTCTGGCAAGGGTCTTGGCCTCTTCCCATGTCAGGCTGGAGTCTCTCAGCTCACTATGCAGGCTTCTCCTCCAGGTCTGTTTGAGGCGCCCTCTTTTCCTTTTCCCCTGCAGGTTTCACTCGGCGCGGGGTCTGGTGATGTCAACCTTTTTTCCGTGGGTTTGGGGGCCGCCCCAACCACTTTCGCCGCCTTATTGGGACACCAAAGGCTTTTGGGTTTCCCCCTCATCCACATGGGTATTTGGGCACTCTGTCGAACCATCGAGATAAGGACGCCGAGACATCCCCGATAAAAGCGGGGATTTTGGGAGGAGCGGGTGTGATGACCACCAATTTCAACCCATAGAAAAACAAAACTTCACTTTTGAGTTGAAAAACCTGGCTTGGGGGTTTGGGAATCGCATTGTTGTCCATAGGGGTTTAAAGATCAAATCATTCCCACTTTAGGAGGTTTTTAAAAGCACACACCAGGTGCTGTTTTTTTACAATTTTTTTCCCATTGTCCTATCGGCCAGGGGTGGGAAGCCGGGATCAGAGCACTCGTTTTTTCTCCCACCAATTTATAGCGTCGACGTGGTACCTATTTGGATGGTGACCTTTTGCGGCGTTGGCTTCAGGCCCCCCCTTCACCCACAAAATGGATCCCCTCCCTCTTTAGTCAAGCACGAGGGGAGGGAGGGGCGCCCCTCAATACTGGTCGCTTAAGGTTGGGGTAGTGATCCTCGCTCCCCTACGCCCTTATGGGTTATGGATTTCTTTACTTTTACCTATCGGTGAAAAGGCCTACTCTTCCGGGGGAAGGGGGGTTTTGGAGTGTGTGCTAAAAACTGTTTTCTGCAGTGAATTTTTTCACACGGGGACACAATTTACAACCCACTGAGGACTTTTCGGGGAGGGGAGTTTTTGTCGTTTATTCGAACAAAAGGAAGTTTTTTGCTCGTCTCTTGCTCTCTTTCCCGTGCCCGTTCTTTGCTCCGTCTGTCTGTCTGTCTCAGGTACTTCCTCTTCTCTCTGTCAACTTTGAGTCTTTTCCCCACGGAAAGAAACCTAAAAAAGAATGAAAAAAACACATTTAAACACGTCCCCACACAGAACACAACAGCAGACCCGCAACACACACACCACACACCACACACACACACAAAACCCACACATTCCCCTCTGATATCCTAAATGGGAAGGACGTCAAACTGAAAACAAAACACACCCCACACACACATAAACACAACACACACACACACACACACCAACACACACACACCCACACACACATACACCACACAAACACACAAACACACATACCACCACAAACACAAACACACCCCAAAAACACACATACATACACACACACAAACACACACACACAAACATACAACACACCCAAACACACACAACACAAACACACACTACACTCACCAACACAAAACCCCCCACACACACACCTCAAACACCACACACATTATACACAAAAACAACACAAGAGCACGCACGCCCAAACCCCACACACACACAAAAAAAACCACACCCAAAAAACACCCGTTTTTCTATATTCTTGATTTTTCATTTCCCCCATTCCCCATCTTGCTTTGGTAATTTTAAATCGGTACTGTATGCTATCAAATCCCCAAATTTCCCGGGAAAATATCCAGAATCATTTTTGAAAATTAAATATGTATAAAAACCTTTTTAAGTTTAAAATACTCCTGTCTCCTTTTTTTGGTACCTTCGCACGTTGGAGTTTTTTTAAATGAGGGGGGCTAAGAGCTGAAAAAAGGGGCAAGACTCTTTTTGAATCAGTGGAACTGCTGTTCCAACCTACAGGGAACCTTTTATTAAACAGACCCCGGGGAAAAGTGGAGAGAACATAATTCAAGGAACCATCTTTAAAAGAATTGCCTGACTAATGGCCTTATATCAGTTCATACTCCTTCTAAAAACACTTTAAGTACGCCCACAAAAAAGTAATGCACAAAATTTTGAATAAAATAAATGCATTAAACAAAATTTTGAAAAAAATGCAGGGCCTCTGGGGAACATTTTTCCAACACTCACAACATATTTTAAGTCCAATTGTAAAACCTTTTTTACCCACATTTGTGAGCAGGGTCTTGGGAAAGTTTTTAAAAAAACCAAAAAACCCTTTTCCATTGTTAAATGTCCCATTGCACACCCCTTAGAGTATTTGTTGTATTAAATTTTTAGTTTTTCCAGGTTAACAATTTGTTGAAAAAAAGTTACTCTTTTAAATTCCCCCACCCTTTAATTGCTAAAAACCAAAACACATTTACATAATCATTTTTTTTTCTCTTCATTCCCCCCTTTTTTTTTTTCCACACATTTTCCACATCCCTTTCTAATATCACTAAGATAACAACGTTTAAATGAAGACAACAAAAACACACACACTCAACACAACACACACCCACACCACACACACACACACACACACACACACTTCCCGCCTGATACCCCAGTAAGGGGAAAGGGGCGTAAACTGAAAATTCCACAACACAACAAAACACACACACACACCACACACACACACACACACTTTTTTTATTGAAACGAGAAAAAAAAATAGGCAATTACTTACCAGGGGCAGCACCCATTAACAACAACCTTTTATTACCCAATTTTTTTTCTGTCATGTTTTAAATAAAATCAGACATTATTATTTTTTTTAAAATCTTTTAAAAACCTTTTTTTTCAAGGAAAAAGGGAATAAGCACTTTTGGGTTTTTTTCATCCAGTCCCCGTGGTATAAAAATTTTTTTGTAAACTTTGTCACCCCGTTCCCACTAATCCCTATTTTCGGAAAAGGGAACGGTTTTAACGTGTCCCAAAAAGGTCTCTGCTTTTTTTTGCACAGGGGGCCTTGGCTTAATCTCACTAAGGACTTTACATTCAATCGTTTTTTTTTGAAAAACGGGGGAAAAAAGGGCGGGGGCTGGGAACAACCCCAACCCCTCAGGGTTCCTTGTTGGCGGGCAAACGTCTTAACCATCTAACCCCCATCCCGCCCACAAAACCAAGACGACAATGACTGCTAATGACCTAAACTTTCAAACAGTTTTTTATTTTCCCCCAGGGAACATTGGGTTTTTTTTAAAAACCCCCTGCCCAAAATAAATTTAAAAAAAATAAAATTAAAACATCTGAAGTACATCAGTGATCTAAGGGAAGGCACCACCGCCAAAAAGTGACTTTATGTGTTGTGGGGTTGTTTGTGTGGGGTGTGGGCTGTTTTTATGGTGACCCTGTTTTTGAGGAGTGTTGCTGTTTTTCTTGGTGTTTGGTTTTTTTTTATTTATTTTTTTCTTTCCTTATTTTTTTTCTTTTTTTTACCCTGCCGAGGCCCCGAAGAGGGAGTGTAGGGAAAGAGTGGAACCCCACAATTCCAGCAACAGCAATTCATGGCCCAAAATGTGTGTAAAGCAACCAGCAAAGAAACCTGAAAACAGTAGCTTTGGTTTCACCCTTTTTCAGCCATCCAGTACATCCACGCTTGGGGGGATGGTCCCCTCTCTCTCCCTTTTTCCTCTCTCTCTCTCTCTCTCTCTCTCTCTCCCTCTCTCACTATTATCTCTCTCCTCTCCTCTTCCCCTCCCTTTTCACGCAACCACCCTAACCACCCTTCGTATATACCCCCACACGAACTGCAAACAGCACCCCCACACTGCGAGCATTTCACGTTTTGGGCCCAAAGGGGAGAATTTGTTTTCCTCACAGCTTCAGGGTTTTTTGGTCCGCGAACAAAATAGACATTTTAATTCAAAAAAACTAAAAAGTACAAGCATTAAGATGCATTATTGCATTTTGCAAAAAAAGTTTTTGGGCTTAAACTTTTTGGCGATTAAACCTCCAACTAATATATTTTTAACAATCCACAAATAACTTTTCAGTAAAAAACATTCCTTTTTGACATCCCCAAGAGGAAAAGAAAAGGCAGACCAAGGAAGAGCTGGTAACACAGGAATACGCCTAGAACTCAAAAAACCGGAAAGGCAGAACAGAAAAGGGGAAGGAGGAACGGTTGTGAGTCTTTGAGGGGCCCCCACGGCGTCAGCCGGGACAATAGATAGATAGATAGATAGAGAATAAAACATTAAAACTTCAAAAACAAAAATTTTTATGACTAAAAAAGAAGTTTATGCACCACTTTGTATACATATAAAAATTTATAAACCCCAAAAGCCCAGAGAGAGATATTATAATTAACCATTGGGGGAAAACACATTTCTGGCTGCTTGCCCCAACAACTTTTTAAAGCTGTTCAATGATTGAAAATAAACGATCTCTAATACTACAATTACCATACTAACTTTTCCCAATCTATATTTATTCAAAACCCAAAACCCAAAAAAAACCCATACTTTAAAATTTTTAGTCTGCATTTGGTAAAAATTTAGTTGGAAAATTCAAACTTTTTAAAACAAAGAACAGCAGTTAGCTAACTTTTAGGACCACAACGTTACACCAAAATACAACCACACAATACAACTTTTTTATTGATCTAAAGGGTTTTATTCCACTTGTTCTTAAATCGCCCAATAATTATGAATATCAAGTTTTGTTAAATAAAATTTAGAACCGCTCTTCTAGCATTAATTTAGGGTCATGCTGGGGTTTCTATTTACCATATCTAGATGAAAAAAAGACAAAAATATTGTTTACAACAAAATAGAACCCATTGTGGAAAAATGATGAGACAAATCAGTTTTTCAACAATCAACCCATGAATATGAGCAAACAATATGATTTAATTAAGTTTTTAAATTATTGATATTCTTTCCTAATCAACCAAGGCTTACATTAAAGAAAACTCGGGCCAAACTATTAAAACTACGGGAATCTTTAAGGGGCATTTCAGAAACAACATTAAAACAAAAACAGTCAATAAAAAAAAAGAATTTTTAAAAAAATTACAAACATCAAAATATTGAACAAAACAATTTAATAATATACAAATATAAAAGCAAATAAAATATCATAGCTTTAAAAATGACTTTTATGTAAGGTTAAAAAATTGAATATTTTTTGATCCAAAGCTAATTTTTGGTTTCGCTGTTTAAATCTAAGTTAAGTGTAGGGGGTTCACCACCCGCTACATTTTTTCCCTTTTTTGTTTTTTTTTTCTGTCTTTCTTTTTTCCTTTTGTTTTCTTTCTTTCTGTCCCTTTTGCTGTTTTTCTGTCTGTCTGTATCTCGTCTGTCTATCTTTTTTTCCTGCGTTCTTCTTTCTTTCTTTTTGTCTTTTTTTCCCCTGCGGGACTCCCCCCCCCCGCTCACTCCCACGCCGCTCTTTCCCAATCCCCCGCCCAGCCATACCCAGATTGTTATGTCCAAACCCCGGGGGCCGGTACCCACGGGGACCATCAAATACGGGCCCCGCCGTGGGCACCAGCCAAGGCCCCCTGCACGCTGCGGGTCACTTTCGGGGTGTTCATGTGCCTCTTCTGACTAACATACGCAGGACACCCCCCTAAAAAGGGGGCCCCCTACTAACGACAGTATAGCTCAGTCGGGGACCACACGAGTGATTCCCCCAACCCAGGTGCAACCCCACAATGTCCCTCCAATGTCCTCCCCTGCGAACCCCCAAACCCCAAAGGTTTTGAAAAAAAACCCCACCACGGGCACAAATGTATGGCAAACCGAATCTGAGGTCACCATGAACCAGAGCAGCAAACCCAAAAAACAAGCTTTTTTAAAAATTTTTTTTATTACAGATAACAAGACAAATAAGGACGTAATATGCTGCTGTGGGAAATGCACAGCTTTTAACTACTTGACAAGGGGTTTTACCTACGCTTACACATAATAATCCCGGGGTCAAACCCCCCCGAGAGACCAGACACCGCAATTTGCAAATAAAATTTTGCATCACTCTCAAAATCGCACCGTTTTTTGGGGGAAACCGACTGTGTGGGCCCAGCTTCCAAGAACCTCAGCATACCCTCTGGGGAGGAAAAAGGCAGAATCTGAAAAACCCTATGATTTTAAATGGAAAACCCACGACTTTCCCTCTGTAATTCAAGGCGCTAACAAATGCGCCATGCGGCGATCGTTCTTTCCCTTTCTTCTTTCTTTCTTTCTTTTTTCTTTCTTGCTTTCTTTCTTTTTTCCTGTCTTCTTCCTCTGTCTTTCGTCGTCGTTTTGTCTGTCTTCTGTCTTTTTTTTCTTTTTTTCTTTTTTTCTTTTTTCTTCTTTTTTATCTTTTTCCCTTTTTTTTTTCTTTTTTTCTTTTTTCTTCTTCTTTTTTTCTCTTCTTCTTTTTCTTCTTTCTTTCCTTTTTCTTCTTCTCTTCTCTTCTTCTTTTCTTCTTCTTCTTCTCTCTCTCTTCTTTCTTTTTTTTTTCTTTCTTTCTTTCTTTTTTTCCCTTCATACAGCATTCAACTTGTGAATATTTTTATATTTCGGTGTGTCTGGCTATGTTTGGTTTCCATAACACACCGAACGCTGTCATAATACAGGGCCTTTTCGGCACATTCTATTTTATCTTCGCATATGTATATATTTTTTTTAAAAAGGTAAAGGGTCCCATAACCAAAGGGCGAGAGGGCGAGGGTCAGAGACCTCATTTTCTAGGGGCCCCATATTGTAGGCGGCTAGCGCCCCCTTCCCTCCCCGCTGCTTGACCTTCCCTGCCCTAAAAAAGCAGGTACCCATTTACAGCTGGGGAACTGGGGGAACTTTCTGAAGCCAAGGCGCCAAACGGGCACCATCCAAGTGTAACCACGCTCGACCTCTTAAAACCCCCACGCACTATTCATCCAAAGAAAACACAGGCTGAAGGAACACGTCGCCGTTAGGAACCTCACCCGAAAAACACAGGCGACCATGGGGACCCGCCTGGGGAGACGACTGTCGCAAGGCGCTACGACCACTTCAGGAACGCAAAAAGGGATTTTGCCTCTCTTTTACTGTCATCGACCCGTGCTGATAATTATGTATGCAGGACAATGTCACATATTTTTTCCTTTTAAACTTTTTTGCTTACATGACTGTTCTCAGAACTTTTTACATGAAAAAATTATATATGGAAACTTTTATAGCCTAAATCTTTTTAAAAAAAAACAAACGAAAAAGCTTACAAAAATACATCACGTTGATTAAAAAAATAAAAATAATAAACAAAAAAGAATGACAAGGGGGAAGGTGGGGGGGGAGAACAAATATATTTAAGAGATTTATCACACGCAAGGAAAACTTTTTTTGAAGGATCGCTGAAAAGATGGCAAATTTCATGATTTCATCATTTTCATCTTTTAATAGTGTTTTTTAACTCCCCCGACGATTAAAAACAAAAAAAAGAAAAAAAGCTTCGGTTCCATATAAGTCGCATTACATCAGGAAAGGCAAACGAAAAGCAGAGTGAAAAAATACACTTTAAAGATCCCGCATCTTATTCTCTCTCTCTCCTTTTCCTCTTTTTCTCATCTCTTCTCCCCCTATCTCTCTCTCTCTCTCCCTCATCTCCTCCTCTCTCTCCCCTCTCTCCATCTCCCCTCTCTCTCTCTCTCCTCTCCTTTTGAAAAGCAGTTCTCTGACACATCGCTTTCCCAAAGGTTTCATAGATTATGGAAACCTTTTACCCTTTTTAAACCCATGAAGGAGGCTGGGACGGGGTGCTCAGTGGTCGGACACCGCTTTTCCCCCCCCAAGTTAAGACGCGAGCGTGGTTTCCATTGGATGGGGGACCGTTTTTGCGCCTTGGGTTCAGTGCGTTCCCCCCTTTTAAACCCCGCTTTTTAAAGGGAAATCCCCTTTAGGGTCAGGAAGGTAAAAACAGCAGGGAAAAGGAAGGGGGGCCGCCCTCAAAATTTTTGCCCAGAGAAGTGAGGTCTCGACGCCTCGCCCCCCTACGACCTTTTAGGTTATGGGGCTCCTTTTTGCATTTTAAGGAGTCGGGTACAAATTTTCAGTGTGCTCCACGGGAAGCCAAAAAATACGGGGAAAGGACGGAACAAAAACAGTTTCAGGGAAAGGACAGGGACTTTCTTAAAAAAAATCCGATACGGTTTTCTCTGCAAAAAAACACGCCTTTCTTCAGAAATAAACCACACGCACCAGACACCACAGTGCTGGCACAGCCCCGCGAACACACACAAAACCCCCACACACTCACTCCTCATTTACGCACTGACTCACTCACTCAAGCGCACATACACTCACACAAAACACACCACGCACGCACACACGTCACTTACCCCACGCACGCCATACATACAATTTAACGACGCACACCAAACAAACACACACACACACACACCAAAACGCACTACAAACGCACAACATACACCTACACTTTAAACCCCCCCCCCCACCACCCCCCCAACCCCCCCCCCCCCCCCCCAAAACACACACACACACACAACACCAATAACACAACCAAAATTAAAACACAACACACACACACACCACAAAACAAAACCCCCCGCACTTACACACACCACACAACCTTACACCTTAAAACCCTTTTCCCCCCCCCCACACCCCACACCCCC
>CM054163.1:23816660-23871818 GCA_028751875.1 Rapana venosa | reverse complement strand
ATTATTTTTCTGTACCTTCAATTTTTAATCCGTACACAAACAGCCTATTCTTCTTTTAAAAAACAGGGGACGCGGAAGTACGCTGGTGATGACAAATGCCTGTGGTATACCAATTCCGTAGATGTGCATGCAGTAACAATACACGCACGCGCGACGCCACACACTAAACAATCACCAATTTTCTGTACCCTTCATTTTAATCCGTACATCAACAGCTGAATTTTTTTTTAAAAACGGGACGCGAGATAACGCTGGTGATGACAATGCCTGTGGTATACCATTCCGTAGATGTGCATGCGAACACACACACGCACGCGCGCGCACACCCACATCACTCTTTCTCTCCGTCTCCCTCTCGCTCTCCCTCTCCGACTCTCTCTCTCCGCTTCTTTCTCTCCCTCTCCGCTCTCTCCCTCTCCGCTCCTCCCTCTCCGCTCTCCCTTCTCCGCTCTCTCCTCTCCGCTTCTCCCTCTCCCTCCTCCCTCTCCTGCTTCTCTCCCTCTCGCTCTCCCTCTCGCTCTCCCTCTCCCTCTCCCTCTCCGCTCTTCTCTCTGCGCTCTCTCTCCCTCTCTGCTCTCTCCCTCTCTGCTTCTCTCTCCCTCTTGCTCTCTCTCTCCCTCTCCGCTCTCTCTCTCCCTCTTCGCTGCTCTCTCCCTTTCGTTGCTCTCTCCCCCTCTATGCTCTCTCTCTCCCTCTCTGCGCTCTCTCTCTCCCTCTCTGCACTCTCTGCCAATCTGCTCCCTCTCTCCTCCTCTCTCTCTCTCTCGTCCTCTCCACTCTCTCTCTCTCTCGTCCTCTCCACTCTCTCTCTGTCTCTCTGTCTCTCTCTCGCTCTCTTTCTCTTTTCCTCTCTCCCTCTCGCTCTCCTTTGCTCCCCCCCCCTCTCTCTCTCTCCCTCTCGCTCTCCTTTGCTCCCCCCTCTCTATCTCTCTCTCCCTCTCGCTCTCCTTTGCTCCCCCCCCCCTCTCTCTCTATCTCTCTCTCCCTCTCTCTCTCTCTCTCTCTCTCTCTCTCTCTCTCTCTCCCTCTCCCTCTCTCTCTCTGAGGGGGACGGATAGCCTGGTTGGTTAGAGAGTTGTGCATTGCGTTCGTGATCTGCTGACCTGGGTTCGAGTCTCGTTCAAGCGGAAATTCTCTCTGGACTTAACATTAGTGCCAACTCCACTATTCCAAAATGTTCTTTGGATGCGACTATAAACTGAAGTCCCTTGTGCGAAAGGCACTCAGAACATCTTACTCTGAAAACCCACCCCCTCCTCCCACCAACCGCGCGAAGAAAGAAAATTTTGAGCCATTGTGTCAGCTTACAACCATTTTACTCTTCCTGCCAGGTGTGTCCACATGTGGGGGCCAGGGTTAGGGTTGAGGTTAGCCAAGTGCCAGTGTTAATCAACAAGCATGCAAGGGTTGTCTGTCAACTGGTCGGTCTGAGGGACATGCGGACACAACTAGCTCTTAGACAAATGGTGTGTAGCTGTAGACACAACGGTACCTAACTCCCCAAAGCATGGAGCTATGAATCAAAATCACCAGTCCTGTGAACAGGTGCACTCTGTCTGTACATTTCTCAGGTGTACATTCTTTTTCCTACCCCGCCGAAAAGTCTTTCGAATAAGACTGGAAACCGATGAGGTGCCCAGTGTGTGTACGCACGCAGAACATCTTCCGCACACGTCAAAACTCTTTCCGCCTTTCCAAAGTGTACGCCTTTGTTAGGAGTGGGAAAGGGATGACTACTCTTCACAAAAAAACGCATGCACACGGAGACTGGATTTTTTTTAAAGCACTCGGCAAGTGCTTATTCCATGATGGTCAAAATTAGAAATTTAAAGATGGAAGCATTTTTGAGCAAGTTGCTTTAACAGTTTCACTGTCGCCATGAAATCGGAAACACTTTTGAACAAGCGCCATCCAAAAAGAAGTCCCAAATAAACGGTGTAAGAAAAATAGCCAGCCTCTTTTTTTCTATCTCAGGGCTCTACCCGACCCCTCCTAAGCACCCCTTTCCCTTCCTTACCTCTCCTTCCAACCAGGGTACCTCCTCCCCACAACACACACGCTCGCACGCACACAAACACAGGCGCACGCACACACAAACGCACGCACGCGCATACACACACACACACGTGCACGCACACAAGCACACGCACGAAACGCACGCACACACATAAACACACGAAACGCACGCACACACACACACGCATGCACGCACGCACACAAACACACACAGACAGACAGAGAGAGAGAGACAGACAGCGAGACAGAAAGACAGATAGAGACACAGAGAGAAAGCGTGGAATGGTATACCACTGGTCAAATTCATCACTCAGATTTGTTAACAATACCCTGAAACTCCTTACCAATTTTGCTATCATCAAAAACAAAAGATCTTTCTTCTGACGAACTACTCTCCCGGATTTCCAATGAATCATTAGAAAACGTCAAAGTTGAACTACTCTCTCGGAATTTTGCAGCGAACAGTCCTGGATACAGTTATAACATGACCAGGATCCTTTGTAAAATCATTTGTGGGATTGTTTTAAGTCCGGGCCAAAATCGACTCTTCAATTGTCTTATTTTCCAATTTCGATTTTTGTGGTCTCCGACACTAAGTTTCCCAAGGGCTGCATAATTTATGTAACATATTTACCTATTTTGTCTCTAAAAAAAATATTCCCTCATGGGGATGTGTTTGGGTGTGGAGGGGGGGGGGCGGGGAGGGGGCGTCAGTATAAACAGCATCCCCCTTCTGGAAGTTCTGTGCAAAGAATGTCCCTCTTTTCTATCCCTCTCACTGTTTCTGCCTTGTTCCTTTTCTTCATGTCATCCCCTTTATATTTTTCCGTCTTGGTCCATTCTTCTGCCTTTTTTTCCCAGAAAGGCTTAAAAGATAACAGTTTTCTCCCATTCTGAAGTGGGATGTGCTGGACCCGATTTGACAGGCGCTTGACGGCAGCGCAACGCATTTTTGCTCATATGACAGACAGTAGTTGCTGTCCGAGGTTTTGAGGAAGAAGGGAAAAAAGCATTTCGAGGGATAGATTATCATGTAGGTATTTTCCTAATCGTTTGGTTTGATTCTGCTGAGAAACCAAAAATGTTTGCTAGTCGCGCAAGACGTATGAAGACAAAAAAGTTCTTGAGAACCAATCAGTAACTTCGATTCATTTTTTTTTAATTCAATCCGATCCAATTCTGTCCTCTTCCTCGTTGACCGTTACCTGTAGTCTGGAACTGGTCACTTCAGGCCGTTGCGCTGCTTGGTACTTTGGTTCGGCACCAGAACCCCTGAAAACAGCAACAACAACAACCAACCTTAGCACTCCCCACAGTTTACATAATCAAACATATAAATTCAGTCACTTCAAAATGTACTAATGCTATCTAAACAACCCACCCACCCCCACCCCTAAAAAACCCTGTGCATTTGAGCACATTCATGGTTCCTAAAGAGGGGGAGGAGGGGAGGGGGTGACGAAATAGCCTAGTGGTTAGAACATTGCGCTCGCAATCTGACGATCCGAGTTCGAATCCCGTTCAAGGGAATTTTTTTTTTCTGGAGTCAACATCAGTGCAGACTCCACTCTCCCCAGAAATCATTCCGACGAGACTATAAATCGAGGTCCCGTGTGTTGACGCACGCAGAATATCTTGCGCCCATGTTAAATTCTGTTCCACTTTTCGAAAGAGTAGGCCATTGTGTGCCTATGGGAATATATGACAAAATTAAAAAAAACTACATACACACGGGGAACTGGATGTAAAAAGCACGCGAGAGCTTATTCCTCTATCCTCGAGATAAAAGAATGAATAAATGAATGAATGAATAAATAAATAAAATAAAACGGTGAATTTGATCTCAGAAATGCACACGTTAATAATTTTCCCCTAATCATTTTCCGATACATTTTGATCAGGTCTCACAACTAATTCGTATAATTATGAAGAAAGATAAGTTCAGAGCCTGCCGGATTTAAAGTAAAGACTTAAATCAAATCAGGGGCGGGATAGCTTAGTGGTTAGAGCGTTGAGCTCGTGATCTGATGGCCCGGGTTCGAGCCACTACAGAGACGCCCGTTTGTGGGGATTTTTGCCCTTGGCATCAGTACCGATGCCATTTCATCGAAAGTCCGTCAAATGAGACTATAAACTAACTCCACTCCCCCCTTCCCCCAAACCCTCTTTCGGATGAGATTATAAACCAAAGTTCCATGTGCGAACCCACGCAAAAACATTTTCCGGAAATATATAAACCCCGTTCCATCTTTCGAAAGAGTAGGCCATCTCGTGGCGGTAGGAATGGATGACAAGATGTTAAAATAACCATTCGCGCGAACTGACGTTTTATAGACATCATCCCGAAGTCGGAATGTGGCTACCTGAATGGTGGGTGAACGGTCACCTACGTAAAATATCACCATTGGCAAATCGCGGAGATCTAGTCGAGGAACCATAAAGAAAACATCAAGAAAAGCATGACCCGAGTGTTGTGAACAACAAAAAGGCTTCTGCAGCAAAGACATTGTGATTATTTCTATCAGCTTCAACATATTGCAAAACATCTTGCACACACGTTAAATCATGTTCCGCTTTTCGTTAGAGTAGGTGATTGTGTGCCAGTGGTAACAGATGACAACATTTACAGAACTGCATACACACAAGGACTGGATTAAAAAAAAAAAAAAGCACATGAGTGTTTATTCCATTATCGTCGTAATATTTTTTTTTTAAACTCAACATTTCGAAGACTATTTAGTGGGGCGGGGTTGCCTGGTGGTTTGAACATTGCGCTCGTGGTCTTACGGCCGGGATCGAACCACCACTAAGGCGTTCGTTAAAGAGGAATCCTCCCCCCCCCCTCCCCCAACGCTCCCGTTATCACTAACGCATTTGCACTCATATGACAAACAGTAGTTACTGTCTGAGCGTTCAAGAAGTATCCACTCCATTCGCCCTAAGGTCCCTCAGATTGAGACTATAAACCGTGGTCTTGTGTCCGATTGCGTGCATAAAACATCTTGCGCACTCCTTAAAACCTTTTCCGCTTTTCGAAAGAGTAGTCTTTTGCATGACGGTAGGAACCCATGACAAAATTTCAAACAGAAAAAGAAATGCGCGTGCATGCTGGTATCGTATTTAGCCACGCAAGTGCGTGCACGTTAAAACCCATTCTGCTTTTTGGATGAGTAGGCCATTGTGTTCGGGTGGGAAGGGATGATGAAATTTACAAAACTGCATACACACGGGGACTGGATGTAAGAAACCACATGAATGCTTCTTCTCTTATCCGCGAAATGAAATAAAAATTTAAAAATATAATTAGACATCATTCCTGAAGTTAGTTGAAAGGAAAAAAAACGGTGGCATATGCAACATCTCACCATTTGTGATCTTGAAGCACTAGCCGCGGAACGAAATTAATAATAAAAAAAAGACCAAAAAAAAGACTACGTCAGTTATGACGTATCAGAACAATGACGCGGAAATAAAATAACACGCATGAAGAAAATAGCACTCTTGGTAAAAAGACCAAAATGTTTTCAGTGATATCCAGGGGAAGCTATATTTTCTATTTGTGGATCGGTGGTCTAGAGGTAATGCGTCTGCCTAGAAAGCGAGAAGTCCGACTGAGGTGGTTCGATCCCTGTTTGTGCCCGAAACTTTACCCGCATTGGGTAGACCCCGAGTAGTCCTGGTCTGGGTACTATTCTTTCCCATGAGATGATAGACCAAGGTCTTGTATGCATCACGCATATAGCGCATGTAAAAGAACCCACGGCAACACAAGATTTCTCCTGGGGAAAATTTTGTTGAAAAAAAGCCACACTGATAGGGAAATGTACATATGCAGACAGGAAAAGGACAAATAATAGGTGGCGCTGCTCTTGTGGCGACGCGTTCTCCCTGGGGAGAGCATTCCAAATTTCAGGCAGAGAAATCTGTTATGGCTTGAAGGGGTATACAATACAATTTAATATTTCAGCACCACATTGCTATTAGGTTTCTTGAATGTCATATTTTCTAGGTGGTTAGATTTCCATGTCTATATATAGGAAAATGAATAAAATGAATTTTTTCACTTGACTTCAGTGCAATTCCCGTATGCTTCCAACACATTTTTACAAAGCTTTATACTAAGATAGGAATGTTTGCAATTGAGCCCAGTAATTATTGAAAGTACGACATTGTGCCGGTGGATGTGATAGCAAAATGACTAAAGTGACATGTGTGTTTGTCAAGAAGAGTTCAGATTTTAGGGGTCTCAAAGATTAAATCTCAACAGCACTTGATGAATTAACTTCTCGCCTTCGGATGAGACTATTAATTGGTGTCCCGTGTGCGAACGCACGCAGAAACATCTTGTCCACACGTTAAAGCCCGTTCACTTTTCGGAAGAGTAGTTCATTGTGTACTGGTGGAACGGATGACAGAATTGACAAAACTGCACACACACGTGAGCAGGATGTAAAAAAAAGCACAGAGTTCTTATTCCATTATCCTCGAAATAAAAGAATAAAAGTTTTGATTTTTTTCATATTTATTGTAACAAAATTAAGATGTAGACTTTCCAATGCTTTACATTCATTATGTCTACTTTGTAAAAACACTCAAATATTCAGCATCCATCTACAGCTTTACAGTAGCATCAATACATTTAAAAAGGGGAGCTAAAAATTTAGAACATGTTGAGGGGACGGGATAGCATAGTGGTTACAACTATACGCTCGTGATCTAAACGTCTGGAGTCACCACCACAGCACCCGTTCAAGGGAATGTTTTCCCTGGAGTTAACATCAGTACAGACTCCACTCCCCTAAAAGTCCTTCCAATGAAACTATAAACCGAGGTCCCATGTGCGAGCACACTGAAAACATCTTACGCACACATTAAAACCCAAGAAGAGTAGGCTTTTGCGTGTGGAAAGGAGCAGATAATCTATGAACAAAAATAAATGCAAACACACTGGTGTGTTAAGACAATCTCCCCCGAAGTCAGAATGCAGCTACCTTTAAGGTTTGGGGGGCAAGCGGTCGTATACACAAATATCTCACCCCCACCAACAAAAAAAGTGTGTGTGTACTTACAATTTTGAGTTGTGGATACTGCTCCGTCGACGTTGCTGCTCTTGATACTGCTCCGATGACGATGGTGCGACGATGTTGCTATTGATACAGCTGCAGCAACGATGTTGTGACGATGTTGCTCTTGATACTGCTGCAGCGACGATATTGCAACGATGTTTCTCTTGATACAGCTGCAGCGACGATGTTGCGCTGCTCCGACGACGATGTTGTTCTTGATGCTGCTCTGACGACGATGTTGTTTTGATGCTGCTCCGACGACGATGTTTTGATGCTGCTCTGACGACGATGTTTTGATGCTGCTCCGACGACGATGTTCTTGATGCTGCTCCGACTACGACGATGTTCTTGATGCTGCTCCGACGACGATGTTTTTGATGCTGTCCCGATGACGTTGTTGCTCCGATGATGTTTTGCTTGATAACTGCTCCGACGACGATACTCCGACAAAGTTGCGCTTGACACTGCTCTGGCGACGATGCTGCTCTTGATACTGCTCCGGCGACGATGTTGCGCTTGATACTGCTCCGACGACGATGTTGCGACGATGTTGCGCTTGATGCTGCTCCGACGACGATCTTGCTGTTGATACTGCTCCGGCGACGATGTTGCTCTTGATATTGCTCCGGCAACGATGTTGCGCTTGATACTACTCCGGCGACGATTCTCCGACTATGTTTCGCTTGCTACTGCTCCGACGATATTGCGACGATGTTGCGCTTAATACTGCTCCGACGACGATGTTGCTGTTGATACTGCTCCGATGACGATGTTGCGCTTGATACTGCTACGATCCGATGTTGCGCTTGATGCTGCTCCGGTGACGATGTTGCGACGATGTTGCTCTTGATACTGCTTCGTCGACGAACTCTTGGTACTGCTGTGGCGTTTATGCTAGCTCTTGATGCGCTGATGCTTGCTCTTGATGCGTTGATGCTGGCTCTTGATGCATTGATGCAAGCTCTTGATGCGTTGATGCTGGCTCTTGATGCGTTGATGCTGGCTCTTGCAGCGTTGATGCTGGCTCTTTATGCAAGCTCTTGATGCATTGATGCAAGCTCTTGATGCGTTGATGCAAGCTCTTGATGTGTTGATGCTAGCTCTTGATGTGTTGATGCAAGCTCTTGATGCATTGATGCAAGCTCTTGATGCATTGATGCAAGCTCTTGATGCGCTGATGCAAGCTCTTGATGCGTTGATTCTAGCTCTTGATGCATTGATGCAAGCTCTTGATGCATTGATGCAAGCTCTTGATGCGCTGATGCTAGCTCTGTATGCGTTGGTTCTAGCTCTTAATGCATTGATGCAAGCTCTTGATGCGTTCATGCAAGCTCTTGATGCGTTGATGCAAGCTCTTGATGTGTTGATGGTAGCTCTTGATGCGTTGATGCTAGCTCTTGATGTGTTGATAGAAACTGTTGAGAGACACAAGCCCAGAACTGAGATACGATCCCCATGACAACTGTCGACACCAATGCCAGACTTCTGAGGAATCAGAGCAGGGAGGAAGAGACCCAGAAGGTAGAGAAAGTGCTTGAAGACAACGTTTGGGGGCGTGAGGTGTGCAAAGCAGGGGATACTTAGAAACCCTACCTCATGCCGGCGGTAACGCGTCGAAGTCGGATGCGCTGGGCCTGACTCGTCAGGCGGGTAGCGGCAGTGCAGCGCACTTTCGCTCCTATGACAGGCATCAGTAGTTGCTGTCTGAGTGTTTGAAGAAGAAGGAGAAGGAGAAAAAGAAAAAGAAGAAGACAGGGTTGGTGAAATGTCGGAAAATGTCGGAGGGCAGATGTCTCGTCACATCTAGTCCCTAAAGTGTTTCAGAGACGGGAGGCCATAATGACGCCACTATGATCCCTAAGCCCCCAAACTCCTACCTACTTCGCTGTTCAATCCAGTGGAAGGTGAAGACGGCCGTGGATTGTTCTAGATCCCTGGGCATCGGAACCAGGCAGTGAGTGCACTAGGTCTGCCCTTCAGGGATTCGATGAATCACTTTCTCATATCTCCCATTCTAAACCCTTCAAGCCCCATACATCCGACATCTGTCTACCGAGTCATGGGGATCTTGGACAATGCTCTGGGTCATGCGCTCCAACATCGTGGCCGTGGCATATTCATAATCTCTGGTGAGAAGGGTGATGATCACTGATGAAGATCTGGTGACAGAGACCATGAATGGCGTCTCCATCTCTGGTGAGAAGGGTGACGATCACTGGGTGAAGATCTGCTGACAAAGACCATGAATGGCGTCTCCATGATCTCTGGTGGGGAGGGTGACGATCATCAGCGAAGATCTGCTGACAAAAACCATGAACACAACTCTCATTACATAGTCTACAGTAACTGTTTTCACCCAAAATAAAATCAGACAAAAAATGATTGAGATAACCTCAGTGGTTCAAGTGCTGCGCTTTTGATCTGAGGGCCCGGGTTCGAGCCACCACAGAGGCTCCTGTTTGAGGGGACATTTCCCTTTGATTTCAACATCAGTACCTATTCCCCCACCCAAGGTTAAGCAGCATTGAGCGTGGTTACCAGTTGGATGGGTGACCGTTTGCACACCCTGGCTTCAGTACAGTTCCCAAGTTCCCCCTGCTGTAAATGGTTACCTGCTCTCTTTAGGGTCAGGGAAGACAAAGCAGCGAGGGAGAGGAGATGGGCGCCGCCCTCAATATGCTGGCCCTAGAGAAGTTGAGGTCTGTGATGCCTCGCTCCCCTACGACCACATAGATTATGGGACACCTTTACCTTACCTACTCCACTCCCCGAAAAGTCCTTGTTCCTGTATTCGAACGCACGCAGAACATCTGGCGCACACATTAAAACTTGTTATTCCTTTCAAAAGAGTAGGCGAATTCGTGCTGGTAGGGATGGATGACACAATCTCAAAAACACATGCACATGGTGATTTTACACAGCATCCCTGAAGTCAGAATGCGGCTACCTTAATGGTGCGCAAAAATGGTCGCATACGCAAAATCTCACCGATGTTGATCTTCGGAGCTCTTTCCGAGAAACAACAAGGTTGTTTTTTTCCTGAGTTATTAGTACTCGTTCCGCCCCCCACCCCCCCCCCCCCCTCCACCGGAAAAGTCTGGACGAGATAACGTTAAAACCCGTTACGCCTTTCGAAAGAGTAGGTCATTTGGGCCGCGCTTGTAAGAACGGATGACAAAAATAGACTAAAACGACACATGCACACTAGTCTCGCGCTTAGACATCGCCCCGAAGTCAGAATGCGGCTGCCTTAACGGTGGGCAAAAACGGTGGTATACTCGACCATCTCACCTTTGGTGAACACCCGGAGCTGTAGCGGAGAAAACGAACGAAAAATGTTTTGGCTCCAGGTGAAAATTCCTTTTAGGTGGCTTGGCCAAGGCCCCAACCTATGCTGTGAAATTTCTAAACAAAAAAACAAAAAAAAATTACCGAGTCGGTCGCTCTGACCACCGAGCTCTGCCCCCCGCCCGCCCCAAACAAACCAGTTTCACTTTCAGAAACATTTCCGCATAGTACGCAATTATTACATGAAAACTGCACAAAAAGTAGACAAAGCTGCGCTACACTGTAACATGTGCGGCGACATGTTTAAAAATAATATCGATTTGCTGAGCCGGGTTCGAATCTCATTCAAGCGGATTTGTCCTCTAGAGTTAACATGAATGCCGACTCCACTCCCCCCTAAAAGACTTTCGGATGAGACTATAAACCGCACACGTTAAAACTCGTTCCGCTTTTTGTAAGAGTAGGCCATTGAGTGCCAGTGCAGTAAGAACGGATGACAATTTACCAAAACTGCCATGCACACGGGGACTGGAGGTAAACAAGCACACGAGTGTTTTGCTTATTCTATTATCCTCAAAATAAAAGAATAAATCAATAGAATAATATATTACCTTTAAATCAAATGGAAAAATACTTATATAAAATTGGTACGGTATTAAACTTGTTCTTGGTGATATTCGGCATACAGAATCCATAATGCACTTGAAGGAGAAAGGGGTGGGGGGTGGGTGGGGAGACGGAAAAGCCTAGTGCTTAGAGCATTGCGCTTGGGATTTTAAGGGCCCGGGATCAAGTCACCACCAAGACGCCTGTTCAAGGGGAGTCTTTCTTTGGAGGTTACATCAAGTGCTGACTCCTCTCACCCCGAAAGTCCTTCGGATGAGACTATAAACCGAAGTCCCCGCGTGCGCACGTACGCAGAGCATCTTGCGCACGCGTTAAACCTATTATGCCTCTCGAAAGAGTAGACCATTTACACCGGTAAGAATGTACGATTCTGTTTTATAGAATGCACACTGGTGTGTTTAGACATCATTCCTGAAGTCGGAATGTGGCTACCTGAAAGGAAGGCGGAAACGGTCGCATACGCAAAATGTTATCATTGATGAACCTTGGAACGGTAGTTGAGAAACAAGAAAGAAAAAGAAAACTCCGCACACATGGTAAAATGTACAATTCCGAAAATAATGTACAAGAGAACATCGTTTCACATCCTGCCACATCTGACATTGAGCGATCAAAAAAAGTACTATCAAAACCCATGTTTTGTTTCCCCGGGTTTTTAACACCCCCGCAAACAAAACAAATTGTGTCTTTTCGTGTGTGGTGTGTGGGTGTGTGTGTTTTGTTTGTGAGAGGGGGCGAGAGCAAAGCGAGCGAAAAGGGGTGTGCCGCGCGCGCGCGGGGCGTGCGTGTGTGGGGGTGGGTGTGTGTGTTGTGTGCGTTTTGGTGGGTGTGTTCAGGGTTCGAAAGTCTTTTAAGTATGCCCCTTTAATGTCCCAACAAATAAACATTTTATTTTAAAAGCCTTTACTGTTTTAAAAAAAAATCTGGGTGATCTTAAAATTTTTAAGCTTTAAAACACGGCGATAACAACAAAAACTAACCAAAAATTTTACTTATAAAAAAAAAGGGAATCCTGGTGATTTCAAAGAAAGGGCTTTAATAAAAAATGATGAAAAGGGAAAATAAAAACAAAACAAACCAACAACCCCAACACAAACAACAATCTTAACTCACCAATGCTTCCATGTTTTGAAAAAAGAGATCCTCGGTAAACTTAGGCTGGGGGAAATCCCCGGGGAATCAATCACCCTTCAGGGGTTTCAGGAAGGGCAGTAATTTTGTTTACTTGCTCCTATGGGGCCCATGGGTGTGTTTTGTGGGGAAAAGGGCCCTCAAAACCAGGTCAAAAGCTGGGAGGAAAACTTTCAAACCCCTGCGTTCTCCTGTTTTTTGTGGTCTTCAGCAAAGTGTTGAATTTTCCCGAGGCCTTCTTTCCTGTGGGGCCCTACTGCCCCTCACAGTGAAGCCCGTCTGTATTGCAGTCCCTCTTCTTTGAAATGACAAGTTTCCCAAACGCGCCTGGGCTTTTTTTCCGCGTATTTTGACAGAGTTGAAAACTTTTTAAAAAGAGCAAAATTGGAAAGATGTTCGCAAATTCACTTTGCAAGTTTGAACCTTGCCCCCCCCTTTCCCCCCTAAAAAAAAACAAGAAAAAAAGAAAAAAAAAAAAAAAAGTGGGGGGAAAATTTTTGTATGTCTCGTGCGCCCATCTTCGTCTGTTGTCCCGGGTTTGGGGAAAAGATAAATCACCACCCCTTCTCTCTTTTCCCTCTCTCTCTCCTTCTCTTTTCTCTCTCTCTCTCTCTCTCTGTTCCATTTTTCGGAAGAAAAAAGGGCAATTGTGTCCCGGGGGGAACGAAAGACAAAATTACAAAACTGCATAGCCGGGACTGGATAAAAAATTTAGCTCATGAGTGCTTATTCTCCCTACACAGGGGACAGATGTAAAAAAAGCAAATAAGTGCTTTTTCCCTTACCCTTTGAATAAAAGAAAAGGACCCTTTCCCAAAACCCCTGTCTGTCTGTCTGCTGTCTGTCTGTCTTCTCACACACACCCCACACCACACACACACACACACACACCCCACACCACTCACAAACACTCTTTTTTCTCCATTTTCTCTTTGGGTGCGCGCGCGCGCGCACCCCTGGGTGTGTAGGGTGTGTGTGTTATGCGTTACGAGCGCGCGGTGTGTGTGTGTGGGTGTGGGGTGTGGTGTGGGGGTTGTTTTTAATCCCCATCCCCCTAAAAAACCAAATGAAAGCGGGTAATGTGGGGGCTGCAGGGAAAAGCTTTCAGAAAAATTTAGTTTCTTTGGGGAAATTTGTCAATTTTTGGAAGCATCAACAGGCATTTGTATTTGGCTGTCGTTAAATGAATTGGGGGTGTGTTGTGTGTGTATGTGTGTGGGGTTGTGTGTTTTTGTGTGTGTGTGTGTGTGTGTGTCTGTTTTTTGTGTGGGGTGTATGTTTTATCACATCTACGGTTTTTAAAATTTAAAGTTGGTTTTATTTTTCAATGTTTTTAAATTTTCTTACAGATTAGGGGGTGACTTTTTCCCAACACACGCACCCCCAAAAAAGAAGCACGCACGGCGCGCCACACACCACACCCCAAAAGAAGGGGGAGGGGGAGGGAGAGAGAGAGAGAGAGAGAGGGGGAGAGAGAGGGGAGGAGGAGAGGAGAAAAGAGGAAGGGGAGAGTGAGAGAGAGAGAGAGAAGAGAAAAGAAGAAAAGGGAAAAAAAGAGAAAAAAGAGAAGAGAGAGAGAGAGAGAGAGAAAAACAGAGGTGGAAAGGTAAAGAAAGCCCGGGTTTGGGGGGGAAGACAGGGTAAAAGTGGGGGTTCCCAAAAGGGCCATGTTGGAGGGGGGTTTAAAAAAAAGGGGACAAGGGGGGGGGTTTTGTGAAAAGTAGGACAGGGTGGGGTGGGTAAGAAGGTTTTACGGTTGGGTAGGGTTTAGAAAAAGCCCAGGACTGAGAGGGGGCAAAGGACAGGGTGGATGGATGTGTAAAGTAGGACAGGGGGGGGAAAGGGTAAAAAAAGACACGGTTAGGTAGGGGTAAAAAAAGACAGGACTAAAGAGTGGGGAAAAGGGGCGGGTTTAAAAGGGTTTTTGGGTAAAGCAGGAAAGGGTGGATTATGGGGAAAGGCTAGAGAAGGACAGGGTGGAGGGGGGGGGGGGAAGATGGGGACACGGGGGAAAGGGTTGGGGGGGGGTTTAGAGGGGGACGGGGTTTGGGGTTTTGGGGGGTAGGGTAGAGGAAAAAGGGTGGAGGGTGGGGTAAAGGAAGACAGGGGGGTGGTTTTGGGGTTTAGGTTAAAACCAATGACGGGTTGAAGGTGGGGTAGGGTAAGGAGGACAGGAGGGGGGAAGGGTAGAAAAGGGAAACGGGGTGAAGGGCGGGGAAAGGGGGACAATTTTGGAGGGTAGAGAAAAGGGGGAAGTGTTGGAGGGGGATAGATGAAAACCGGATGGGGGTTTTGGGGTAAGGTAAAAGACATGTAAAAGGTGTGGTGTTAAGGGGACAAGATGGAGGTGGGGGTAGGGTAAGATGGAAAAGGGTTTAAAGGGTTTGGAGTAAAGGGGGGGTCGGGGGTTTAAGGGTAGGGAAGAGGTCAAAAAGGGGTTTTGGGGAAGGGTAGGGTACAGGGAGGAAAGGGGGGCCCTTTCGAGGGGATAGAGCCCGGGTGTGGATTTGGGGTAGGGGAAAACATGGTGGGGGGTGAGGTAGGGTGGGTTTCCGGGGGGGAGGGGGGGGGATGTAAAGGGGGGGTTTTAAAAGGTTGGGAAGTAGGACAAGTGGAGGGGAGTGAGAGGGGGACAGTTTTGGGGGAGGGGAAAAGGGTTATGGCATGTAGGGGGTGGGGAAAGATGGGGACATGGTAAGGGTGGGTTGGGGTTAAAGGGTTTAAAATTTGAGGTAGGATGGGAGGAACCCCGTACGGGGTAGGGAAGGGGAGGCCGGGGTTGGGGTAGTTTTGAGAAGGAGAGGGGGGTAGGGCAGAGGAAGCCGGGGGTTGAGGGTAGGGTAAAAGCGGGAGAGGGGGGGGTTGGGGTTTAGAGAAGGAGGGCCTAGAGGGTGGGATAGGGAAGAGGGGGACTACTGTCCCCCATAACCCAAACCCCGCCCCCCAAACATTGTCTTTTTTACACTTTCAAAAACGTGACCTCCTCTCCCCAACTCCCCCCTGTCCTCCTTTCCCTTCCCCTTCGACCCTGTTCTCCCTAAATACCCTCCACTCGTCCTCCTTACCCTATAAAAACCCTCTAAACGCCCTTTTTTACTCTAACCCATCCCTCTCCCCCCCTGTCATCCTCACACTACCTTTCCTGCCCTCCTCAACACCCTTTCCCCCCTTTTTCTCCCCCCCCATCCCCCGCCCCTTGCCCCCTCCCCCCTCCCCCATCCGTTTCCTCTCCCACCCCCAACATTTAAACTTCTACCCTAACCCCCCTTTCCCCCTGCCCCCCTCTACACAAACCCTCCACCCTGCCCCCCCCTTTACACTCCCCTCCACCCTGCCCCCCTCTACATCCCCTCCACCCGTCCCCCCTCTACATTTACCTCCCACCCCCCCCCCCCCTCAAACACTCCCCTCCCCCCCTTTTCCCCCCTCTAAAATTTTTTACCCCCCAAACCCTGCCCCTCTAACTCCCCTCCCCCCCTGCCTACCTTCCCAATCCAAACCTTTCCCTTTCCGAAACCCCACCATAAAACCCTGTCCTCACATCCCCCCCCCCTTCCACCTGCCCAAACCCCTACCCCCCCCTTCACTGGTCTTTCTCTACCCATTCCACGGGCCTTTTCAAACCCCCCCTACCTCATCCCTGTCCTCCCTCCCCCCACCTTAGCCCCCACCCTCCCCTCCTGTACCCTCCCCTTTTCCCTCAACCCCGCCCACCTTTTCCCCTAAAATACCCCCGGGGCCCCTTCATTCACCCTCCCCCCTGTTAATCTCTCCCCTACCCCCCCCTCCACCTGTCCTCTTACACCCCCACCCCCTTTAAACCATGTCCTTTCCCCTTACCCAAAACCTCCATCCTGTTCTTTTACCCCCCCAAACCCTGACCCCCTCTTCCCCTCCCCTCCACCCGGGCCATCCTCTACCCTCCCCTCCCAACCTTTTTCATCCTTTTTTAATTTCTTTTTTCATTTTACCATTTAAAGTCAAGAGATTTATCTGCGGAAATTCGAGCTGCTTTGGGGGGAGGCCGTCGCCCCAAGATTTCGCCCCCCTTTTTGTTTTTTTTTTTGTTTTTGTCTCCCAACTGTATTTTTTTCCCTACAAGTGGTTTTTTTAAGAATTTTGCCAGGGCCCAACTCTCTTGTTGCCTTTTTGGGGTTTTTTCCCTTTTAACCCGCCGCCTTTTGAAAATTTGGAAACCCCCATTTGGGAACTCGAAAAGGTTTCAATCCAAATTCAACCCCAAACCCAACCCACTTTTGGGTTTCGGGGAAAGGGGGGTTTAAAACCCAAGACCAACCATCCACCCCTTCCCCCCCTCCCGGTTTTTTTAAAAAAATTCCCGGGGCCCCACCCCCGGCCTTAAACCCAAACCCCACCAACCTGTTTTCCTACCTACCCCCACCCCCTTACCCCCCTGCCTGTCCCCAAAAAACCCAAAACCCCTGTTCATTCCTCTCCCTTTCCCCTCCCCCTTGTTTTTCCCTTCCCACCCCCAAACCCTACCCCCCTCTCCCCCTACCTCCCCGCCCCATTTTAACCTTTACCCCCAACCCCTTTTTATCCCCCAAACCCTTTTTCCTACCCTTACCCTCCCCCCTTGCCTTTAACCTACCCTACCCTCCCCATTTTTCCACCACCTTCCCAAACCCCCCCTTGTCCCCAGTACCTTCCCTTCCCTCAAAACCCCCTTGTCCCCCCCTATTCCTACCCCCCACCCTGTTTTTTTCCCTTACACCAAACCCCGTCCCTTTTCCTCCCTCCTTAACCCCTTAACCGGGGCTTCCTCTCCCAAACCCAAATTTCCCCCAGTCTTGTCTACCCACCCCCCCCTTTCCCCTTTTTAACCCCCCCCCACCCGTCCCCTTTCCCTACCCCAAAATTTCCCCCCCTTTTTTCCGTCTACCCCCCCCCCTTCCACCCGCCCCTTTTTAAAACCCCACCCCTGCCCTTCCCCAACCCCCCCCTTGTCCCTTTTCCCAACTCCCCCCCCCACCCCTTCTCCCCTCCCCCTCCAACCCCCCCCGCCCTTCCCTACCCCCCTTCCCCCCTTCCTTTTCCCCCACCCCCCCATTGACCCCCTTTACCCTCCCCCTCCCCCCTTTCCCCCTCTCCCCTACCCCCCCTCCCCCCTGTCCTCCTTTTACCCCTAAAAAAAAATTCCTAAAAAAAACCCAAAAAACCCCAAAATTTAAAAATCAAAAAAAAAAAACTCCCCCCCCCCTAAAAAAAAAAAATCCTTAAAAAAAAAAAAAATTTTCCCCCCTAAAAACGGGGGGGGGGGGGGGGGGGGGGGGGGGGAAAACCCCCCTTAAAATTTTCCCCTAAACCCCAAAAACCAAAGGCCCCCCCAAAACCTGTCAACCTGTCCTCTCCCCCACCCTCAAACCCTATCTTTTTTCTACCTTTCCCATCCCGTGTATTTATTTTCCCCTACCCTACCCTGTTTTGTTTTAAAACACAGCGGTCCCCCCCGTCCCTTTTTTCCTCCCCCTCCCCCAACCCCCTCCTGAACCCAAACCCCCTTTCCCCTGTCTTACACTACTTCAAACCCTGTCCTTTAGCCTACCCTACCACACCCTCCATCTTTTTTTTTTAAAAACACTACCCCCCCCTGTCCTTTTTCTCCCCTTTAACCCCCCTTGTTCTCTTTTATACAAACCACCCAAATCTGTTTTACTTTATCCTACCCTCCACCATGTCCTCATTTTACCTACCCCCCCCTTTTCCCCTTTTTTCTCAAACTTTACGTATCCTTTTCTTATTCTACCCTCCCCTCTCCCCTTGTCCTCCCCCTTCCCTACCCTACCCCCTACCCCCTTTCCTTTTCCTCCATCCTACCCCTATCTAACCCCAACCCCCTTTTTTGCCCAATTTTCCTCTCCCCTACCCCCAACCTCCATTTGTACCATTTTACACCACCTCACCCGCCCCCCTTTAAACCCTTCCCTTATCTTGTGCTCCTCTCCCCCAACCACCAAAAGGTCCTCCTTCCCCTTTCCCCCAAACCCCTTTTCCTCCTTCCCTACCCCACCCACCACCTTGTCTTCTCTCCCCAACCCTCCCCCCCTTTCTCCCTACCCTGCCCCCCCCCAAACCCCTGCCCCCCTTATCCCCATACCCAACTTCCCCCAGGTCCTCTTTTTTCCGCCCCCGGTTACAATTTGAGTTGTGGCCCTATTTTTAAAGGAAAAGGAGAGTTTTGGGGTGGGGGGGGGGGGGAGGAGGGAGTTTTTCTTTTTGGGTTTATTGGGTTTGCTGCTGGGATTGGAAAAACAAAAAATTTTTGTACAAGAGAGGAGAGGGGGGGAGGCAGAGAGAGGGGAGAGAGAGAGAGACAGAAAAACAGACAGACAGGCGGACAGACAGCCCGACAGACAGACACAGGGGACGGGATAAAGACAGAGAGACAAACTTTAAAAACAAAACCAGAGCAGGGGACAGTGAGAGACAAACAGAAAAAACAGAGACGGAAAGAAAAAACAGCTTTCTCAGAATTTCCGTTTTTTTTCTGTTATGGATTCCTCGTTTACAACAGAAAGTGCAGTCTATAAACCATGTATCCCAACATAAGCCAGAAAAACTGCAAAGGGACAAAGGGCAGCTGCCTTCCATTTTCAAACGCAGCTTCAGGGACAGAAAATTTGGAAGTGCCCCAGATACACCCCACAAAACCAAGCGGGAAAATTGGGGAGCTAAAGTGTGGGGCTTGTGTTTTTTTGTTTTGTGTGTGTGTTTATGTGTGTGGCTTGTTTTGTTTTGGTGCGGTTTGTATGCGTCATGCATGTGTTTGCATGGGGGGTGTGGTGTGTGTGCAATCTTCACAAAACGGCCCTTGGGGATTCTTTTCTAGGGCCTCAACATCAAAGTGGAGGGTTTCCCCCCCAAACCTTTTTTCCCTTTCTTCCCAAATCCATCAGAAAAGCACCCGGGTAAAAGGATCCCTTAGGGGTGTTGACTTGCTGCAGAGTAAAACCCAACAAAAAACAAAAATACCCCAATTTCCCCTGTACTGGCAATTGTAATGACAAGAGTTGGGGTTCTCAGTGTCTGTTTGTTTTTCCCCAAATTAAAATTTTTTATTCCCCCCTTACCCCCTCCCCCCTACCTCCCCCCTACCCCCCACATAAACCTGGCCTCAAATTGTACTTTGCCCGCTTAAAGTTTGAGTGGGGGCCCTACTTTGAGGGGAAAAGGGGAAGGCGTTTCTGGGGGGGGAAATGTTCTGGGGGTTCTTATGGCATGCTGCTTTTGATTGGCGGCAAATAGAGCGAGAAAAGGAGGAGGAGAGAGGGGGGGGGGGGAGAAGGACGAAGGAGGAGGGGGGGGGAGGGAAAAGGGTAGAGGGGGGGGAGGGATAGGGGGAGGGGGAGAAGGGAGAGGGGGGGGGCCGGAGGGGAAAGAGTGTGTGTCACTGGCGGCAAATAGAGAGAGAGAGGGTGGGGGAGAGAGAGGGGGGGGAGGGAGGGGGGAGAGGGGGGGAGGGAGGGGAGGGGAGGGGGGGAGGGGGGAGGGACAGAGAAAGGGGGGTTTGGCCCAAGAGAGAAAGAGAGAGAGAGGGGAAAACAGACAGAAGGGGGAAATATAAAGATGCGGCTACTACTGTTATGAGGCGCTGCTGCATTGACCCCCCTCGGGTTTCCCCACAGGGAAAAGCAGCTTCAAGTTTGTTTGCATGAAAGATTTTCCCAGCATGAGTGAAAGTAGATAAAGACAGGGCCCATGCAAAGTAGAAATTTTAAAAAAAAAATTTATGGTGCGTTTTGGGAAAAATGGGGGTCTGTGTGTTATGGGACACGCTCCGGGTTTAGTGACGATCGGAGATTGTGTAGAAAGAGGAAAAAGGAAATACAGACATATTGCGGGGCCAAAAAAAAGCACAAACACACAACAAAACACAAACAACCATCATACTTGCATGAACAAAACACCGAAATTTTTATTTTTCTGCAGAAATTTTGCGCAAAATTAAATTCCCTTTAAACCACCCCGGGGCCCGGATTGTAAAAGCAAAAAGTGCTCTTTCCATTTCCTCGACATAAAAGAAAAAAAAAAAAAAATAAAAAGTAAATGAAAAAAAAATTGTTCAGAAAAAACCCCCACACACCCCCCAAAAAAAAACACACACACACAACACACACCCCACAAAAAACCCCACACACACAAAAACACCTAGGTAAACAACCGCGGTGTGGGCCCAAAGGGAAGGTCAGTGAAACAACAAATAACATTTGGGCCCTTTAAAAGAAAAACCCGACCTGAAGGGCACCAACTCGGGCCAAAAAAAACCCATGTGACGTCAAACCATGAAGGGGCAGAAGAACTTCCCGGGTCTTCCTCGTACCCCTTTACAAGATCGGCCCCTAAAGGGCTTTAAAGGGCAAAGTCTAGGACAGTTTATGGGTTCAAGGGGAAGAAAAGAAAATCATATAAAATGGGAAAACTTTCCCCTCTGTTTAGAAGTGCCATGCTTTTAAATAAACCGCAGCTGTAGTCGTTCATTGGGGGGTAAATGATCTGAAAAATTCAGTTTCCCAAAAAGGGTAGAAAACACCGGGACCCCGGGTTTAAAAATGTAAAACAAGTTTTGGCTTTTTTTCCGATACGAAAGTTGTGATAGGCAAAGTTGCCCCGTAAAAAATCCCATCCTTCAGTGAAAAGAGAACTTTTCAATGCAATGACATGTTCAAAATTATATAAACCAAAGCAATGGGGTCATTTTTTCTCACATAAAATATGTACACCACATCTTTAAAAAAAATTTTCTTTTTCATCCTAAAGTTCATGGTTCAAGTATTTTGGCAAGAACTTTGGGCAGGCACGTTCTTTCCCTTTTTTGGGGAAAACCCCAAGAGGAAACCAAGAACAAAAGGTTTTTCATCGCATAAACCCGTACCAGCCCCACCCTATCCCTTTGAAGACCCCCAAAGCAACAGCCCCACAGCCAGGGACAGTACCTCTACCAGGGACACCGCAGGTGGAGGAACCCCTTAACCCCCGGCGAAAAAAGTCCGTTTTTGGGGGAACCCTTTCCCTTGGAATGGTGACTTTTTGGTAGGTAAAGTTTTTGCACCATCTGCGACAGAAAATAGAAAAGTAATCCCCATCATAACAGGGCTTAAAACCGTTTTGGGAAAAATGTTTTTGTTGCTTGTTTTAGTTATTTATTTTTTGGGGGAAATCCCCGCAATCCAAATTTAATGTATCTTTTTACTGTACAGATCACCCCGCCCTAGTACAAACCCCGTTCAGTTTTCTCTAAAAATATTTAAAAAAACCCAACCCAGCTTAGTATCCTGTCACCTTCGCATTCCCCAAACCCATTTTTTTTTTTCCCCCATTAAACACCAATGGGGTTTTAAACACCCAACTTCCCCCACTCCTCGCGGTTTCCAGTTGTCCAAAAGCCCTAGTTCTTTTCCCAAACCCAAACCACTCAAGATGCTTTTCTTCCTACCCTTTTTCTGGTGCTTCAACTTTTCCCCCCCTTTGTACCGTTCCCGTGGGAACTTTCTTGGCTAGCCCAAGATTTTCAGGGAAAATGTCCCCCCCTACCACTTAGCTTGTTCTTTTCACCAAAGTCAGTAGGTCTCACTTTTGGCCCCACTATGAATATAGTGCCTTGAACCCCCCGGGGGTTTATAAAAAACCATTGAGACGGGGGCAACATCAAGTGGGGGGCCCTAACAATCTTTTGGTTTTCCCCACAAGGGAATTCCAATTTACAGCTTACCCTTTTAGTAATCAACTAGGGACTCTCGACGGGGAAAGGTTTTATTTCACAGCCCTCATGTGCTGCAACCCTAGGGGCCGGGTTTGGGCTTTTTGGAGAACATCTCTAACAAAAAACTATTTTTTTTTTTTTTTTTTGTTTTTATATTTATTACTTTAAGCCGTCGGGTTTCTCTGTTTAAAATTCGGGCTCCCTTCCCCTCGGGGTGAGCGCGTCGCCAGAGCAGCGTTCCCTTTTTAATTTTTTTTTTCTGTCTACAACTGCATTTTTTCCCTTATCAAGTGGCTTTTTCTACGGGAATTTTGCCAGGGCCAACTCGGTTTTTGCCGTGGGTTCTTTTACGTGCACTAAAAAAATTTTTGTGTAACCCCCGGGTTTTATCGTCTAAACCCGAAAGACTGCCCCCAGACCCCCACCAAGGTCTAGTGGTTTGGGGAAAACTTTTTTGGGTCGAAACAGGTTTTGGAACCACCCCCCCCCTTTTTTTTTTCCGCCCGGATTTTTGTTTTCTGGGACAGCGTTTTTTCTAGACCCCGGGGTCCACCTGTCGTTTTCCCTCTTGGCGAGAGAGTGGGGAGGGTACGGTGGGCAAGGCAACTCCACTAAAATTTCCAAATTTCTGCCATTTTCCCAAAAAATAGCAGGAACTCCCCTTTTCTCTCTGTTTTGGGGGCCTTCATGGAGCACAAAAGAAAAAGGGCAAAAAATATATTTTTACAAAAAATTGAAAGGCTCCCCGGCCTTGTTTAAAAGGGTACATCACGATGCCTGGGTCACGGTTTGGTCTCTTTTTAGCTGTTAAACAGCAAGCAGCAGAGGGGAAGTGTCGGGTGGCGGGCAGACCCCAAGTGCCTGCAGCGCCAGTAAAAGTTGAAAGTGAAGAAAGACAAAACCAACACAACACCTTTCCTTTCCAGGCAGGGCGTTGTTTGGCTGGCGACTGATGATGACAATGCAGGCCACTACAGTTATCCCCCCTTTTTCAGAGAAAAAACAACCCCCTAAAGGCACCACTGGCAATTTTGCCCCCCTTGGTAAATTTTTGGCTTTGATTGGAGAGTGTTTTTTAGGTACCTAGTTTCTTAAAAGGCTAATCTGTCTCACTAAATAAACCACTTTGTTTTTTTTGAACATGTGTTGGGGCCGAGCCAGGAGTCCCGTGCGTGCATGCATGCATGCGGGGTTTTGTGTGTGTATGTGCACAGGGCCATGAAAGGTGTGGTGAAAGGGCAAGCATGCCCGCTGTGTTTCTGTGTTTTATGAACAATTTCTGAAGCAGCGAAGTATCGCCAGCAAAAAAAGCCGCAAAACATGTCCGGGGCTTTCAGACCCCTGTTGAAGCAAATTCAAAATCCCCGCCCCGGAAAGGGATTTCCGTTTTTCCCCCCCCAGTGATGGAGGTTTCAGACACCCCAGCCCCCCCGGGGTTCGGGTTTCCCCCCCAAAAGCACACATTTGCATCTGTTTTAAATTTTTCCCAGGGTTTTTTTTTCGTTGCCCACGTTGTTCATAGCAAAATCATAAAAGACGGGGTCACTTGTGCAAAATTTTTTTTTGGGAAAAACCCTCAAAACTCTCCCCGGGAAAAGGGAAGAAAAAAAAGGGATAAAATAAAAAAAGATTAATCCTTTTTGTCAAATATTTTTTTTTAGTTTTTTAAATAAAGAAGAAAAAAAAAGGAGCTCTGAAACGTAGCACAATGAAAGGTCTTATGTTTTTTTTATAGATGAAAGATTGAGAGTTTAAATTCAATAAAGAGAAAAAGGGGGTAGTTTTGTGTTTTTTTTTTGGTTTTTTTGGGGGGGGGGGGGGGGGGGGGGAAGCAAGCTAGTCCTTATTACATAAAATTTTGTTTTGGGTTTTTTTTTTTCCCGGGGGGAAATGTAGGCCAGGAGCTTGTCATATAAATAACACTCCCTTTTTCCCCAATAAGTCTTACCACTTAGCCTTTACATTAGCTTCACTTTTTTCGAAAGGGGAACCAAACCCATCAAAAGGGCCTTTTGCAGGAAACTTATAAGGTCATTCAAAAGAATTTAGTGCAAATCTATGATATCTGATTCATTTAGAATGAAAAAACGTGACAATGGGGAAAGATTCACCCTGCGGGTCTCTTGATGGGGTACATAAATTTAAGGTTTCCGGGGGACCAATTCATATTATGAGTGCCTAATTTTGACCTCATTTTTGTTTCTCTGCGCAGCGAAAGCATTTTTTACATAGTAAAAGAATTTTTTTTTAAAAGTGATTGATGACCTTAACTGACCTGAAAACTTGCAGTTCATCAAACATGAAGTTCCTTTAAATATCATAATAGCCCTTTACTTTTTTTATAGCTGTTCGGCAGTTGCAATTTTCGATCAAAGATATGTGTTCACCCAAGGGGAAGAGCCTCTGCCCTAAAACCAAAACCCCATTTTCTTCTATCCTTGTTTTTTGGGATTTTGGCAATATCAAACCCTGTGTTTCCCAAAACCCCCCATCCCCAAAATTTCCCACTTTTTTTCCCTTTAATCTCCTTTTATTGTTTTTAAAGGGGGTAAACCCCAACCCCTTAAACTACATAAAACTTTTTTCCTGTAAGCACGGGGGCCCCCTTTGATTTTTTGCTTTACAAGATTCAGCCCCTATATAAATTCCAAACCACCTTCATCATCATATCATTGCCCCAAAGAAAAGTAGCCCCAAAACCTAAAACCAGCACTTTGTTTGAAATTCTGTGTTTGGACGGGCCTATAGCCGAGGGGTTTTGGGTTTTTTCCAAACTTCAACCCCATGGGTCATGATGTCAGGGGTTTAAATTTCTCGCAGCATCTTGGTGAATTAAGGATGGAAAAATTTTTAAAACCCTCCCAGAAAAGTTTAAATTGCAGCCCTCCCAGTGCCCTCAAACTCTTTCCCCTTTGTGAAACATACACTACAGGAATCAAATATGCACGTTAAAAAATCCCATAATTCATAAAAACGTTTAGGGGGTTCCCGAATCAAAATCCCCAGAATACACCCCAAAGTTAGGTTGCAGCCTTAAAGGTGGGGGAAAAAATGATGCATCGAAAAAAATGCACCTTTGGGTTTTGAACCAGGGAGCTCCAGTTTAAAAGGAATGAGAAAACAACCCCAAAACCCTTTGCAGTCCCCAAACACCATGGGAAATAAGTTTAGGCCCCCATGGGGGAAAAATTTTTTTGTTTAATTTATTTTAAAGGGAAAAAATTTTTCAGGTGTCTCCCTCCCCTTTCCCCCTTGCCCCCCCCCATCCCCCCAGGGGGTGCGGGGCTATTTTTACATAAGGGCTCCAATTATCCCAAAAAGGGGGAAACCCAAAACCCCAGAGGCGTTTTTAAACCAGGGTTTTTTTTTCCAAGGATTTACAAGGGAAAGTCATGACAGGGGTCATAAAGGCGGGTTTAGTATTGGGAAAATTTTCGGGTTTTAGATGTCATGATTATAAACCCCGTGCCACTCAAAAAGGGCCTCCCCTTCTAGTGCGGGAAGTTTGGTTGTTTTTTTTTTATTTTAGAATAGGCTGAGTCTCTTTTGCCCGGAACTTTTTGGAACTTTTTCCTCCTTTTAAAAACTTTTTTTCCATATGACTTTTAGTAACTTTTTTTGTAAGAAGGGGGTAAAAGAGTGGGGAAATAAGAGAACACAGGGAACAGACACAAAAAGGAGAGAGAGAGAGAAAAGAGAGACAGAGAGGGGGGAGAGGAGAGAGATAAAAATGAAAATTTTTTTTATTTCGAGGATAATGAAAAAAAACCCCATTTGTTTTTTTCCCACCCAATTTCCCCCTTTAGAGATATATAAAGAGGACAGAGACAAAAGGGAGAGGGCGGGAGACGAGAGAGAGTGTTTTGGTGAAAGGGGTGGAATTAAACCCTAAGACGGGTTCGGGTTTTTTGTCCCCCTGTGGCCCAAACATGATTTGACGTTTTTTCCCGCAAGATGTTTGGGGCGTTTGTTTGCAGGGGGAAACCCTTGGTTTTTTAATTCTCACCCAAAAAGGGAACTTTGGGGAAAGTGGAGTTTTGCACTGATGTAACTCCGGGGGAGAGAGCATGTGTGTCGGGGGGGGGGGGGGGGGGAGGGGAAACGTTCAGGAATGAATGTGAATCACTGCAATCCATAAAAATGTATCGTTAAATTGTGCGCAGGTTACCCTTTTTTAGTACTCCCCAGTTCAGTATTCTGTACGCCCAATTTTTAAAAAAAATCAGTTTAGTGTCTGTCACCTTGCCTTCCCCCATCCATGGTCTTTTTAAAAACCCTTGGAGCACCCCCGAAGTTTTTTCAGCCACTTCCTCCATTTCCCCACGGTTTTTTTTTTTTCCAAATATGTCGTTCCACCAAAGCCCTTTTAAATTTTCTGATGCCTTTTTTCCAATTTGTTTTCTGGGATCTGCTTCTTTTTCTCCTTCCTTGGGACGTTCCCCGTATGACAGTCGTTTGGCCCCTCCAAAGTTTGTGTAACATGCCCCCTTTCACTTCAGCTTTTGGGCTTTTCACCAAAGTTTAGTAGGGGCTCCCTGTTGGCTCCCCCTATGATGATTTTTATTCTATTGCCGCCCCTAGGGTTGCCCTTCATGGGGTGATTAAAGTGTTTTTTTTCTTGACTTACTTGAATTACTAGGCTTTATCAAATATTGACGCGGGGGCAACAGCCCAAAGGGAAAAAAACTGGATGATTTATTTGGGTTTCCCCCCCCTCATGGAATTCCAATTACAAACTTAGGGCTTTTAGTGATCTACGATGAATCTCTGAATGGGGGCTTAAAATGCCCCAAAATTTTTTTGTATGAGCCTTAGGCCCCTAGTTTTGGGCCCCCGGAGAACATCTCCAAAGCTGGCTGTCTGTATGGACCTATTGGTCAAGCATCTCCCCTTGGTTTGTCTCTCTTATGCTCTCTCTCTCTCTCTCTCCTCCCCCCTCTCTCTCTCTCTTTCTCCTTCTCTCTTTCCCCTCTCTCTCTTTTTTCTTTTCTTTTCTCCTTTTTTCTCTCTGCCCCAAATTTTCCCAAAACGGGAGAAATTTCCTCCTTTTGGCCCGGTTTTTTAGGTCATTTTAGAAACTAAAAAGAAAAAATAAATGTAGTAATTTTTAAAAAAAAAATGTCAAAGCCCCAAAAGGGCCCTTTCTTAAGAGATATCACGATGCCCTAGCCAAAAGCTCCCCTCTTAGGTTTAAAAAACAACAGCAGCAGCAGCAGCGGGAGAGGGGGAAGGGCTGTGGCGGAGACCCAGTGCCCGCAGACAGCCAATAAAAGCTTTTAGTGAAAGAAAAAAGACAAAAAACATCCCTTTTCCCTTTCCCGGAGGGCAGTTGTTCTGGCTGACTGACTTGGGCTGACAGCCGCAAAGGGCCCCTACATTTATCTCCCTTTTTAATAAAAACGAAACCCCCCGTGGGCACCACTGTCTATATTGGTTCCCCCTTTGGGCAATCGGCTTCTGATTGGATGGCAGTGCTTTTAAATACCCGGTTTTAAACAAAGGCTAATCTCTTTCTCTCCCCTTCTTTTCCTTGTAAAAATAAATTATGTGTGTGCATGTGCCCTATGCGTGGGCCGTGTGGGATCGTGCTACATGCGTATGTTTTGGCATGTAAGTGCACACATGCGGGGTATTTTCGTGGGGTAAGCAAGCATGATGCGCCCCCGGGTGTTTCTGTTTTATTTTTGGAAAAAGTCCGATGCCAAAGGGTTACATCGAAAAAACAAAAGCATTTTAAACATTTCCTGGCATTCATATGCTGTTGTCCTGACTTCAATGGGGACAGGAAATGGATACCGGGCCCGTTCCCCCAGTGAGGAGGGTTTTAACACCCCCCGCTTCCCCCTTGGTCACCCCCCCCCCCCGCACCCCAAGCAAGTAAATTTTTTTAGGCCCCCCCCCCCCCCCGGGACATGCCCCCCCCCCATAAAACCCCAAAATCAAAAAACAGGGCCCCCAAGCCAAATTTTGCATTGGAAAACCCAGGGTCTTTTTTGGGTTTTTTAAAAAAAAGGAAAAAGGGGAAAAAAATAAGTTTTCCAAAATAAAAAAAAAAGAAAAAAAAATTTAAACCTTTTTTGTCGAATATTTTTTTTTTGGGTTTTTAGTAAAGAAAAAGAAAAAAAAAGGGGCTCTAGAAAATGTAGCCCCAATGATAAGTCTTATGAAATTTTTGTAGCTGAAAGATTGTTTAGTTGGGAAACCAAAGGATTTTAAAAAGGGGAAATTTTTTTGTTTTTTTGGGTTTCTTTTTTTTTGGGGGGGGGGGGGGGGTTTCCCAAGCAAACTCCTTATTTCATGACCTTTGATTCTAGTTTAAATTTTTTCCCCAGAGGGGGTATTTCCGGGAGCTTTTCTATAAAAACACTCCCATTTTCCCCCTAAGGAATTTCCCTTAAACCCTTTTGGTTGCTTTATATTTGTCAAACAAAGAAAACCCAAAACATCATAAAAACATTTAGCATGGAAAATGAATAGGTCATTAAAAAGGGAAACAGTTTCCCTATTTTATGATTTCTGATTCAGTTCAAAAATGAAAAAAAAAAATTTAAATGGGGAAACATGTTGCAGGAAATGGTCCCCTTTTCATGTGTACCCAAAAAAAAATTTCACAGAGACCAGATTCGGGATTACTGGTGTTAAGGTGACCCCCTTTTTGGTTTTCTGCTGCCCGCGAAAGCATGTTTTCATTGCAAAAGAGTTTATTAGAAAATTTTCCCCCGACCTTAAACTGACCTGAAAACCTCAGTTTTCGTCAGATGGTAATGTTTGATGAATTTACCAAAAGAATATTGCCTGAGGTGCATAAAAAGGTTCCCTTTAAAATTTTTTTAATTTGGGCCAACGCCTGAAATTTTTTTACAGTTTGGATTAAAACCCTTGATATTGGGGACAAACAGCAAAGTGCAGGCTGTATGATAGTGGCTTTCTTTTCCACCGTGGACTTCCCCTTTCAGCTTTTTCTTTTTTGTCGGCAAAGTCTCTCTGACCAGGAAGCTTTACTTGCACAGTCCTTGTGTGGGTTTCAGCCCCGGGGGGTTTTGGCCCCTTTTGGGGAAAATCCTTCCCAAAGCCCGACTGCAGTATGTTCTCTTGGCCGAGAGAGTGGGGATGTTTCTGTGGGCAAGGTATCTCCCCCTTTTAAAAAAAACAAATTTTTGCCCAGTTTCGAAAAAAGCTGCTTCCTCCCCCTGCTGTTTTTTGGGAAAACCCGTAATTTAATGTTTTTAAATAAAGAACGAGCATGTTAAAAACAATGTACAGAAAAAAAAAAATTTTATTTCTTTTTCTCAAATCAGCTGAGAGACAAACAATAGACAGATAGGCGTACAGGGATATATATATATTTTAAAATAACAAAATACACATAATTTTACATGCATAATATATATATATATTTTATATATATATATATGTATATATAAAAATATTATATATATATATATAAAATATATATATATATATGCATAAAGGCATGCACACATATACATTCATAAATAATAATACATACAAAAACATACATACAACATAAAAACATAAAATTCAACTAACAACCATGAACCCTACACCTTAAAAAACCCTTTTCCCACACCCAAACACACAGGATATATTAGACATACAAAAAACAAAAAGAAAAAAATTTGGGGGGAAAAAAATCCCAAACAAAACAACTTAAAATTAAAAAAAAAAAATTTAAACCCCCCCAAAAAAAAAGAAGATTCCCCCGAAAAATTTTAAATACAGTTGCAAACCCTTTAATTTTCCCCCACCTTAAACATCTTCCCCCCCCAAACCCCAAATGCCCCACCCCGTCTAAAAAAATAGGAACCTTTTTTTCCCTTTTGTGGACACAACTGTCGGTTTATGGGGGGTATCACTGGGCCTTTTGAAAACAGGCTGTCTGCTGACTAGAAAAAAAGCATACCCCCCCCCGCCCCCCCCCTCGTCAAAAAAAGTGGGACCTTTCCCTCCTTTTGCCCCCGGGAAAAGAATGATTGACTGTCCACCCAAAAATCAGCCTGTGGTCAGAATTGTCCTTAATGTGTGTGTGTGTGTTTTGGGTGTGTTGGGCGGGGTGTGTGTGTTGGGGTTTTGTGTGTGTGTGTGTGTTTTGGTGTGTGTGTGTGTGTGTGTGTGTGGGGTGTGGGGTGTGGGGTTGGGAAAAAATTAAATCTTGGGAAACTTGAGTTTTTTAATCTGGTGTGTGTGTGGGATTTGTGTGTATGTGTGTGCGTGCGTGTGTGTGGGGTGTGTGTTGTGTGTTGTGGTGGGGTTTGGTGTTGTATGAGGGGGCACACTACATGTTTTTTGTTTTTTCCCCTAAAGTGTGTTATCTGTAGAGTTTAACCTATGTGGGTTTTTGTGTTATTCTGCGGGTTCAAAATTTTTTTTTGAGTTCACAAGGGTTTTTTTTCATTTTTAAACAATGATTTTATGCAGAGAAACCCTTTAAACAGTGCTACAGCAGCAAGCTAAAATTTTCATTCAACCTAAATGGAGAGAAAGCGGGCCCGGGAGTGGCCCCGTGTAATAACGGGGCATGTCTGTCTTTTTTCTTCCTACCCTTCCCTTTTCCCGTCTTTCTTTGTGGCTGCCCCGTTTTCCCTTCTATGAGTTTCTTCTGTCTTTATTTTAAAGTTTACGAGTTTGTTTCCCCCCGGTAAGACAGAAACAGACAGGAAAAAAGCTGCCAAAATTTAGACGGATAGATAGACAGACAGCAGTGATGCTTAAGTCAGAAAAAATTTTTTTTTCGAACACAACTGTCCCATCTTTTAAAGTTTTAATATGTTTTTTTTGCAGCTTTTTCTCAAACACACTCCCTCAAAACCCAAACACCCCACACACACACACACCCCACACAAACACCAAAACCCCACACACACATACCACCCACACGCACGCACCACACACACACAACACATCCCCAAACACAAAACACACACAACACACACACACCCATCCAGTAAACACCCACAATCATTTCACACACACTTTGTATTATTTTTTATTTAGCATTTTTTTTTCTTTTTTTTAAAAAATATATAACTAAGAAAAGTTTTTTCAAATTTTTACCCCTAAACACTGCAGGAAAAAAGGGCCCAAGCCAAAAACAAATACTGTTTTTCCTATGGCACGCAAACTTCCCTCTGGTCCCAAAAATTTCCGTGTGTTAAAAACCAAAACAAATGCTGACATTTAAAAAAAACAGAAAGGAAAATGGCTTCGGTTTCCCTTTTTTCGTTTGTTAAAAGCAAACACGAGTATTGTTTCCCAGGCGGTTTGAAAGTGTGTAGGGGTGTGTGTGTGTGTGGGGGGGGGGGTATAAGTGGGGAAGCGCGTGTGTGTGTGTGTGGGGTAAGTGCGCGTGTGTGTGTGGTTTAAATGGGGTTTGTGTTATTGAGTGTTTTGTGTTGTGTGTGGGGGGGGGGGGGGGGGCGTGGGGTGTGGGGGGGGGGTGGGGGTGGGGGTGGGGGGTAAAGTGTGTGTGATGTGTGTGTGTTTGTTAAAGTGCGCGGTGTGTGGGTTTTGTGTGTGGTGTTGGGGTGTTTTTTGTGTGCGTTTCGCTTAAGTATGTTATGTAGCGCCCCTGGTGGTGAGTAAGTGAGTGTGTGCGTGTGTGTGGTTTTTGTGAGTGTTTTGTGCGCGTGGTGGTGAGTCATTTCTGAAAAGAGTGAGTGGTTTTTTTTTGGTGTGGTTTGCGCGCGCATGGGGCCCGCACTCGTGCGTGTCTGCGTGCGTGTTTTCTTTATTTGTCCGGGAAAAAAAAGGCGTGTTTTTTTTTTAGACAGAGAAAAAAACCCCTATATTTTTTTTAAAAAAAGATGCCCCGTCCTTTCCGTTTAAATGTTTTTCTGTTTTCCTGTCCCCTTTCCCCCCTAGTCTGTCTGGGGTTACCCTTGGAGCACCCCTGAAAATTTGTCACCCCGACTCCTTAAAAATGAAAGGAGTCCCCTAACCCAAAAAAAAAAGGTGTTTGGGGAGCGAGGCGTCAGGGGACCCACTTCTCTAAAAAAGGGCCCGAATATTTAGGGCGGCGCCCCTCTCCTCTCCCTCGCTCTTTACCTTCCCCACCCTAAAGAGGGGAGGGACCCCTTTACACTGGGTGAACTGGGGAACTGCACTGAAGCCCAAGGGGGCGCCCAAAAGGGCACCCATCCAAAATTGGTAAAACCCCGCTCGACGTGCCCCAACTTGGTGGGGGAAAGGGGAGTCTCCCACCACTGAGCTATCCCCTCCCCAGCCTCCTTACCTAGGTAAAAAAAGGTTTAAAAATGTTTCCATAAACTATGAACCTTTGGAAAACGATGTTGGGGCAGGGAAAAATCAGCTTTTTTCCAGGAAAGAGAGAGAAAAGAGAGAGAGGGGGAGAGAGAAGAGAAGAGGGGGGAAGGGGAAGAGAAGGGGGAGGGGGAGAGAGAAGAGAAAAGAGAAAGGAAGAAGAGTGCCGGGGTCCCTTTAAAATGTATGTTTCATCATCAGCCCAAATTGTTCTGCAAAATTGTGTTGATGTAATTTTGACTATTATGGAACCGAAACTTTTTTCTTTTCTATTTGTTTTTAAACGCTACAGGGGGGTGAAGCAACACTATTAAAAAGATGAAAAAAGAAAAATGATGAAAATGTATCTCTTCCAGCAGAGCCTTAGCATTAACGCTTTTTTGCCCTTTTTGATGAATCCTTAAATGATATTTAATTTCACCACCCCACCCCCCCCCCCCTTCCAACCCTTTCACTTTTTGCTGTTTGTTTATCATTTTTTATTTTTTTAATCAAAAGTGGTGTGTTTATGTAAGGGGTTCGATTTTTTTTTGTTTTTTCCCAAAATTTTGCGCTATATAAAAATTTAATATATTATTATTATATGTAAAAAAGTGCTGTGAACATCATGTAATGAGAGATGTGGGTGCTAAAAGCTTAAAGGAAACTCTGTGACACGTCCCCCGCACTATTTTACAGACACGGGGAAAAAGAGTCGGTGACATTTAAGAGGGGCAAAATCCCTTTAAAGACATTCATGAAAGTGGTTTTGTAGCAGCCTTGCAGACAGTCTGGGCCCCACAGGGGGAGGGCTCCCGGCTGTTAGCCTGTGTTTTGTTTAGGGGGGAGGGGTTCCCGACGGCGAAGCTGGGTCGCCCCTAGCCCGGTTTTCTTTGGAAAGAATAGTGGGCCCTGGAGGTTAAGCAGGTCGAGCGGGTTACCATTGGATGGGTGACCCCTTTTTCGGCCTTTTTCAGTACTGTCCCCCCCCCCATCGCCCAGCTGTAAATGGGTTACCTGTCTTTTAGGGTCAGGGGGAAAGGAAAGCAGCGAGGAAAAGGAGATGGGCGCTAGGCCCGCCCTCAATTTATGCTGGTTCCCTTAAAGGGAAAAGAGGTGTCTGACACCTCGCTCCCCTACGACCTTAAATCTACGACCGACTCCAGACAGTCACATTTAAAAAAAAATTAACAGTACCTGCCCGAATGGAATTGGAAATCCCCCAGGGATCAGTTTCCCGGGCCCTGTTCTTTTCACTCTTACAAAACCCCTCCACTTTTCACATATAAAAAACCGGCACAGATTTAAAACCCCAAATTTTTAAAGCACATGACTCCCCAATTCCCAACAGAGCCCCACCCGGAAAAATTTCCCTTTTCTTTATAATTGGCCAATGCTTTAAGATATCCAAAACGGTTTATAGGAAAAAAGTTACAATAAACGCTGAAAAACTGAAAACCATGCTTGAAAGGGGCCAAAAACAAACTCCTTTCCCTTAAAAACAGTTCAATTTGAATTCGGGAAGCATCAGTCCCCTTTTCCCCTGCTGTAAAGAAATTTGGGGTTTATTTTGACAACACACTCTCTTGCAAAAATTCATCACCCAACCCGCCCTTTGTTCTCTATCAATTACGGCTAAATTTGTGGGAATCGAAAGTACCCGTCCCAGAGCAACATCAAAATCGTGGCATTTCATCCTTTTACGTCTGGACTATTTTCAATTTCTTTTTTGGGTTTGGGCTGCCAGCATCATCTAAACCACTCCCTTCAAAGGATTCAAAACTTGCCGCTCGACAAATCCTCAGAAAGAAAAAATCGAGCACATTACCCCTCCCCTTGCGATCTTCCACTGGTGCCTGTGCCCCAAAGAATAAACTATAAGACATACTCTTGTTTCAAATGTTCCCCCAAAACAGCACCCCTACCTCTGTGAATGTCTAATGTAAACCCCTTTCGTTCCCTTGCTCTGGCTGGATTCCTTGTGCTTAAATACCTAGATTCAACCAAATCCACTGTTGGCCGCGCTCTTTTTTTTTTCTGGGCCTCGAAATTTTGGGAAAGGCCTCCCTATCTCCCTTCGCCAAAGACCTTCTTGTGACACTTTTTAAAACTGGCCCCCAAGACCCTATTTGTTTCAAACCTAAGAAATTTTCCCCTTCCCGTTCTTTCTTTGGGTATCCTCTTTTCAACAGCCCAAAAATTCCACACCTTGCCAAAGGTTAACCTGTGGGGTGTTTTGTGTGTGTGGTGGTAGTGTGTTGTGTTTTGGTTGTGTGTTTGCGATTTGGACTTGGTTTTGAAAATTACTTTTCAATTTTGCATGACTGTGTAAAAATGAGTTGATTTCAAGGCTTTGGGTTTTTCTGTTTCAAGATACAGCCCCTAATAAGTTTTCCCTTTATTATTATCATTATTATAGGGTTTTGGGAGACCTTTACCTTTTTTTTTTAATGTTTTAAAAAGTGCAAAGATCAAAAATGAATATGCCCCTTAAAAGTCCTGCCCGCATGACAGCGTTCGGGGTTAAAGGAAAACCCCAAACCCTGCCAGCCCCCAAACCCCCCAAATCCCTCAAAATATTCACAATTTTTGAATTGTTAAAGACAATAGCCATGTAACGACACAAGGGGGCATGTAAATTCCGATACTAAGCCCGTGTTTTAAAAAGCAAAACAGTCTGATTTTGGGTGTGGTATGTGTAGGGATTGTTTGGTCAAAAGGTGAAAAACCCCCCCCTTTAGAAGGCTAGAGGTCATGGGTTTGATCCCCATTTGAAACCCCAGGTTTACCCCACCTCATTCCAAACCCTTTTCTAGACCTTGGGGTGATCTGGGTGCTAGTCTTTTGGATGGTACCGTAAACCATGTCCCCCCGTTTAACACTTTTGCGCATGTAAAGAGCCCCCGCAGGGGGAGACTTTTCCCCCGGCAAAAAATTTAATAGAAGAAAAATCACTGTCAAAGCACACACACATGTTGTGCAAATATGAACCATTTTTTTAAAATTGCTTTGGTTTTTTCCCCGACAATCCCCCCCCCTTCCCCCCCTTTCCCCCCACCAAAGGGGAGTAACCGGGAAACTCAGGAGAAAAACTGTCGCAAGTGAAAAGGGGAAAAATTAAAATCAAAAACAATAATATAAATAAATGCCATGCCCCTGTTTTTACACAACATTTGGGGTGCAATGCAATGCAATACAGTAAATATAGGGTACGGTACCCGGGACAATACAATGGCCCAAAGCCCAAAACAATACATTTCAATACAATACATACAACCAAGACAAATTTACAGACTTTCACAAAATTCCTTTATTCCCCTCTCTCTCTCTCTCTTCCGGGCCCGCTTTTTAAAATCGTTTCCCCCCATTCAAACCCAACCCCCCAAAAAGACGTGACGAAATATTTTAAATGGGGTGTATATAATATAAAAAAAAAACTCCCAAACCCTTTTTTTTCCCATCGGGTCACAGACTTTTTTTTTTAAAGGGCCCCATGGCAGACATCTCTCCCCTTTACCTTTTGGGATAAAATTGAAGCTGCATACCAAGAACCCCCTACATATCGATCACTAATGCCCAATTTAAACCCCCGCCCTTTTTATTGACCAAAATGTGCCCCTTTTTCGTCTTTTTTGCCTTTTCTTTGGCCCCAAAAAGAGATTGTTTGGGAATTGTGTTTTTGGTAGGGTTTGGCGACCCTTAAAAAAAAAAAGTTTCTTCTGATGTTGTCAGTGTTTTTTGCCCGAGAGCCCTTAACCCCCCCCCCTTCCCATTTAAAAAAGCCCCTGCTCGCACACAAAACAAAACACCCACCACAAAACACACACACACCCACACACACACACACACACACTTTTTCCATTGTGTGGGGGGAACAGATGGGCAAAATTTTCAAAACCGCATACACAGGGGAAGTGATAAAAAAAAATAAAAAATAAATTTAAACAAAAAACAGCGCGCGCTTTTTAAAACTTGTTCCCCTTTTTGTTAAAAGTAGGGCCCTTGTGTGCCGGTGGGAAAGATGAAACATTGACAAAACCCCATACACACAGGGACTGGGTGTAAAAAAGCCCACAAATGCTTATTCCTTTTTCCCGATATAAAAGAATAAAATCCACACACACACACAAAAACACCCCCACAAACACACACACACACACACACACTCCCCCCTATCCCCCCATGCCCACCACCACCACCATCCAACAATAAAAATCTCCAAAAACCAAAATACTCTTTAAAACATTCCAAAGGGTTTACCCAAATTTGGGAATTTTGCGGGGTGTGCAACCGGGTTTTTAACCCCCAATGAAGGGGCAACCCCCATTCCGACTTAGAGGGGGGTGAGGGGGGGGGGGGGGGGGGGGGGGGGGGGATAGCTCCTTCGGATGAGATATAAACGGGCCCGTGTGCAACGCATGCTGAACATCTTGCGCAAAACGTTAAAAAACCGGTTTCCCCCTTTTCCCAAAAAAAATAGGGGCCCTTGGGGTGCCGGTGGGAAAAGATTTAAACAACTTTCAAAAAACCCCATCACCGGGGGCTGGATTTAAAAAAAAAACCTGAGTGTTTATTCCTTTAAACCCCCGATTTAAAAAAAAATCTGAGCGCTTTTAATTTTTTGCTTTTCAAGATTCCCCACTTAAAAACCATAAATTACTGTAGTATAGTAGTGTAGTAGTAGTATAGTGTAGTAGTTATTTTTATTTGGGTGAAATTTTTTTTCCCCCTTTAAAACCCCCCCAACGCTTATATGAATTTCAAAATCTTGAACGTTTCCCCTTTTGATCACCCGCATGGTATACGCGGACCCGAATGAAGGCACTGGGAGGTCTGCTCGTTAAAAAATTTACGCGGGGGGATTGGGGGGGGGGGAATCGTAAAAAAAAAAATCTCCAACCCCTTTTTTTACCAAACCCCCTGTCGGGATTTCCCAACCCACGGGTTCATGAAAACCCAGGTTGGGAAATCAACCTTTTATTTTTTTTTAAACCCCCTTGGGGTCCAGTGTCCGGCTATCGATGATTATGGTTTAATGATGGGCTGCAAAGAATCGAGTTTTCCCGGGCAGGTTTAAAGGGAAAAGCCATGTGGTTTTTTTGCTGTTGTTCCTCAAAAAGAGCTGTTTAGGAACCCCCCCGGGTAATATTTTTTTGGTATGGACGTGTTTTTGTTTTTGTTTTAGTTTTGTTTTTGGTTGGGTTTTTTTTTATTGGGGTTTTTGTTCATCAATAACTCTGACGTACCCCCAAAAGTAAGGGTTTTTTTTTTGGGTAAAGCGACCGTGGGTTTTTTTTTTTTTCTTACTTTTTTTTTGTTTGGGAGGTTTTTTTTTTGGGTTTTTTATTTGTTTTTGGGTTTTTTTGGTGTTTTTGTTTTGTTTTGTTCTTTGTTTTTGGGTTTTTTTGGTTTTGTTCTTTGTTTTTTTTTGCTTTGTTGTTGTTTGGTGGGTTTTTTGGGGGGAAGTTTTGGTGGGGTTTTCTGTTTTTTTACGGGGGGGGGGGGGGGGGGGGGGGGGGGAGGGGGGGCAGGGGGGGGGGGGGGGGGGGGGGGTTGCTGGTCAAAAAAACAGTAAATCCTCTTGGAATAATGTTTTTTAAAGCCAGTGTGTCTGGCTCCCCCTACCCCCCCCCTTTCCCCCCTTTCCTAAAATTCATTTTCTGCCACCGTTTCCCCTGACACGATCAATTTCCCATATCCCACACTTCAACAAGCGAAAACGTTTTTTTGTGTATGGGAAGTCGCCCCCGTCTTTGGCTACATGTTTAAAAGGTTTTTATACCCCTCTTTTGAAGGGATTATTGGGGGGGGGAGTGGAAAATCGGCATCGTGTTTGCCTTTTCCCGTAGAAAAAAAATTTCCCTTTTAAGGATGCCCCCGGTTGGGGTTTTTTGAACCCCGTTTAATCTTGGGTGCGTCATGCATGTTCCCCCTTTCGTAAGATAGGCCATTGTGTTTCCGGGTGGGAAAAAGAGACAGAATTTTTTTAAAAAGCCCCCCCTACACACGGGGGTTTGGTGCAAAAAAAAAACACATAAGTGCTTAATTTCCCCTATCCCGACAGAAAGGAAATTTAACCCAAAAAGAAAATCGAGAGCACAGGGGTTTTAAAATTTACAAACAGCAAAACGACAGGGATGAGAATAACAACGACACTGAGAGGGGAGAGAGAGAGAGAGGGTGGGGGTGGGGGGCATACAGACATATAGACAGAGAGGGGGGGGAAAAGGGGAGAGGGCAGAAGCAGGGGAAAAAAAAGGCAGAGGGTGGGGAAGGGCAACGACACCGAGAGAGAGAGAGAGAGAGAGAGGGGGAGAGAGAGAGAGAGAGAGAGAAAAGAGAGGAGAGGAAAAAAAGGAAAAAAGGAAAAAAAAAGAGAGGGGGGGAAAAGAGAGGAGAGGGGAAAAAAAGAGGGGGAAGACAAACAGAAAGAAGAAGAAGGAAGGGGCAACAAAAGATAACAGAGGGGGGGGGAAGGGGACAGAGGGGAGGAAAACAAAAGAAGAGGGTTAGAATGACAACGACAGAGAGAGAAGGGGAAATGGGAGGGGGGGGGGGATGGGAAAAGACAAATAGACAGGAAAAAGGGGGGGGGGAAAAAGAGACAGAGGAGGAGACAAAAAGACAGAGGGGAGATTTTTTTTAACACGAGGCAAAAAGGGAAAAAAATTTTGGAAAAGGGGGGGGGGGATCAGGAAAGGATCAAAACCCACCAAAAGGAAAAGGTACCACCGGAAAAAACGGGGAAAAGGGAAAAACCCGAGCAAGGGGTTTTCTTTTAACAAACCTTTTTATTTCCACCAAGGGTTTTGGGGGGGGAAGGCCTTTTTTAAAAATTCCAAAATCCCGGGTTTTCGGGAAAATTCACCGGTCCCCAAACAAAAGGGCCCCTTTTGGGGGGGGTTTTTTGTTGGGGTGTTTGGTGCGTTTTTAAGGGTTTTTGGGGTTTTTTAGTTTGAAGTTTGGGGGAGGGGTGGGGTTGGTGTGTTTGGGGTTGGTGGGAGTTGGGGTTGTTAAAAAAAGGGTTTTTTGTGTGTGTTGGGGGGTGTGTGGGGGGTGTGTGTTTGTGTGTGTGGGGGAGGGTGTGTGGTTTTTGTGGTGTGGTTTTGTGTGTGGGTGGGGGTGTGTGTGTGGGGTGTGTTGGGGGTGTTGTGAGTGTGTGTGTTGTGTGGGGTGTGTTGGGGTGGGGGGTAGTGGTGTTTGTGGAAAGGGGGTGTGTGTGTTTTGATGTGTGGGGGGTGGTGTGTGTGTGTGAGAGAGAGTGTGTGTGAGTGTGTGTGTGGTGTGTTTTGGGGGGTGTGTTTTGTGTGTGTGTGGGTATGTTGGGGTGTGTGTGAGTGTTGTGTGTGGGGTTTTGTGGGTGTTGGGGGTGTGTGTGTGTGTGTGTGGTGTGATGTGTGTTTTGGGGGGTGTGTGTTGTGTGGGGAGAGAAAGGGGAGTGGTGTGTGGGGTGGGGAGGTGTGTGTGTTTGGGGTTTTTTGGGGGGTGTGTGTGTGGGGAGTGTGTGTGTGTGTTGGGGGGTGTGGGAGGGGTGTGTGTGAGTGTTTGTGTGTGTGTTTGTGTGTGTGTGTGTGTGTTTATGTGTGGGGGTGGGGTGGTGTGAGTGTTTTGTGTGTGTGTTAAAGTGGGGTGTGTGTGTTTTGGGGTGAGTGTGTGGGGGGTGTGTGAGTGGTGGGGGTGAGGGGGTTTTTGTGTTGTGTGAGAGAGAAAAAAAAAAAAGGAAAAACTTTGTAAAAATTTGTGAGTGTGGGGTTTGGGGGTTGTGTGTTTGTGTGTGTTTTGGGAGGGTGGGGGAGGGTTGTGTGTGTTTTGTGTGTTAAAGAAGGGGTTTATCAAACCATTGAGACTGGGGGCAACATCAACGTGAGAGGCTGTACAATCATTGGCTTTCCCACTCATGGAATTCCAATTTACAGCTTAGCCTTTAGTAATCAACTATGACTCTCAGACGAGGAGGTTTTACTTACACAGTCCTCATGTGCTGCAACCCTAGGGGCCTGGTTGGCGTTTGGAGAACATCTCTAACACAAACTATTTATTTTTTATTATTTGTTTTTATATTTATATTACTTTAAGTCACGTCAGATTTCTCTGCTTAAAATTCGGGCTGCTCTCCTCGGGGTGAGCGCGTCGCCAGAGCAGCGTCACCCATTTTAATTTTTTTTTCTGTCTACAACTGCATTTGTTTCTCTATCAGAGTGGCTTTTTCTACAGAATTTTGCCAGGGCCAACTCGGTTGTTGCCGTGGGTTCTTTTACGTGCACTAAATAATTTTTGTGTAACACACCGGTTTATCGTCTCATCCGAAAGACTAGCACCCAGACCACCACTCAAGGTCTAGTGGATGGGGAAACATTTTCGGGTCGAAACAGGATTTGAACCACCACCCACTTCCGACCCGGACTTTTCGCTTTCTAGACAGGCGTGTTATCTCTAGACCACCGGTCCACCTGTCAGTATTCCCTCTTGGCTGAGAGAGTGGGGATGTACTGTGGGCAAGGCAACTCCACTATAATCAAATTTCTGCTCAGTTTCCAAAATAGCAGGAACTGCCTTCTCTGCTGTTTTGGAGGTCATCATGGAGCACAAAAGACAAAGCTAAAAATATAGTTTACAAAATAATGTGAAAGGCTCACAGGCCTTGCTTAAGAGTACATCACGATGCCATAGTCACGGCTGGTCTCTTCTTAGCTGTTCAACAGCAGCAGCAGCAGAGGGGAAGTGTCTGTGGCAGGCAGACTCAGTGCCTGCAGACAGCCAGTAAAAGCTGTAGTGAAGAAAGACAGACAGACACAACACCTTTCCTTTCCAGTGCAGGGCAGTTGTTCTGGCTGGCTGACTGACTGACTGACAGACTGCAGGCCACTACAGCATTATCTCCCCTTTCAGAGAAAAACAACCGCCTGATGGCACCACTGGCTATTTTGATCCCCTTGGTCAATTTGGCTTCTGATTGGAGAGTGTTGTTTAGGTACCTAGTTTCATCAAAGGCTAATCTGTCTCACTCACTCAACACTTTGCATTTTGAACATGTGTGTGTGTGCGAGCACATGTGCACGTGCGTGCATGCATGCATGCATGGGTATGTGTGTGTATGTGCACACGCGCATGTATGTGTGCGTGCAAGCAAGCATGCACACTGCATGTGTTTCTGTGTTTATATGAACAAGTCTGAAGCAGCGAAGTATCGCCAGCACAAAAGCCGCTAATCATGTCCAGGCATTCAGACTGCTGTTGTCAGCTGACTTCATATGCCGCACAGGAAATGGATATCCGTCTGTTCCCCCAGTGATGGAGGGTTTCAGACACCACCAGCTTCCCCGTCTGGTCACCCCCACAGCACACATTTGCATCTGTATTATTTTTGCCAGGGTCTTTTTTCGTTGCACACGCTTGTTCATAGCAAAATCATAAAAGACAGGGTCACATGTGCAAAATTTCTATTGGAAAACCTCGAAACTCTTGCCCAGGAAAGGAAGAAAATAAGATACAATAATAAAAGATTAATCCTTTTATGTCAAATATTTTATTTTAGCTTTTCAATAAAGAAGAAGAAAAAAGGAGCTCTAGAAACTGTAGCACAATGATAAGTCTTATGTATTTTTATAGATGAAAGATTGAGAGTTTGAATCAATAAAGAGATAAAGGGGTAGTTTTGTGTGTTTTTTGTTGCTTTGGGGGGGGGGGGGGGGAAGCAAGCTAGCTCCTTATTACATGAATTTTGATTCTGGTTTAATTTTTTCCCGAGAGGATGTATGCCAGGAGCTTGTCAGTATAAATAACACTCCCATTTTCCAATAAGTCTTACACTTAGCCTTTACATTAGCTTCACTTTTTTCAGCAAGGAACCAAAGCATCATAAGTCATTTAGCATGGTACTTATATAGGTCATTCAAAAGAAATTAGTGCATATCTATGATATCTGATTCAGTTCAGAATGAAAAAACGTGCACAATGGGGAAAGATTACAGCAGTGCTGGTCTCTTGATGTGTACATGAATAATGGTACACAGGGACCAGATTCATATTACTGAGTGCCTAATGTGACCTCACTTTTTGTTCTCTGCTGCAGCGAAAGCATGTTTACATAGTAAAAGAATTCATTAAAAGTGATTGATGACCTTAGACTGACCTGAAAACTTGCAGTTGCATCAAACAGTGAAGTTCCATTACTATCATCAATAGTCTTTACTTGGTTATAGCTGTTCGGCAGGTTGCAACTTTCGATCAATATGATGATGTGTTCATCCACAGTGAAGTAGCCGTGCTGTCCTCAAACCAACCCCAGTCTTCATATCCTTGATTTTTGCGGATTTTGGCAATATCAAACCCGTGTGCTTCCACAATCCCCCATACCCACAATTCACTTTTTATACCTAATCTGCCTTTATTGTTCTTCAGGAGTAAACCCTATGCTAAACTACATCAACTGTTTCCTGTAAGCACTGTGAGCCCTTTGATTTGTTGCTTTACAAGATTCAGCGCTATATAAATTCCATACATCACCATCATCATCATCATCATTAGCACCAGAAAAGTAGCACAGAACTGAACCAGCACATGTTTGAAATTCTGTGCTTGACAGACACTATAGCCGAGTGGTTAAGAGTGTTCCACTTCAATCCCATGGGTCATGATGTCATGGGTTTAAATCTCGGCAGCATCTGGTGAATTAAGGATGGAGATTTTTACAACCTCCCAGATAAGCTTCAATTGCAGACCTGCCAGTGCCCTCTATCTCTTTCTCTTTGTGTACATACACATACAGGAGATCAAATATGCACGTTAAAAATCCCATAATTCATGTCAACGTTTAGTGGGTTACCGAAACTCAAATATACCCAGCATACACCCCAAAGTTAGGATGCAGCTACCTTCATGGTAGGTGAAAATGATGCATACGCAAAATCGCACCATTGGTGAACCAGGGAGCTCCAGCTTAAGAATGAGAAAACTAGCCCAAAACCTTCTGCAGTCCCCACAACACCATGGGAAATATCAGCTTATGTCCCCATGGAGAGAAATTTTTGTTTCATTTATTTTAAAGGAAATATTTCATGGTGTCTCCCTCCCCTCCCCCTTGCCCCCACCCATCCCCCCAGGAGTGCGTGCTATGTTACATAACGGCTCCACTATTATGCTAAAAGGGGAACACAACCCAGAGGCGATTTTACCAGGGTTGTTTTCAAGGATTTACAATGGAAAGTCATGACAGCAGGTCATAAATGTCTTGGTTTAGTATTGGTGTAATTTTCAGCTTAGATGTCTATGATTATCAAACAGTGCCACTCATCACAGCCTGCCTTCTAGTGCAGGAAGTTTGTGGTTGTTTTGTTTATTTTAGAATAGGCTGAGTCTCTTTTGTCATGAACTTGTGAACTGTTCCTCCTTTAACTTCTTTCCATATGACTGGTAGTAACTTCTTTGTAAGAAGGGGGTAAAGAGTGTGAAATAGAGAGAACATCACTGGCACAGACACAAAAAGAGAGAGAGAGAGAGACAGAGAGACAGAGAGGGAGAGAGAGAGAGAGATACAATGACAATTTCTTTTATTTCGAGGATAATGAATAAGCACCCATTTGCTTTTTACATCCAGTTCCCGCCCTTAGAGATATATAAGAGAGAGACAGAGACAGAGAGAGAGGCAGAGACAGAGAGAGAGTGTGTGTGTGTAGGGGTGGAATTGAACCTAAGACTGTTCGAGTTTTTTGTCCACCTGCTGGACATACATGATTTGACGTGTGCGCAAGATGTTCTGCGTGCGTTTGCACATGGAACCTTGGTTTATAGTCTCATCCAAAAGACTTTGGGGAAAGTGGAGTCTGCACTGATGTTAACTCCAGGGGAGAGAGCATGTGTGTCGGGGGAGGGGGGGGGGGGGAGAGGAACGTTCAGGAATGAATGTGAATCACTGCAATCCATAATAATGTATCTGTTCATTGCTGCGCAGGTTACCCCTGTTTAGTACTACCCCAGTTCAGTATTCTGTACAGACAATTTAAAATCAATCCAGTTTAGTGTCATGTCACCTTCGCATTCACCTATCCCATGGTCTTTTTAAACCATTGGAGCACCCCTGAAGCTTTTGCAGCCAGCTTCCTCCATTCCTCACGGTTTTTAGTTGTCCAAAGTATGTCGTTCCACTCAAAGCCCATTAATTCTCTGATGCTCTCTTCCAATCGTTTTCTGTATCTGCTTCTTTATCTCCTTCCTTGTACTGTTCCCCGTATGACAGTCTTGGCCACTCCAGATGTTTGTGTAACATGCCCCTTGCACTTCAGCTTGTGTCTTTTCACCAAAGTCAGTAGGTCTCCCTGTTGCTCTCACTATGATGATTATATTGCTATTGCCGCCCCTAGGCTTGCCCTTCATGGGATGATTAAAGTGTTTTTGACTTGACTTGACTTGACTTGACTAGGCTTTATCAAACTATTGACGCTGGGGGCAACAGCAAAGTGAGAAACTGTATGATCAGTGGCTTTCCCACTCATGGAATTCCACTTGACAGCTTAGTCTTTTAGTGATCTACGATGACTCTCTGACTAGGAGGCTTGACATGCAAAGTTTTTATGTACTGCAGCCTTGAGCGCTAGTTGGCCTTTGGAGAACATCTCCAATGCTGGCTGTCTGTATGACCTATTGGTCAAGCATCTCCACTAGAGTTTGTCTCTCTTATGTCTCTCTCTCTCTCTTTTCCTCTCTCTCTTTTCTCTCTCTCTCTCTCTCTCTCTCTCCCCTTTCTCTCTCTCTTTTCTTTTCTCTTTTCTCTCTCTTTCTCTCTCCCCAATTTCCAACACTGCAGAAAATGCCTCCTTTGCTGTTTTTGAGGTCATCATAGAATACAACAGAAAAACATAAATGTAGTAATTTTAAAAAAGAATGTCAAAGCCTAACAGGCCTTGCTTAAGAGTATATCACGATGCCATAGCCACAGCTCCTCTCTTAGCTGTTCAACAACAACAGCAGCAGCAGCAGCGGCAGAGGGGAAGTGTCTGTGGCAGGCAGACCCAGTGCCTGCAGACAGCCAATAAAAGCTGTAGTGAAGAAAGACAGACACAACACCTTTCCTTTCCAGTGCAGGGCAGTTGTTCTGGCTGACTGACTGACTGACAGACTGCAGGCCACTACATAATTATCTCCCTTTTCAGATAAAAACGACCACCTGATGGCACCACTGTCTATTTTGGTCCCCTTGGTCAATCTGGCTTCTGATTGGATGGCAGTGCTTAAGTACCTGGTTTGATCAAAGGCTAATCTCTTTCTCTCACTACTTTGCATTGTAAACATAAATTATGTGTGTGCATGTGCGTATGCGTGTGCGCGTGCATGCATACGTGCATACATGCGTATGTGTGTGCATGTAAGTGCACACATGCGTGTATGTGCGTGTGTAAGCAAGCATGCCATGCGCACGTGTGTTTCTGTGTTTATATGAACAAGTCCGATGCAGGAATTATCATCGAAAGCACAAAAGCAGTTAATCATTTCCTGGCATTCATACTGCTGTTGTCAGCTGACTTCATATGCGGCACAGGAAATGGATATCCGTCTGTTCCCCCAGTGATGGAGGGTTTCAGACACCCCCAGCTTCCCCGTCTGGTCACCCCCACAGCACGCATTTGCATCTGTATTATTTTTTCCAGGGTCTTTTTTGTTGCACATGCTTGTTCATAGCAAAATCATGAAAGACAGGGTCGCCTGTTCCAAATTTTGCTATTGGAAAACCTCAGAGCTCTTGCTGAGGAAAGGAAAAAAATAAGATACAATAATAAAAGATTAATCCTTTTATGTCGAATATTTTATTTTGGCTTTTTAGTAAAGAAGAAGAAAAAAAGGAGCTCTAGAAACTGTAGCACAATGATAAGTCTTATGTATTTTTGTAGCTGAAAGATTGTGAGTTGGAATCCACAAAGAGATAAAGGGGTAGTTTTGTGTGTTTTTGGTTGCTTTTTTTTTGGGGGGGGGGTGGGGGGTCCAAGCTAGCTCCTTATTACATGACCTTTGATTCTAGTTTAATTTTTTCCCGAGAGGGTGTATGCCGGGAGCTTGTCAGTATAAATAACACTCCCATTTTCCACTAAGTATTACCCTTAACCTTTAGGTTAGCTTTATATTTGTCAGCAAAGAACCAAAGCATCATAAGTCATTTAGCATGGTACTTGAATAGGTCATTCAAAGGGAATCAGTGCATATCTATGATTTCTGATTCAGTTCAGAATGAAAAAAAAACATTCAGAATGGGGAAACATGTTAGCAGGACTGGTCTCTCGATGTGTACATGAATAACAGTACACAGAGACCAGATTCGTATTACTGAGTGTCTAAGGTGACCTCCCTTTTTGTTCTCTGCTGCAGCGAAAGCATGTTTACATTGCAAAAGAGTTCATTAGAAGTGTCCTATGACCTTAAACTGACCTGAAAACCTGCAGTTGCGTCAGATGGTAATGTTTGATGAATGACCATGAATATTGCCTGCAGGTGCATAAAGAGGTTCTTAAAGTTTACTATTGGCCAGCGCCTGAGCTTTTTCACAGTTCTGGATTAAACCATTGATATTGGGGACAACAGCAAAGTGACAGGCTGTATGATCAGTGGCTTTCTTTTCCACTCGTGGACTTCCACTTTACAGCTTAGTCTTTTGTGATCGGCTATGTCTCTCTGACCAGGAAGCTTGACTTGCACAGTCCTTGTGTGCTGCAGCCCTGGGGGCTTTTGGCCTTTGGAGAACATCTCCAACGCTGACTGTCAGTATGTTCTCTTGGCCGAGAGAGTGGGGATGTGCTGTGGGCAAGGTATCTCCACTATGATCAAATTTCTGCCCAGTTTCTGAAACAGCTGCTTCCTCCTCTGCTGTTTTGGAACACCAGTAATTTAATGTTTGAAATAAAGAACGAGCATGTTAACACAATGTACAGAAAAAAACATTCTATTGCTTTGTCTCAAATCAGCTGAGAGACAAACAGATAGACAGATAGGCGTACATGCATATATATATATATACATACATACACATAATTATACATGCATATATATATATATATATATATATATATATATATGTATATATATATATATATATATATAAAATATATATAAATATATATATATATATGCATAATGGGATGCACACATATACATTCATAAATACATACATACATACATACATACATACATACATACATAAACACATACATACAACTATACAACCATGAACCCTACACGCTAAATACATACCGACACACAAACACACAGGATATATTAGACATACAAAAAGACAGAAAAGAAAAGAGATGGGGCAGAAAAAAATCCCAAACACACAAGCTTAAAATTCAAATCAAAATACGCAAAAAAAAGAAGATTCCCCCTGAAAGTTTCAAGTACAGTTGCTAAACTTGAATTTTTTTTTTTTCCCTCACCTGTATCATCTTCCCTCCCCAAAACTCGCCCCATCCCTGTCTAAAAACTAGGAATCCTATTTTTTTGTGTGGACACAACTGTCGTGATGGGGAGATATCACTGGGCCTCTGAAGCAGTCTGTCTGCTGACTAGAAAAGAGCATAGCCCTCCCAGCCTCCTCTGTCAACAAAGTGCACCATCCATCCATCTGCCCTGGGAATGGGAATGATGTGACTGTCCACCCAGAATCAGCCTGTGGTCAGAGATTGTCCTTAATGTGTGTGTGTGTGTTGTGTGTGTGTGGTGCGTGTGTGTGTGTGTGTTGTGTGTGTGTGTGTGTGTTTTGGTGTGTGTGTGTGTGTGTGTGTGTGTGTGTGTGTGTGTGTGTGAAAGGAATTAAATCTTGAATCTTGAGTTTTGAATCTGGTGTGTGTGTGGGATTTGTGTGTATGTGTGTGCGTGCGTGTGTGTGGGGTTGTGTGTGTGTGTGTGTGTGTGTGTGTGTGTGTGTGTTGTATGAGAAAAACACTACATGTTGTTGTTTGTCCATAACGTGTGTGATCTGTATGAGATTTAACGCTATGTGTTGTTGTGTTATTCTGCGATTCTATTTGTCTTTTTAGTTCACAAGGTTTCATTCATTTTTAAACAATGATTTTCATGCATGAGAAACCTTAAGCAGTGCTACAGCAGCAAGCTAATTATCATATCAACCTGAAAAGGAGAGAAAGCGGCCATGTAGTGGCCTGTGTAATAACGTGCATGTCTGTCTTTCTTCTTCCTACCCTTTCCCTTTTGCCCGTCTGTCTTTGTGGCTGCCTGTGTCGTTCTATGAGTTTCTTCTGTCTTTTATTCTATGTTTACGAGTTTGTTTCCTCCGTGTAAGACAGACTACAGACAGAAGACAGCTGCCAGAAACTTAGACGGATAGATAGACAGACAGCAGTGATGCTTAAGTCAGAACATTTTTTATCGAACACAACTGTCTATCTTTAATAGTTTATAATCTGTTTTTTGTGCAGCTTTTTCTCAGCACACTCCCTCACACCCCCACACACCACACACACACACACACACACACACACACCACACACACACACACATACCACAACCCCACGCACGCACACACACACACACACACACATCCAAACACAAAACACACACAACACACACACACACATCCGTACACCCACAATCATACACACACACTTTGTTTATTTTCTATTTAGCATTTTGTTCTTTTTTTTAAACATATATAACTATGAAAAAAGTTTTACAAATTTTGAGCCCCTAAACAGCTGCAGAAGCTGCCAACGCCAAAAACAAATACTGTTATTCTCTATGGACACTGCAAACTTCGATCTGGTCAAAGTTTCAGTGTGTTAAATCCAAAACAAATGCTGACATTTAAAACAAACAGAAAGGAAAATGCTTAGGTCCATATTTTCGTCGTTAAAAGCAAACACGAGTATTGTTCCAGGCGGTTTGAAAGTGTGTAGGGGTGTGTGTGTGTGTGGGGGGGGGGGTAAAAAAGTGGTAAGCGCGTGTGTGTGTGTGTGTGTAAGTGCGCGTGTGTGTGTGTAAGTGTGTTGTGTTATTGAGTGTATGTGTTGTGTGTGGGGGGGGGGGGGGGGGGTGTGTGTGTGGGGGGGTGGGGGTGGGAGGTGGGGGGTAAAAGTGTGTGTGAGTGTGTGTGTTTGTATGTGCGCGTTGTGGTGTGTGTGTGGTGTGGTTGTTTGTTTTGTCGTGCGCTTAAGTATGTTTGTTGCCGTGCGTGTGAGTAAGTGAGTGTTGTGGTGTGTGTGTGTTGTGTGAGTGTTATGTGCGCGTGTGTGGTGAGTCATGTGCGTGAATGAGGAGTGGTTTGTGTTTTTGTGTGTGTTCGCGCGCGCATGTGCAGCACTCGTTTCGTGTCTGCGTGCGTGTGTCTTTATTTGTCGAAGAAGGCGTGTTTTTTTTATAGACAGAGAAAAACCGTATGGATTTATTTAAGAAGATGTGTCCTTTCCTGTTAACTGTTATCTGTTTACCTGTCACTTTCCCGTAGTCTGTTTTGGGCTTACCGTTGGAGCACACTGAAAATTTTGTCACCAGACTCCTTAAAAATGAAAGGAGTCCCATAACTATAAGGTGTTTGGGGGCGAGGCGTCAGGAGACCTCACTTCTCTAAAAAAGGGCAGATTTGAGGGCGGCGCCATCTCCTCTCCCTCGCTGCCCTTTACCTTCCCTGACCCTAAAGAGGGAGGGACCATTTACACTGGGTGAACTGGGGAACTGCACTAAGCCAAGGCGCGCAAACGTCACCCATCCAACTTGGTAAACCACGCTCGACGCTGCTAACTTGGCTGGGGAAAGCGAGTGCTCCCACCCTGAGCTATCCGTCCCCAGCCTCCTTACATAGGGTAAAAAAGGTAAAAAGTGTTTCCATTAACTATGCAACCTTGGAAAGCGATGTGTCAGAGGGCCTCAGCTTTCCAGGAAGAGAGAGAGAAGAGAGAGAGAAGGGAGAGAGAAGAGAGAGGAGGGGGGAAGGAGAAAGGGGAGGGGGAGTGGAGAGAGATGAGGAGAGAGAGAGAGAGAGAATGAAGAGTGACGGGATCTTTAAAGTGTATGTTTCATCATCAGCATAGTTGTGTCTGCATATTCGTGTCTGATGTAATAGTGACTATATATGGAAACCCAAACTATTTTTCTTTTCTATTTGTTTTTAATCGTACAGGGAGTGAAGCAACACTATTAAATAGATGAAAAATTTAAAAATGATGAAAATGTATCATCATTCCAGCAGAGTCCTTAGCATTAACGTCTTCCTTGCGATGTGATGAATCTCTTAAATATATTCTGTTCATCACCCCCACCCCCTTCCAACCCTTGTCACTTCTTCTCTTTGTTTATTATTTTATATTCTTTTTAATCAACGTGATGTATTTATGTAAGCGCTTCGATTTGTTTGTTTTACAAGATTTAGCGCTATATAAGTTTCCATATATAATTATTATCATGTAAACAGTGCTGTGAACAGTCATGTAATGAGAGATGTGTGTGCTAAAAGCTTAAAGGATAAATCATGTGACACTGTCCCCTGCACTATTTATACAGACACGGAAAATGAGTTTGGTGACATCTAAGAGGGGCAAAATCCCTTAATGACAGTTCACTGAAAAGTGGTCGTAGCAGCCTTGCAGACAGTCTGTCCCACACAGGCGGAGTCTCCAGGCTGTCAGCCTGTGTTTTGTCAGGGTGAGGTTCCTGACGGCGACAGCTGATCGTCTCAGCCCTGTGTTTTCTTTGGATGAATAGTGTCGTGGAGGTTAAGCAGGTCGAGCGTGGTTACCACTTGGATGGGTGACCTTTTGCGCGCCTTGGCTTCAGTACTGTCCCCCCCAGTCGCCCAGCTGTAAATGGGTTACCTGCTCTCTTTAGGGTCAGGGAAGGTTTAAAACAGCGAGGAAGAGGAGATGGGCGCTAGCGCCCTCAATTATGCTGGTTCCTTAAGGAAATGAGGTGTCTGACACCTCGCTCCTCTACGACCTTACTTACGACCGACTCCAGACAGTCACAGTAAATAAGATTCAGTCAGTACCTGCCCGACTGGAATGTGGAGTCCGCAGGGATCAGTTCTGGGCCCCGTTCTTTTCACTCTCTACACCGCTCCACTGTCACATATAATTAACCGTCATCAGATTTAAAACCCTACTTTTATGCACATGACTCTCAGATTCTAAGCAGAGACACACCCGAAAAACTACCTTTCTCTTGATAAATATGGCCTACTGCTTTCAAGATATCCAAAACTGGATGATAGAGAACAAGTTACAACTAAACGTGAAAAACTGAAGCCATGCTTGTAGGGACCAAAAACAAACTCTCTTCCATTAAAAAACAGTTCAATAGAATTCGGCAATGCTCAGTCCCTCTTTTCCTGCTGTAAAGTATCTAGGGGTCATTATTGACAACACACTCTCTATGCAAAAATTTATCACCCAGACCTGCCAGTCGTGCTTCTATCAATTACGGCGTAATTAGTGCAATTTGAAAGTACCCGTCCACAGAGCAACATCAAAACTCGTGGCATCTCTCATCCTTTCACGTCTGGACTATTGCAATTCTCTTTTTGGCTGGTCTGCCAAACATCATCTATCCACTCCCTTCAACGTATTCAAAACTCTGCAGCTCGACTAGTCCTCAGAAAGAAAAAATCTGAGCACATTACCCCTCTCTTGCGATCTCTCCACTGGCTGCCTGTGCCCCAAAGAATAAACTATAAGATCAGTACTCTCTGTTACAAATGTCTCCACAAAACAGCACCTCCTACCTCTGTGAATGTCTCACCTGTACACCCCTTCTCGTTCCCTTCGCTCTTGGCTGCAGATTCCTTGTGCTTACAATACCTAGATTCAACCAGTCCACTGTTGGCCGTCGCTCTTTCTCTTTTCTGGTCCATCGATTTGGAATGGCCTCCCTATCTCTCTTCGCCAAAGACCTTCTTGTGACACTTTTAAATCTGGCCTCAAGACCATATTTGTTTCAAACCTAAGAATTTCCTCTCCTGTTTCATTTCATAGGGTATCCTGCTTTTCAACAGCCAAAGATTCCATCACCTTGCCAAAGTGTATAACCTGTGTGTTGTGTGTGTGTGTGTGGTGTGTGTGTGTGTGTGGTGTGTGTGTGTGCGCATTTGGACTTGTTTTGAACTATTACTTGCAATTGGTTTTCATGACTGTGTAAGAATGAGTTGAGTGCAAGGCTTTGATTTGTCTGTGCAAGATACAGCGCTATATAAGTTCCATTTATTATTATCATTATTATAGGTTATGGGAGACCTTTACCTTTTTTCTTAATGTATAATGTGCAGAAGATCAAATATGAATATCCCCGTTAAAAGTCCTGTCTGCATGACAGCGTTCGGTGGGTTAGGGAAAAACCCAAACCATAGCCAGCACACACCCCGAAATCATCAAAATATTCACAATGTTGAATGCTGTTAAAGACAATAGCCATGTAACGCACAAGGGTAGACACTGTAAATTCCGATACTAAGCCAGTTTTCTCAAATAGCAAAAAACATGTCTAGATTTGCTGTGTGTATGTGTAGGGATTGTTTTGGGCAAAAGGTGACACACCCCCTTCTAGAAGGCTAGAGGTCATGAGTTTGATCCCCATTTGAAACCCCAGGTTATACTCCCACCTCATTCCACCTTTGCTAGACCTTGGCTGGTGATCTGGGTGCTAGTCTTTCGGATGGTACAGTAAACCATGTCCCCCCGTTAACACTTTTGCGCATGTATAGAGCCCCCAGCAGGGGGAGACTTGTTCCTGGCAAAAATTTAAAAGAAGAAAGTCACTGTCATGCACACACACATGTTGTGCATATATGAACCATTTTTAATTAGCTCTGGTCTTGCCCCACAATCCCCCTCCCCACCCCTTCCACCCACCAAAGGAGAGTAACCGGAATCTCAGGCAGAGAAATCTGTCGCAAGTGAAGTGGAACACATTACAATACAACACAATAATATAATACAATGCCATGCACTGTTATACACAACATGTGTAGTGCAATGCAATGCAATACAGTACACTATAGGCTACGGTACGGCACAATACAATGCAACGCAATACAGTACATTTCAATACAATACACTACAACACAAGACAAATTGACAGCCATACACAAAATTCCCTCATCCCCTCTCTCTCTCTCCCCTTCCCCAGCTTTTAACTCTTTTCCCCGATTCCTCCAACCCCAACAAGACGTGACGAAAATATAAATGACTGTATTAATATATCAAGACGTCATTCCTTGTTTTCCTTCGGGTCAGCAGACTTTTTTTTAAGGTCCTATGGCAGCGATCTCCCCCCTTGACCAGTGGTTAAGGTGAAGCTGCATCCAAGTACCCTACATATCGATAAAATGCCCGAATAATACCCCTTTTGTATTGCCTAGTGTGCCTCTTCTTCGTTTTGTTGCTTTTTTTGGGCCCCAACAGAGATTGTTTGGGATTTTGTTTGGTGGGTTTGCAGACATTAAAAAAAAAAAGTTTCTTCTGTGTTGTCAGTGTTTTTTGCAGAGAGCATTAACCCTCCCCCTTCCCTAAACAGCTGTCGACACACACACACACACCACCACACACACACCACACACACACACACACACACCCACTTTGCCATTGTGTGGGTGGGAACAATGACAAAATTTACAAAACCGCTACACAGGGGAGTGTGATTAAAAAAAAAATAATAAATAAACAACACAGCGCGCGCTTTAAATTTTTTCCCACTTTTCGTAAGAGTGGGCCCATTGTGTGCGGTGGGAAAGATGAAAACTTTGAAAAACGCATAACACAGGGACTGGATGTAAAAAAGCCACAATGCTTATTCCTTATCCTCGTATAAAAAAAATAAAATCACACAACACCCCAAACACACACCCACACACACACACACAACCCCACACACCCCTATCAACCATGACCACCACACCCCCTCCTAAAAAAAAAATCTCCAAAGCCAAAAACTTTTAAAAAACTTTCCCAGGTTCAAAGGGTGGAATTGTGCTTTGTGTGAAACCGTTTTAAACCGCAATAAAAGTAGAAAGCCGCTTTCCCGCTTGAGGGGGGTGGGGGGGGGGGGGGGGGGGGGGGGTTATAGTCTCTTGGATGAGATATAAACGGGCCCCCGTGTGGAACGCATGCGAACATCTTGCGCAAACGTTAAATCCTGTTCCCCCTTTTCAAAAGAGTAGGCCATTGTGTGCCGGTGGGAACAGTTGCCACAATTAAAAAAACCGCTCACTCGGGGACTGGATTAAAAAAAAACCTGAGTGTTTATTCATTATCCTCGATTTAAAAAAAAAATCTGAGCGTTTTGATTTGTTGCTTTAAAAGTTTCGCCTTAAATTCCATAAATTATGTAGTAGTAGTGTGTAGTAGTGTAGTAGTGTGTTTTATTATTTTTTGTGATTTGTTTCCCTAAACCCCCCCCCAACGCTGATTGAATTACAAAACTTGAACGGCACTGTGATCCTGCATGTGTATCGCGGACAGAATGAAGGCACTGGCAGGTCTGCTCGTAAAAGTTTACGCGGGGGAGATTGGGGGGAGGGGGAGATCGTAAAAAAAAAAATCTCCACCCTTGTTTTACCACCACCTGTCGGGATTCGAACCCACGGCTTCATGAACCCCTAGGGTTGAAGTCAACCTGTATTTTATTTTAACCACGGGCTCCAGTGTCCGGTATGATGATGATGGTTTTAAAGATGGGCTGCAAAGAATCGATTTTCCCGTCAGGTAAAGGGAAAAGCCCCTGTGGTTTTTTTTTGGGTTTTTCCCCAATGAGCTGTGAGGTACCCCCCGGGTAATATTTTTTTGGTATGGCGTGTTTATGTTTTGTTTTAGTTTTTTTTTTGGTTGGGTTTTTTTGTTTGGTTTTTGTTCATCAATAGACTCTGACGTCCCCCAAAAGTAAAATTTTGTTTGGGTATGCGACCCTGGGTTTTTTTTTGTTTTTTACTTTTTTTTGTTTGGGAGGTTTTTTTGTTTGGGTTTTTTATTCGTTTTTGTTTTTTTTGTGTGTTTTAGTTTTTTTTTTGTTCTTTTTTTTTTGTTTTGGGTTTTTTTCTTTGTTTTTGTTGCTTTGTTGTTGTTTGGTGGG
>CM054163.1:23799160-23811660 GCA_028751875.1 Rapana venosa | reverse complement strand
TTTTTGAGGAAATTCTCTATCATCACATAACGAAGGTCATCAAAATTGGGTTGTAAACGTGTATTCTCAGCTTCTTACATTTCCAGTCAGGCTATGTTGGAATAAAAACAATCTATAGCTTCAATGGGCAATACACGAGATGACAATACCCAAACTGCTATCGTTTGCAAGTAAAAAGAAAAAAAGGTGTCAGCAGTAAACTGCTTCACTTTGCACTCAGTACTTTAAATGAGGTACCATCCAAAAAGACAAAGAAAAAAAAGGAAAAACTTAAGGTAATTAAGTCCAAGAAAACGATACATGTTTCAACACATAATGTCAAAGTTGTGAATGACAAGAAACAATTTTTAAAAGGCAAGCCCTTTAAATACAAAACTAGCTGTCCACCAGCATTGCTTGCTGAAAGGCACGTTTTTCTTCAGCTTGAACACAGTGATTTAAAACTCCCACAACAAAAAATTACAGCCAAGTGTTTCATACAACTGCTCGTAAAAGTTAACGACCAAATATTTTTTAAAAACCCACCAACCACCCATACTAAACTACATTTTCTAGTTTGACAACCCAGGTTTCATTTGGGTACAAAGGTAAAAACAATAAGACAGGCTGAACAAAAACCGATAACCTGTACCACCGTATTATCACAGTGATCTGCTAGAATACATATTTTCACAAAATTAGCTACACTGGAATTTTTTTTTTTACTGCAGACATATGAAATGGAAGTTCCATACTTGCAGAAAATTAGCACAAATGGACATAACAGGCGCAGTGCAATTTTGGGCAAATGCGAGAAACCAGAAAACCATAATAATTATACAAATCTTTCACTTTAGTCTTGCCAATACAATCAGATTTTGTTGGGTTTTCTTGTGTTTGTGAGGCCTCCAGCATTTAATCCCACTTATTCTTTTCTCAATTTTATCGTCTTTATCCCGTTATTCTTTGTATAAAAATCAAAGATTGCTAGGAGAAATGCAGATTTAGCAGTCTATCAATGGGCTGGGAGTGCTATGACCTAAGTAATGGGCATGTCCCTAAATGCAAGAGCGAAATAAGGTGGCAAGAGCGAAATAAGGTAGCAGGATACACCACTACAAGATTTCCGCAATCTTATTATGCCCATTATAAAATGAAATACAAAAAGTTATCTGCTTCAAGTTTTGTAAAGCAAAGAGGAAAACTGCTTTTACTAATATTAAAAAAATAGGTAAAGATACTCCCATAGCCTATGCGGTCGTTGGGGAGCGAGGTGTCGGAAAACTCAAGCTTCTCTAAGGGCCAGCATCTTAAAGGCCGCGCCCATCTCTCCCTCGCTGCTTTACCTTCCCTGCCCCTAAAGACGGCAGTCACCCATTTACAACTGGGTGAACTGGGGAACTGTACGGAAACCGAGACGCACGAACGGGCGTCCTTCCCCACGCTCAACGCTGCTTTATCTAAATTTAGGGAGAGCGAGTGCTCTGACCACTGAGCTATCTAGCTTTTTCTAACGAAAGGTTGGTAAATAAAAGGTACAGGGATCGTTTTATTTTATACAACATACATCGGCTTTTTTGTGCAAAGCTTTAATGCTTTACCCTCAAATTTTCCTTGATTTTTTTTCTTTACCATTCAATTTTTAAATCAACCCATCACATCAAACAGCTGGAAAAAATTCTTTAAAACAAGGGTCGCGGAAGATAACGCTGGTGATGACAAATGCCTGTGGTATACCATTCCGTAGATGTGCATGCAGAGCACACACACGCACGCGCGCACACACACACACACACACAAACTCTCTCCCCCTCAGCTCTCGCTCTCCCTCTCTCCTCTCCGCTTTCTCTTTCCTCTCTTCTCGCCCTCCCTATCTGCGCTCTCTGCCACTCTGCTCTCTCTCTTCTCCTTCTCACTCTCTTTCTCCTCCCTCCTCCTCTCTCTCTCTCTCTCTCTCTCTCTCTTCTCTATCTCTCTCTCTCTCTCCTATCTTCACCCCTCTCTCTCTCTCTCTCTCTCTCTCTCTGAGGGGGAGAGATAGCTGGTTGGTTAGGAGTTGTGCATTGCGTTCGTGATCTGCTGACCAGGGTTTTGAGTCTCGTTCACGCGGAAATTTTCCCTCTGGAGCTAACATCAGTGCCAACTCCACTCCTCCAAAATGTTCTTTGGATACGACTATAAACTTAAGTCCCTGTGCGAAAGGCACTCAGAACATCTTACTCTGAAAACCCACCCCCTCCTCCCACCAACTGCGCGAAGAAAGAACATTTTTCAGCCATTGTGTCAGCTTACAACCATTTTATCTTCCTGCCAGGTGTGTCCACATGTGGGGGTCAGGGTTAGGGTTGAGGTTAGCCAAGTGCGAGTGCCAGTGTTATTCAACAAGCATGCAAGGGTTGTCTGTCAACTGGTCGGTCTGAGGGACATGCGGACACAACTAGCTCTTAGACAAATGGTGTGTAGCTGTAGACACAACGGTACCTAGCTCCCCAAAGCATGGAGCTATGAATCAAAATCACCAGTCCTGTGAACAGGTGCACTCTGTGTCTGTACATTTCTCAGGTGTACTATCTTTTTCCTACCCCGCCGAAAAGTCTTTCGAATAAGACTGGAAACCGAGGAGGTGCCCAGTGTGTGAACGCACCCAGAACATCTTCTGCACACGTCAAAACCTTTTCCGCTTTTCCAAAGTGTACGCCTTTGTGTGGAGTGGGAAAGGGATGACTACTCTTCACAAAAACCGCATGCACACAGAGACTGGATTTTTTTTTAAAGCACTCGGCAAGTGCTTATTCCATGATGGTCAAAATTGAAGCAAACTCAAGCCGGAAGAATTTTTGAGCAAGTTGCTTTAACAGTTTTGCTGTCACCATCAAATCGGAGACACTTTTGAACAAGCGCCATCTGTTAAAAAAAAAAGAGTCCAAAATAAACGGTGTAAGTAAAATAGCCAGCCTCTTTTTTTCTATCGCAGGGCTCTACCGACCCCTCCTAAGCACCCCTTTCCCTTCCTTACCTCTCCTTCCAACCAGGGTACCTCCTCCCCACAACACACACGCTCGCAAGCACACAAACACAGGCGCACGCACACACAAACGCACGCACGCGCATACACACACGCACACGTGCACGCACACAAGCACACGCGCACGCATGAAACGCACGCACACACATAAACACACGAAACGCGCGCACACACACACAACACACGCATGCACGCACGCACGCACACAAACACACACAGACAGACAGACAGAGAGAGACAGACAGCGAGACAGAAAGACAGATAGAGACACAGAGAGAAAGCGTGGAATGGTATACCACTGGTCAAATTCATCACTCAGATTTGTTAACAATACCCTGAAACTCGTTACCAATTTTGCTATCATCAAAAAAAAAGATCTATCTTCTGACTTGAACTACTCTCCCGGATTTCCAATGAATCATCAGAAAACTTCAAAGTTGTACTGCTCTCTCGGAATTTTGCAACGAACAGTCCTGGATACAGTTATCTCATGACCAGGATCCTTTGTAAAATCATTTCTGGGATTGTTTTAAGTCCGGGCCAAAATCGACTCTTCAATTGTCTTATTTTCCAATTTCGATTTTTGTGGTCTCCGACACTAAGTTTCCCAAGGGCTGCATAATTTATGGAACATATTTACCTATTTTGTCTCTAAAAAAAATATTCCCTCATGGGGATGTGTTGGGGTGTGGAGGGGGGGGGGGGGGGGGCGGGGAGGGGGCGTCAGTATAAATAGCATCCCCCCTTATGGAAATTCTGTGCAAAGAATTTCCCTCTTTTCTATCCCTCTCACTGTTTCTGCCTTGTTCCTTTTCTTCATGCCATCCCCTTTATATTTTTCCGCCTTGGTCCATTCTTCTGCCTTTTTTTCCAGAAAGGCTTAAAAGATAACAGTTCTCTCCCATGCTGAAGTGGGATGTGCTGGACCCAATTTGACAGGCGCTTGACGACAGCGCAACGCATTTTTGCTCATATGACAGACAGTTGTTGCTGTCCGAGGTTTTGAGGAAGAAGGGAAAAAAGCATTCCGAGGGATAGATTATCATGTAGGTATTTTCCTAATCGTCTGGTTTGATTCTGCTGAGAAACCAAACATGTTTGCTAGTCACGCAAGACGTATGAAGACAAAAAAGTTCTTTGAGAACCAATCAGTAACTTGGATTCATTTTTATTAATCCAATGCGATCCAATCTTGTCCTCTTCCTCGTTGACCGTTACCTGTAGTCTGGAACTGGTCACTTCAGGCCGTTGCGCTGCTTGGTACTTTGGTTCGGCACAAGAACCCCTGAAAACAGCATCAACAATCAACCTTAGCAATCCCCACAGTTAACATGATCAAACAAATCAGTTCAGTCACTTCAAAATGTAACAATGCTATCTAAGCAACCCACCAACGCCCACCCCAAAAACCCCTGTGCATTTGAGCGCATTCATAGTTCCTAAAGAGGGGGGGGGGGGGGGGGACCGGATAGCCTAGTGGTTAGAACATTGCGCTCGCAATCTGACGATCCGAGTTCGAATCCCGTTCAAGGAGATTTTTTTCCTTGCAGTTAGCATCAATGCAGACTCCACTCTCCCCAGAAGTCCTTCCGACGAGACTATAAATCGAGGCCCCGTGTGTTGACGCACGTAGAATATCTTGCGCTCACGCTAAATCCTGTTCCGCTTTTCGAAAGAGTAGGCAATTGTGTGCCTATGGGAATAGATGACAAAATTAACAAAACTACATACACACGGGGAACTGGATGTAAAAAGAACGTGAGCTTATTCCTTTATCCTCGATATAATAGAATGAATGGATAAGTAAATAAAACGATGAACTTGATCTCAGAAATGCACACGTTAATAATTTTCCCCTAAACATTTTCCGCTACATTTTCGTCAGATCTCACAGCTAATTCGTATAATTATGAAGAAAGATAAGTTCAGAGTCTGCCGGATTTAAAGTAATGACTTAAATCAAATCAGGAGCGGGATAGCTAAGTGGTTAGAGCGTTGAGCTCGTGATCTGATGGCCCGGGTTCGAGCCACTACAGAGACGACCGTTTGTGGGGATTTTTGCCCTTGGCGTCAGTACCGATGCCATTTGCCCGAAAGTCCGTCAAATGTGACTATAAACTAACTCCACTCCCCCCCCCCTCTTTCGGATGAGATTATAAACCAAAGTTCCATGTGCGAACCCACGCAAAAACATTTTCGGAAATATATAAACCCGTTCCATCTTTCGAAAGAGTAGGCCATCTCGTGGCGGTAGGAATGGATGACAGATGTTTAAAATAACCATCGCGCGAACTGACGTTTTATAGACATCATCCGAAGTCGGAATGTGGCTACCTGAATGGTGGGTGAACGGTCACCTACGTAAATATCACCATTGACAAATCGCGGAGATCTAGTCGAGGAACCATAAAGAAAACATCAAGAAAGCTGACCCGAGTGTTGTGAACAACAAAAGGCTTCTGCAGCAAAGACATTGTGATTATTTCTATCAGCTTCACATATTGCAAAACATCTTGCACACGTTAAATCCTGTTCCGCTTTTCGTTAGAGTAGGTGATTGTGTGCCAGTGGTAACAGATGACAACATTTACAGAACTGCATACACACAAGGACTGGATTAAAAAAAAAAAAAGCACATGAGTGTTTATTCCATTATCGTCGTAATATTTTTTTTTTAAACTCAACATTTCGAAAACTTTATTTAGTGGGGCGGGATTGCTTGGTGGTTTGAACATTGCGCTTGTGGTCTTACGGCCGGGATCGAACCACTACTAAGGCATTCGTTAAAGAGGAATCATCCACCCACCCCCGTTATCACTAACGCATTTGCACTCATGTGACAAACAGTTACTGTCTGAGAGTTCAAGAAGTATCCACTCCATTCGCCCTAAGGTCCCTCAGATTGAAACTATAAACCGTGGTCTTGTGTCCGATTGCGCCCATAAAACATCTTGCACACTCGTTAAAACCCATTCCACTTTTCAAAGAGTAGGCTTTTGCGTGACGGTAGGAAGGGATGACAAAGTTTCAAACTGAAAAAGAAATGCCGGTGCATGCTGGTATCGTATTTAACCACGCACGTGCGTGCACGTTAAAACCCGTTCTGCTTTTCGGATGGGAAGGCCATTGTGTTCCGGTGGGAACGGATGACGAAATTTACAAAAATGCATACACACGGGGACTGGATGTAAGAATGCACACGAATGCTTGTTGTGTTATCCTCGAAATGAAATAAAAATTAAAAAAAAATATTTAGACATCATTCCCGAAGTTAGTTGAAAGGAAAAAAACCACGGTGGCATATGTAAAATCTCACCATTTGTGAACCTGGAAGCTCTAGCCGCCGAACGAAATTTAAAAATAAAAGAAGAAAAAAAGATGACGTCATTTACGGCGTAGTCAGAACAATGACGCGGAAATGAAATAGAACACACGAAGAAAACAGACTTCTTGGTAAAAAGACCCAAATGTTTTCAGTGATATCCAGGGAAGGCTATATCTTCTATTTGTGGATCGGTGGTCTAGAGATAATGCACCTGCCTAGAAAGCCAGAAGTCCGACTGAGGTGGTTCGATCCCTGTTTGTGCCCGAAACTTTACCCGCATTGGGTAGACCCCGAGTAGTCCTGGTCTGGGTACTATTCTTTCGGATGAGATGATAGACCAAGGTCTTGTATGCATCACGCATATAGCGCACGTAAAAGAACCCACGGCAACAAAAGAATTCTCCTGGGGAAAATTTTGTTGAAAAAAAGCCATACTGATAGGGAAATGTACATATGCAGACAGGAAAAGGACAAATAATGGGTGGCGCTGCTCTTGTGGCGACGAGTTCTCCCTGGGAGAGCATTCCAAATTTCAGGAAGAGAAATCTTTTTATGATTTGAATAATAATAATAATAATAATAATAATAATAATAATAATAGTAATAAGATATGGAATTTATATAGCGCTGAAACTTGTATACAATAGAATTTAATATTTCAGCACCACACTGCTATTAGGTTTTTTGAATATCATATTTTATATTTTAGGTGGTTAGATTTCCATGTCTATATCTAAGAAAATAAATGAAATGGTTTTTTTTCAATTGACTTCAATGCAATTCCCGTATGCTCCCAACACATTTTTACAAAGTTTTATACTAAGATAGGAATGTTTGCAATTGAGCCCAGTAATTATTTAAAGTACGACTTCGTGCCGGTGGATGTGATAGCAAAATGACTAAAGTGGCATGTGCGTTTGTCATGAAGAGTTCAGAATTTAGGGGTCTCAAAAATCAAATCACAACAGCACTTGATGAATTAACTTCTCTCTTTCGGATGAGACTATTAAAAGGTGTCCCGTGTGCGAACGCAAGCAGAACCATCTTGTCCACACGTTAAAGCCCGTTCACTTTTCGGAAGAGTAGTTCATTCTGTACTGGTGGAACGGATGACAGAATTGACAAAACTGCACACACACGGGAGCAGGATGTAAAAAAGCACAGAGTTCTTATTCCATTATCTTCGAAATAAAATAAAAAGTTGGATTATTTTTCATATATATATTGTAACAAAATTAAGATGAAGACTTGCCAATACTTTATATTCATTTTGTCTACTTTGTAAAAAACTCAAATATTCAGCATCCATCTACAGCTTTACAGTAGCACCGATACATTTAAAAAGGGAAGCTAACAATTTAGAACATGTTGAGGGGGCGGGATAGCATAGTGATTAAAACTATGCGCTCGTGATGTAAACGTCTGGAGTCACCACCACAGCACCCGTTCAAGGGAATGTTTTCCCTGGAGTTAACATCAGTACAGACCTCACTCGCCTGAAAGTCCTTCCGATGAAACTATAAACCGAGGTCCCATGTGCGAGCACATTTAAAACATCTTACGCACACATTAAAACCCAAGAAGAGTAGGCTTTTGCGTGTGGAAAGGAGCAGATAATCTATGAACAAAAATAAATGCAAACACACTGGTGTGTTTAGACAATCTCCTCCGAAGTCAGAATGCAGCTACCTTTAAGGTTTGGGGGGCAAGTGGTCGTATACACAAATATCTCACGCCCACCAACAAAAAAAGTGTGTGTGTGTACTTACAATTTTGAGTTGTGGATACTGCTCCCTCGACGTTGCTGCTCTTGATACTGCTCCGATGACGATGTTGCGACGATGTTGCTATTGATACAGCAGCAGCAACCATGTTGCGACGATGTTGCTCTTGATACTGCTGCAGTGACGATGTTGCGCTGCTCCGACGACGATGTTGTTCTTGATGCTGCTCCGACGACGATGTTGTTTTGATGCTGCTCTGACGACGATACTGTCCGTGATGCTGCTCCGACGAGGATGTTGTCCTTGATGCTGCTCCGACGACGAAGTTTTTGATGCTGTTCCGATGACTTTGTTGCTCCGATGATGTTTTGCTTGATAACTGCTCCGACGACAATACTCCGACAATGTTGCGCTTGATACTGCTCTGGCGACGATGCTGCTCTTGATACTGCTCCGGCGACGATGTTGCGCTTGATACTGCTCCGACGATGTTGCGACGATGTTGCGCTTGATACTGCTCCGACGACGATGTTGCTAATAATAGTACTTCGGCGACGATGTTGCGCTTGATACTGCTCCGACGACGATGTTGCTGTTGATACTGCTCCGATCCGATGTTGCGTTTCATACTGCTCCGGCCACGATGTTGCGACGATGTTGCGCTAGATGCTGCTCCGACGATGATGTTGCGCTTGATACTGCTTCGACGATGTTGCGCTTGATATTGCTCCGGTGACGATGTTGCGACGATGTTGCTCTTGATACTGCTTCGACGACGAACTATTGGTACTGCTGTGGCGTTTATGCTGGCTCTTTATGCAAGCTCTTGATGCATTGATGCAAGCTCTTGATGCGTTGATGCAAGCTCTTGATGTGTTGATGCTAGCTCTTGATGTGTTGATGCAAGCTCTTGATGCATTGATGCAAGCTCTTGATGCGCTGATGCAAGCTCTTGATGCGTTGATTCTAGCTCTTGATGCATTGATGCAAGCTCTTGATGCATTGATGCAAGCTCTTGATGCGCTGATGCTAGCTCTGGATGCGTTGATTCTAGCTCTTGATGCATTGATGCAAGCTCTTGATGCGTTGATGCAAGCTCTTGATGCGTTGATGCAAGCTCTTGATGTTTTGATGGTAGCTCTTGATGCGTTCATGCTAGCTATTGACGCGTTGATGAAAGCTCTTGATGCGTTGATGCTAGCTCTTGAGGTGTTGAGAGAAACTGTTGAGAGACACAAGCCCAGAACTGAGATACGATCCCCATGACAACTGTCGACACCAATGCCAGACTTCTGAGGAATCAGAGCAAGAAGGAAGAGACCCAGAAGGCAGAGAAAGTGCTTGAAGACAATGTTTGGGGGCGAGAGGTGTGCAAGGCAGGGGATATTTAGAAACCCTACCTCATGCCGGCGGTAACGCGTCGAAGTCGGATGCGCTGGGCCTGACTCGTCAGGCGGGTAGCGGCAGTGCAGCGCACTTTCGCTCCTATGACAGGCATCAGAAGTTGCTGTCTGAGTGTTTGAAGAAGAAGAAGAAGAAGAAGGAAAAGAAGAAGACAGGGTTGGTGAAATGTCGGAAAATGTCGGAAGGCGGATGTCTCGTCACATCTAGTCCCTAAAGTGTTTCAGAGATGGGAGGTCATAATGACGCCACTCTGATACCTAAGCCCCCAAACTCCTACCTACTTCGCTGTTCAATCCAGTGGAAGACGAAGACGGCCTTGGATTGTTCTAGATCCCTGGGCAACGGAACCAGGCAGTGAGTGCACTAGGTCTGCCCTTCAGGGATTCGATGAATCACTTTCTCCTATATCCCATTCTAAACCCTTCAAGCCCCATACATCCGACATCTGTCTACTGAGTCATGGGGATCTTGGACAATGCTCTGGGTCATGCGCTCCAACATCGTGGCCGTGGCATATTCATGATCTCTGGTGAGAAGGGTGATGATCACTGATAAAGATCTGGTGACAAAGACCATGAATGGCGTCTCCATGATCTCTGGTGAGAAGGGTCACGATTACTGGTTGAAGATCTGGTGACAAAGACCATGAATGGCGTCTCCATGATCTCTGGTGAGAAGGGTGACGATCACTGGTGAAGATCTGGTGACAAAGACCATGAATGGCGTCTCCATGATCTCTGGTGGGGAGGGTGACGCTCATCGGCGAAGATCTGCTGACAAAAACCATGAACACAACTCTCATTACATAGTCTACAGTAACTTTTTTCACCCCAAAATAAAATAAGACGACAAAAAAGGAGCGGGATAACCTCAGTGGTTCAAGTGCTGCGCTTGTGATCTGAAGGCCCGGGTTCGAGCCACCACAGACCACCTGTTTGAGGGGACGTTTCCCTTTGATTTCAACATCAGTGCCTATTCCCCCAGCCAAGGTTAAGCAACATTGAGCGTGGTTACCAGTTGGATGGGTGACCGTTTGAGCACCTTTGCTTCAGTACAGTTCCCCCAGTTCCCCCTGCTGTAAATGGTTACCTGCCCTTTTTAGGGTCAGGGAAGACAAAGCAGCGAGGGAGAGGAGATGGGCGCCGCCCTCACTACGTTGGCTCCTTGAGAAGTTGAGGTCTCTGATGCCTCGCTCCTCTACGACCACATAGGTTATGGGACATCTTTTCCTTACCTAGTGCTTAGAGCATTGCACTTGGGATTTTAAGGGCCCGGGATCACCGAGACACCTGTTCAAGGGGAGTCTTCCTTTGGAGGTTACATCAAGTGCTGACTCCACTCACCCCGAAAGTCTTTCGGATGAGACTATAAACCAAAGTCCCGCGTGCGCACGTACGCAGAGCATCTTGCGCACGCGTTAAACCTATTATGCCTTTCGAAAGAGTAGACCATTTACACCGGTAAGAATGTACGATTCTTTTTTTTATAGAATGCACAATGGCGTGTTTAGACATCATTCCTGAAGTCGGAATGTGGCTTCCTGAATGGAAGGCGGAAACGGTCGCATACGCAAAATGTTATCATCGATGAACCTTGGAACGGTAGTTGAGAAACAAAAAAGAAAAAAAAGAACTCCGCACACACGGTAAAATGTACAATTCCGAAAATAATGTACAAGACAAGATATTTTCACATTCTGCTACATCTGACATTGAGCGATGGAAGAGTACATATCTTAACATGTAGTTTTGCTTTCCGGTTTAACATATCCCGCAAAAAAAGACAAAATTGTGTGCTTTCGTGTGTGGTGTGTGTGTGTTTGTGAGAGAGAGAGCCAGAGCGAGCGAGCGAGCGTGTGTGTGCCCGCGCGCGCGCGCGCGCGCGCGCGTGTGTGTGTGTGTGCGTGCGCCGTTTGGGTGTGTTCAGGGTTCGAAAGTCTTTTACTTATTCACCTTAATGCACAAACAAATAAACAGTTTACTTAAAAACCTTCACTGTTGTATTAGCAGACATTGAAACATTTACCACAATAGTGGTTGTTTAACCTCTCTAAAAGAAACACTTCTCCCTCATGTACCCCTGGTCCAAGCCAAAATCTTTGTTAGTTATCGATATATAAGCAAAGGTACTAAGACCTACATTAAAATGCTATGCTTTAAAATATCCTGTGAGGATCATTATCTTCCACTGAATAAAATTATCTGAAGTCGGAATATTGCTGCTTATATGGTGGAGTACTCTACATACAAACTTTACTGTACACTCAGCGATTCCGAAATGAGACAAATGCGTGGATTTTGGTGATCTTCAAAGATGAAGCTTTAGATAACAACACTGACAACAACAGACTAACCAACCAATCAATACATTTGTTCTATAAAAAAAAAAATCTTTGTGATCTTAAGTTCAAGCTGTACACAACGACGTCACAACAGAACTAACCAACAAGACATTTTACTGTATTTAAAAAATCAATCTTGGTGATCTTCAAAGCTTAAGCTTTACACAACGGCGATAACAACAACAGAACTAACCATCACATTTACTCTATGAAAACAAAGAATCTTGGTGATCTTCAAAGTAGGCTTTAATCAACAACGATGACAACAGAATAACAACAAAACAAACCAACAACTCACACATAAACAACAATCTTCAACTCACCAGTTTATTCCATGACTTTGACAAAGAGAGCTCTCTGGTGAACGTAGAGCTGTCAGGAATCTCCAGGACTCAAGTCATCCCTTCAGTGTTTCAGGGAGGGCAGTAGGTTGATGTCTTGCTCCTATGTGGCCCGTGGGCGGTTTTGGTTTTGAGGAAAGGCTGAAACCAGTGTGGGGAAAAAATTTAAATGGGGGGTTTTGGTTTTGGTGGGTTTGAGGTTTTTTTGGGGGGGGGTTAAAAAAGTTTTTGGATGTTTTTTTTTTAAAAAGAAAGATTAAAATTTGGTTTTCGCACGTTGCGGTGCCTTTTAAAAAAAGAAATTTTTTTTCCCTTAAATTTAACCCACCCCTTCCCTCCCTAAAAAAAAAAAAAAAAAAAA
>CM054163.1:23762202-23798660 GCA_028751875.1 Rapana venosa | reverse complement strand
GAGAGAGAGAGAGAGAGAGAGAAGAGAGAGAGAGAGAGAGAGAGAGAGAGATAGTTTTGCATCGAAAGAGAAAAGAGAGAGAAGCGAGAGAGAGAGAGAGTCATCTCCAACCAGCACAACAGACCAGACAGAGACAGCACAGAGACAGACAAAGGTTGTAACCCTCCCTTTTTCTTTTTTTTCTTCTTCTTGTTTTACTAGGAGAAGGGAAGGGGGTCAAGGTTCAAACTTAAAGCGTGAATCCTGAACATCTTTCGCCTTTCGCTTTTTTTAAAAAGTGTTCATCTCTGTCAACTGCACACGAAAATTAGGTGCTGTTTGAATCTTGGTCATTTCAAACGAAGAGCCGCACAGTAAACAGACGGTCTGCGCTGCTGACACAGTAGCCCTACAGAAAGAAGCCTCTGAAGACTTCAACACTTTGATGAAGACCACAGAAGAAGCAGGAGAGACGCAAGGGTTTCGACAAAGATTTTCCTCCCAGCTGGTGACCTGTTTTGAGCCTTTCCTCAGCAACACACGCCCACGGGGCCACATAGGAGCAAGACATCAACCTACTTGCCTCCCTGAAACACTGAAGGATGACTGATTCCTGGAGATTCCTGACAGCTCACGTTCACACCAGAGAGACAAAAAATCATGGGATGCCTTTGTGAGTTGAAGATTGATGTTTTGTGTGTGAGTTTTGGTGTTTTGTTGTTATTCCTGTTGCATCGTTTGTTGATTAAAGCCTACTTTGAAAGATCAACAACCAAGATTCTTTTTTTCATAGAGTAAATGTGATGGTTAGTTCTGTTGGTGTTATGCGCCGGTTGTGTAAAGCTTTAAAACAAAACTTTGAAGATCAACACGAATTGATTTTTTACATACAAGTAAAAGTTCTTGTTGATAGTTCTGTTGTGACGGTCCGTTGCGTACAGCTTGAACTTAAGATCACAAAGATTTTTTTTTTTATAGAACAAATGTATTGATTGGTTGGTTAGTCTGTTGTTGTCAGTGTTGTTATCTAAAGCTTCATCTTTGAAGATCACCAAAATCCACACATTTGTCTCATTTCGGAATCGCTGAGTGTACAGTAAAGATTGTATGTAGAGTACTCCACCATATAAGCACAATATTCCGACTTCAGATAATTTTAATTCAGTGGAAGATAATGATCCTCCACAGGATATTTTAAAGCATAGCATTTTAATGTAGGTCTTAGTACCTTTGCTTATATATCGATAACTAACAAAGATTTTGGCCTGGACCAGGGGTACATGAGGGAGAAGTGTTTCTTTTAGAGAGGTTAAACAACCACTATTGTGGTAAATGTTTCAATGTCTGCTAATACAACAGTGAAGGCTTTTAAGTAAACTGTTTATTTGTTTGTGCATTAAGGTGAATAAGTAAAAGACTTTCGAACCCTGAACACACCCAAACGCGCACGCACACACACACACGCACACACACACACGCACACACACACACGCACACACACACGCACACACACACACACACACACGCCGCGCGCGCGCGGGCACACACACGCTCGCTCGCTCGCTCTGGCTCTCTCACACACACACACACACACACCACACACGAAAGCACACAATTTTGTCTTTTTTTGCGGGAGATGTTAAACCGGAAAGCAAAACTACATGTTAAGATATGTACTCTTCCATCGCTCAATGTCAGATGTAGCAGAATGTGAAAATATCTTGTCTTGTACATTATTTTCGGAATTGTACATTTTACCGTGTGTGCGGAGTTCTTTTTTTTCTTTTTGTTTCTCAACTACCTTTCCAAGTTTATCGATGATAACCTTTTTGCGGATGCGACCGTTTTCCTTTCCGCCTCCCATTCAGGTAGCCACATTCCGACTTCAGGAATGATGTCTAAACACGCCATTGTGCATTCTATAGAAAAAGAATCGTACATTCTTACTGGTGTAATGGTCACTCTTTCGAAAGGCATAATAGGTTTAACGCGTGCGCAAGATGCTCTGCGTACGTGTCGCAATCGCGGGACTTTGGTTTATAGTCCATCCGAAAGACTTTCGGGGTGATGGAGTCAGCACTTGATGTCACCTCCAAAGGAAGACACCCCTTGAACAGGTGTCCTCTGTGACCTGGGCCCTTAAAATCCCAAGTGCAAGCTCTAAGCACTGTAAGGAAAAGATGTCCCATAACCTATGTGGTCGTAGAGGAAGCGAAGGCTCAGAGACCTCACTTCTCAAGGAGCACGTAGTGAGGGCGGCGCCCATCTCCTCTCCCTCGCTGCTTTTGTCTTCCCTGACCCTAAGCTCGGGCAGTAACCATTTACAGCAGTGGAACTGGGAGCCTGTACTGAAGAAAAGGTGCTCCAAACTGGTCAACCCATCCAACTGGTAACCACCTCCATGTGCTCTAACCTTGTGGGGGAATAGGCACTGATGTTGAAATTCAAAGGAAAACTTCCCCTCAAACAGGGGTCTGTGTGCTCGAACCCGGGCCCTCAGATCACAACGCAGCACCTTGAACCACTGAGTTATCCCGCTCCTTTTTTGTGTCTGATTTTAATTTTGGGGTGAAAAAAGTTACTGTAGACTCTGTAATGAGAGTTGTGTTCATGGTCCTTTGTCAGCAGATCTTCGCTGATGAGCGTCAACCTCCCACAAAGAATCATGGAGACGCCATTCATGGTCTTTTGTCATCAGATCTTCACCAGTGATCATCCACCCTTCTCTCACCATGAGATCATGGAGACGCCTTTCATGGGTCTGTGTCACCAGATCTTTACAGTGATCATCACCCTCCCACCAGAGATTATTGAATTATGCACGGCCACGATGTTGGAGTGATCGCAAGAACCAGTACAGCATTGTCCAAGATCCCCATAAACTCAGTAGAGAGATGTCGGATGTATGGGGCTTGAAGGGTTTAGAAGGGGATATAGGAGAAAGTGATTCATCGAATCCCTGAAGGCACCATAGTGCACTCACTGCCTGGTTCCGTTTGCCCAGGGACCTAGAACAATCCAAGGCCGTCTTCGTCTTCCACTGATTGAACAGCGAAGTAGGTAGGAGTTTGGGGGCTTACGTTTAGAGTGGCGTCATTATATGACCTCCATCTCTGAACACTTTAGGGACTACGATGTGACGAGACATCCGCCTTCCGACATTTTCCGACATTTCACCAACCCTGTCTCTTCTGTTTCTTCGTCTTTTCCATCTTCTTCTCCTTCAAACACTTCAGACAGCAACTACTGATGCCTGACATAGAGCGAAAGTGCGCTGCACTGCCGCTACCGCCTGACGAGTCAGGCCCAGCGCATCCCGACTTCGACGCGTTACCGCCGCATGAGTCGGGTTTTTCCTAAGTACCCCTGCCTTGCACACCTCTCCCCCCCAAACATTTCTTCTCCAAGCACTTTCTCTGCCTTCTGTCTCTTCCTTCTTTGCTCTGATTTCCTCAGAAGTCTGCATTGGTGTCGAGACAGTTGTTATGGGGATCGTACTCAGTTCGGGCTTGTCACTCAACAGTTTCTATCAACAACCTCAAGAGCTAGCATCAACGCATCAAGAGCTAACATCAACGCATCAAGAGCTTCCATCAACGCGTCAAAGCTAGCATCAACGCATCAGACTACCATCAACTCAACTGCATCAAGCACAAGGCTAGCATCATGCGCATCAGACTGCATCAAGCATCAGAGCACTCAAGCAATCAAGCGAATCTAAGATCCTAGCGTCGGAGCATCAAGAGTAAGCATCAAACATCAAGAGACTAGACAACGCAACACAACAGCGTCAGCAGCATCAAGAACACATCAACAGCATCAAGAGTTAGCATCAAGACACAACATCGTGAGCGTATAAGCACATCGCAGCATTCAACCATCAACGAGCTGATCAACGCACAGATCTCGATCAACGCTCAAGCAGTACAAGACACATCGTCGTCGAGCAGTATCAAGCGCAACATCGTGATCGGAGCAGTATCAACGCACGTCGACATCGTCGGAGCAGTATCAAGCGCAACATCGTCGAAGAGTATCAAGCGCAACATTCGATCGTCGAAGAGCTATCAAGGAAATCTGTCTGCGAGCATATACGGAATCGTCGGAGCAGTCACAGAGCAACAACGGGCGTCAGAGCAGTTATCAAGGAAATTAACACATCAGGTGAGCAGCATCAAGAAAACATCGTTTCGAGCAGATCAAGGGAACATGTCGTCGGAGCAGATCAAGACAACATCGTCGCGGAGCAGTATCAAGCGCAACGTCGTCGTCAAGCAGACAAAGCAACATTGTCGTGAGCACATCAAGACAACATAGTCGGACAAAATCAAAACATCGTCGCGGACAGCATACAAAAACATCGTCTCGGAGCAGCATCAAAAACATCTCGTCGAGCAGCATCAAAACATCGTCGTCGGAGCAGCACAAACAACATCGTCGTCGGAGCAGCATCACAACAACTCGTGTCGAGCAGCATCAAAAAACACGTCCTCGGAGCAGCATCAAAACATCGTCCCGGGGCAGCATCAAAAACGTCTCGAGCAGCATCAAGAGCAACAACGTCACGGAGCAGTATCCACAAATCAAAATGTAAGTACACACACAATTTTTGGGTTTCCCTTTTGAGCTTTAAGGTTCCTCCCCAAGTGAGATTTGTGTATGCGACCGGCTCATCCCTTCCCCCACACACCAACCTTTAAGGTAGCTGCATTCTGACTTCTCTGTGTTTGCATTTATTTTGTTCAAAAATTTATCTGCTCCTTTCCACACGCAAAAGCCTACTCTCCTTGAGTTTTATGTGTGCGTAAGAGTTTCAGTGTGTTTCGCACATGGACCTCGGTTTTATAGTTTCCTTCGGAAGGACTTTTCCGCGAGTGGAGTCTGTACTGATAACATCCAGGAAAACATTCCCTTGAACGTGTGCTGGGGTGTGACTCCAACGTTTAGAAACGAGCGCATAGTTTTATAAAAAACCGCTAGCTAATCCTCCCGCCCCTCACATGTTCTAATTGTTAGCTTCTGTTTTTAAATGCATTGGTGCTACTGTAAAGCGGTAGTGATGCTGAATAATTTTTAAAGTTTTTTACAAAGCCATTAGTATACTGAATGAATCTAAAGCATTGGCAAGTCTGCATCTTAATTTGTTAAAATAAAGAAAATAATTCATCTTTTATTCTTTTATTTCCAGGATAATGGAATACGAACACGATTTTTTTTACATCCTCTACCCCTATGTATCAGTTTTTAATCAAGTTTTCATTCGTTCTACAGTACACAATGAACAACTCTTCCGATAATGAACGGTTTACGTGTGGCAAGATGTTTCTGCGTGCGCTCGCACAACTTGAAAAAGGACACATTTTAATAGTCCCGTCTCACGAAGGAGAGAAGCAATTAGTGTATGTGCTGTTGAGATTTAACTGAGAACCCCTAAATTTCTGAAACACTTTATGACAAACACACACTGTTACTTTAAATCATTTTTGCTATCACAACCCACCGGCACAAGGGCGTACTTTAATTTAAATTACTGGGTTTAAAAAATTTAATTTTTTCTAAATGGCAACATTCCTATTTTAGCATTAAGCTTTGTAAAAATATGTTTTGGGAGCATGCATGAATTGCACTGAAGTCCAAGTGAAAAAATCATTTCATTATACTTCTTAATTGACATGGAAATCTAACCACCTAGAATATAAAATGACTTCGTAATAGCTAATAGCCATGTGGTGTTGAAGATATCAAATTGAATTGTATACCCCTTCAATCATAAAAGATTTCTCTTTTCTCTGCCAGAAATTCGGGATGCTCTCCCCAGGGAGAAACGCGTCCGCCACAAGAGCAGCGCGCACCCATTTCCTGTCTGCATATGTACGATTTCCCTCTCATTGTGACTTTTTTCCTACAGTTTTCCCCAGGAGAACTCTTAGTTGCCGTGGGTATATTTGACGTGCGCTAAATAGGTGTTGCACACAAACCTTGGTCTATCATCTCTCCCGAAAGAATAGTACCGCAGACAGACCACTCACGTCTACCCCATGGCGGGTAAAGATTCGGTCCACAACCGGGGATCGAACCACCTCAGTCTGGACTTATCGCGGTCTAGGCAGTGCATTACCATCTAGACACTCGATCCACAAATAGAAAATATAGCCCTCCCCTGATATCACTGAAAACAGTTTGATCTTTATACAAGAGGGGCTTTTTCTTGCGCGTGTGCTATTTCCATTTTCCCGCGTCATAGTTCTCATACTCATAAATGACGCATTCTTTTTTTTTCTTCTTTTTTTTTAAAATTTGCTCTGGGGCTAGAGCTTCGAGTTTCGAAAAGGTGGGATTTTTGCATATGCCACCGTTTTTACTTTCAACTGACTTCAGGAATGATGACTATTTTTGGTTTTACAATTTTCTTTCATTACGGGGATAACAGAACAACATTCATGTGCTTTCTTTCATTCCATCCCCGTGTGTATGCAATTTTGTAAATTTTTCATCTGTTCCCACCTGAATCACAATGACCTACCATCTAAAAATCAGAACGGTTTTAAGGACCACGCAAGATTCGCAAGGCTAAATAACGATACCAGCTTGCACCGCATTTCCTTTCGAGCATGAAATTGTGTCATCCTGCCTATCATCATGCAAAGGCTTACTCTTTACGAAAAAGCGGAATAGGTTTTAACGAATGCGCAAGATGTTTTCTGCGCGCATCGGACACAAGACCACGGTTATGTAGTCACAATATGGGGGGAACTTAGGGCGATTGGAGGGATACGTCTTGAACGCTCAGACAGTAACTATTGTTTGTCAAAGGAATGCAAATGCGTTACTGATAACTGGGCAGGGAAGGGGGGAGGTCCTCGTAAAAGGAATGCACTATTACAGTTCGATCCGGCCGATAGATCACAAGCACAATGTTCAAACCACCTGCCAACCCCGACCTACTAAATAAGTTTCGAAAATTTTGGGGTTTCTTTTAATTCTTGTTCTTTCAAAAGAAATGAAATAGCTTTTTATGTGCTTTTTTTGTTTCATACAGTCCATTGTGTTATGCATTTTTGTAATTTTTGTCATCTGTTTACCAACGCACACACAGGCTATTCTTAAGAAAGGCGGAGCAGATTTTAACAAGAGTGCAATTGTTCTTCGTGCATATCACACGCGGGAACCTCGTTTTATCTTCTCATCCGAAGGACGTTTTGATCCATTAGACAATGCCCTTAGATCAACGCGTTCTAACCACGAAGCTCCCTCCCCTACTCCCTCCCTCCTTCGCCCATGTCAGTTTGAATCAGCACAAACAATTTCCTTTACGCCCCTCCTCCCCTCCATTTAATATTAAACCAACAAAAAAACCCAAACAAAACCCAAGGCAATCCTAGGTGAGCTAATTTGTTATCCCTACCAATACAAACAGACTTCTCAAGTTTCATTTTTTTTCCTTTTATTTCGAGGATAAATGGATTAAGCAATCGTGTGCCTTTTTTTTTACAATCCTGGCCCCCTGTTTATGCGGTTTTTGTAAATAAAGGAATTAGAGCCTCACGAGCGTTTTTACATCCAGTTCCCCCGTGTGTACGTTTTTGCAAAGTTTGTCATCTATTCTCATATCTCCACATTGGCCAACTCTTTCGAAAAGCGGAACATGATTTAACGTTAGCGCAAGATATTCTGCGTGCGTCAACACACGATAGGCTCGATTTAGAGTCTAGTCGGAAGATATCTGCGGAGAGTGGAGCTGCACTGTGTTAAAACTCCAGGAAAGAATTCCTATTGAACGGAAATCCGAGCTCTGGATCAATCAGATTGCGAGCACAAAGTTCAAAACCACTACTACCCCCCCCCCCCCCCCTGTCCCCCCTCTTTAGGAACCATGAATGTGCTCAAATGTGCAAAGTTTTTTTGAGGGTGGGGCTTGTTCAGATACATTGATACATTTGAAGTGACTGAATTGTGTTTGATCATGTAAACTGTGGGGATTGCTAAGAATGTTTTTTTGTTATGCTGTTTCAGAGTTCTGGTGCCGAACCAAAGTACCAAGCAGCGCAACGGCCCTGAAGTGACCAGTTTCCAGACTACAGGTACCGGTAAACGAGGAAGAGGGCAAATTGAACCAGATTGGGCTTAAACAAAAAAATGAATCCAAGTATGGTTAGTTCCTCAAAGAACTTTTTTGTCCTTCATATATCGACTTGCGGGACTAGCAAATATTGTATTGCTTTCTCAGCAGAATCAAACCAAACGATACTAAAATAACCTTCATCATGATAATTTATCCCTCGAAATGTTTTTTTCCTCTTCTAAAAAGCTCGGAACAGCAACTACTGTCTAATAAGAACAAAATCGCTTGCGCTGCGTCAAGCGCCGTTTAAATCGGGTCCACACAACCACTTCAGCATGGGAGAGAAACGGTTTTATCTTTTAAGCCCTAAACCCACAACCAGCAGACACTCCCTAGCACCTACCTCACAGCAGCACACACAACTCACCAAAACACGCCCCCACGGACACCACCTATAGATAACTTATTTAGATAGATAGAATTATTTCTTGGCAAAAAAAAGGCAGGTGAAATGGACTCAAGAAGGAAAAGTAAAGACAAGGTGATTACATGAAGAAAAGGACAAGGCAAAACATGAGAGGATAGAAAAGAGGGAAAATTTCTTTGCACAGTTTCCAGAAGGTGAATACTATTTATACTGATAGTCCCCCCCCCCCACACACACACACACACACATCCCACATGGGGGACTTTTTTTAAAAGATAGAAAATAGGTAAATATGTTCTATAAATTATCAGCCTTGGGAACCTCGTGTCGGAGACTACAAAGAATAAAATTGCAAAATAAGACAATTGAATAGTCGATGATTTTGGCCCCGAGTTAAAAACAAAATCCCACAAATGACTTTACGAAGGATTTTGGTCATGAGATAACTCTACCCAGGACTGTACGTCGCAAAATTCCGAGAGAGCAGTCCAACTTTGAAGTTTTCTGATGATTGATTGGAAATCTGAGAGAGTAGTTCAAGTCAAAGATATTTTTTGTTTGTTTTTATGATAGCAAAATTGGTAACGAGTTTCGGGGTATTGTTAACAAATCTGAGTGATGAATTTTACCAGTGCTATACAATTCCAGGCCTTCTGTCTGTCTGTCTGTCTGACTGTCTGTCTGTCTGTCTGTCATGTCTCATTCCTCTCCTCTCTCATCTCTATCATCTCTCTCTCTCATCTCTCCGTTTTCCCTCCCTCTCCCCCTCTCTCTCTCTCTCAGTCTCCGCTGTCTCTTTCCTGTCCTGTCTGTCTCTGTATGTTTTGTGTGTGTGTGTGTGTGTGTGTGTGTGTGTGTGCGTGTGGTGTGTGCGTGCGTTGTGTGTGTGTGTGCGGTGTGTGTGAGATGCGTGGGGTGTGCGTTCGTGTGTGTGAGTGCGTGTGTTGTGCGCGCGCGCTCTTTTGTGTGTCTGAGTGTGTGCATTTGCTTTTACGAGGGTTTGCTTGTGTACGTGCGGGCGAGCGTGCGTGCGTGTGTGTGTGTGCGCGTGTGTTTGTGTGCGTGCGAGCGTGTGTGTGTTGTGGGGAGGAGGTACCCCTGTTGGAAGGAGAGGTAAGGAAGGGAAAGGGGTGCTTAGGAGGGGTCGGGTAGATCCGTGAAATAGAAAAACAGAGGCTGGCTATTTTTCTTACACCGTTTATTTTGGACTTTTTTTTTTAAACGAATGGCGCTTGTTCAAAAGTGTTTCTGATTTCATGGGAACAGCAAAACTGTTAAAGCAACTTGCACAAAAATGCTTCCGGCTTAAAATTGCTTCAGTTTTGACCATAATGGAATAAGCTCTTACAAGTGCTTTTTAAAAAATCAAACATCCAGTCTCCGTGTGTATTGCGTTTTTTTCGTGAATTTCACCCTTACCCACAGTCCACACAAAGGCCGTACACTTTGGAAAAGCGGAAAAGTTTTTTAACGTGTGCGGAAGATGTACTGTGTGTGTTCACACATACTCGCACCTCCTCTGGTTTACAGTGTTATTCGAAAGAGTTTGCGGCGCAGAAGAAAAGATAGTAACACCTTAAGAAATTTGCAGCTAACGAAGTCCAGTGCACAAGCCGTACCTGTCCACGCAGGATGTGATTTTTTGATTCATAAGCTCCATGCATTTTCGAAGCTATGTACCGTTGTGTCTACAGCTACAAACCCGTTTGTCTAAGAGCTAGTTGTGTCCACATGTCCCTCAGACCGACCAGCTGACAGACAACCCTTGCATGCTTGTTGACTAACACTTGGCTAACATCAACCCTAACCCTGGCCCCCACATGTGGACACACATAGCAGGAAGATAAAAATGGTTGTAAGCTGACACAATGGCTCAATTTTTTTCTTCTTTCTTTGCGCTGTTGGTGGGTGGAGGGGGTGGGTTTTTAGAGTAAGATGTTCTGCGTGCCTTTCGCACATGGAACTTCAGTTTATAGTCGCATCCAAAGAAGATTTTTGAGGAGTGAGTTTGGCACTGATAACTCCAGAGGAAAAAATCCGCTGAACGAGACTTAACACGGGTTAGCAGAATCACGAGCGCGATGCCAACTCTCTAACCAGCCAGGCTATCCCTCCCCTTAAGAGAATAGAGGGAGAGAGGGGGAGAGAGAGGGAGAGAGAAAGAGAGAGAGAGAGAGGGGAGGAAGAGAGAGAAACGGAGAGTGGAGAGAGAGCGAGAACGGAGAGTGGGAGAGAGAGCGGAGAAGAGAGAGAGAGCGGAGAGGGAGAGAAGTGAGCGGAAAGGGAGAGAGAGAGCGGAGAGGGAGATGAGAGAGCGGAGGAGGGAGAAGAGGCGGAGAGGGAGGAGAGAGAGCGGAAGAGGAGAGAGAGAGAGAGAGAGAGAGAGAGAGGAAGAGTGTGTGTGTGTGTGCGTGTGTGCGTGGTGTGCGTGTGTGTGTGTGTGTGTGTGTGTGTGTGTGCGTGTGTGTGTAAGTGTTCTGCATGCACACCTAAGGAATGGTATACCACAGGCATTTGTCATCGCCAGTGTTATCTCCCCCGCCCCATTGTGATAAGGAAAATTTTCAGCTGTTTGATGTAGGGATTTAAAAATTGAATAGTAAAGAAAAAATCGCTGACATTTTGGAAAAAATGGGGGTAAAGCATTGAAGCGTCACACAAAGAAACCACTGTAGTTTGTATAAAAGAAAAGGTCCCTGCACCTTTTATTTACCTACCTTTCGTTAGAAAAAGCCAGATAGCTCGGTTGTCAGAGCACTTGCGCTCCCTAAGTTTAGGTAAAGCAGTGTTGAGCGTGGGGAAGGGCGGCCGTTCGGGCGTCTTCGTCTTCCGTACAGTCCCCCGCAGTTCACCAACTTGTAAATGGGCCTGCCGTCTTTATGGGGCAGGACGTAAAGCACGATTGAGATGAGATAGGCGCAGCCTTTAAGATGCTGGTCCTTAGAGAACTTGAGTTTTCCGACACCTCGCTCCCCCAACGACCGCATAGGCTATAGGAGTATCTTTACCTATTTTTTAATTAGTACAAGCAGTTTTCCTCTTTGCTTCACAAAACTTGAACCATAAAGCTTTTTGTATTTTATTTTATAATGGGCAAAAGATTGCAGAAATCTTGTAGTGCTGTGTCCCGTTACCGTAGTTTGTTCTTGCCTTTAGCTTTGCCATAGGTCAGGGACATGCCCATTACCCAGGTTTTAGGCACTCCCAGCCCATTGATAGACCTGCTTCATCTCATTTCCTTCGTAGCAATCTTTGATTTTTCAACAAAAATAACGGCATAAGATGATAAAATTTTTGAAAAGAAAAGAATAATTAGGGTAAATAATCAGTCCTTACAAAAAATACAAGAAAACCCAAGAAAACCTCGTTGTATTGGCAAGACAAAAGTGAACGATTTTTATATGGATTTCTGGTTTCTTGCATTTGCCCAACCTTTGTACTGTATCTGCTATGTCCATTTGTGCTCATTTTCAGCAAGTATGGAACTTCCATTTCACATGTCTACAGTAAAAAAAGAAATTCCAGTTTAGCAAATGTTGTGAAATAATGTATTCCAGCAGATCACTGTGACAATACAGTGTGGTACAGGTTGTCGGTTTTTGTTCAGCCTGTCTTATTGCTTTCACCTTTGTACCCAAATGAAACCTGGGTTGTGTAAAACTAGAACATGTAGTGTAGTCTGGGTTGTTGTATTTTTTGATAGTTGGTTGTAAACTTTTACAACAGCTGTACGAAACACATGGCTGTATTTGTTGTTGTTGTGAGTGCTTTAAATCACTGTGTTCAAGCTGAAGAAAAACGTGCCTTTCAGTAAGCATTGCTGGTGGACAGCTAGTCTTGTATTTAAAGAGCTTGCCACTTTTGAATTTTTTTCTTGTCATTCACAACTTTGACAATTATGTGTTGAAACATGAATAGTTTTCTTGGACTTAGTTACCTCAAGTTCTTTCTTTTTTTTCTTTTTTTTTTGCCCTTATAGGCTGTACTTCATTTAAAGTACTGAGTGCAAAGTGAAGCAGTTTAATGCGACGCCTTTTTTTTTTTCTTTTTAATTGCAGCTAACATTTGGGTATTTTTATCTCGTGTATTCCCTATTTTTGCTATGTTTTTTAAAAAAAAAAAATTCCCAAAATAAGCCTGCGGAAGTAGAAGCTGAAAATACACTTTCAAAACCCATCTTGAGCCCTTCATTTGGGGAATGATAGAGGATTTTTACACAAAGATGTTAGTTGTAATTAGCCGTTTCCCATGTTTTCCTGTTTTTCTTACACCCCTTACACAACTGATGAAAAATCTGAAAAAATGTTTTGTAGGTTTGGTTTTTTTTTTTAAATTTGGGGAAAACACACAGACACTTGGCTACCCACACGGGCTTTCTTTTCTGAAAAAATAAAAAATTTGCGCAACTTTTAAAAAAAAAAAACATTCAACCCCATGTTTTTCACCACCCATTTTAAGGGGATTTTGCTTTTGGCTGTAAAGATTACACGGCTGGAACGAAACGTTTGTTGCACTTTTATGTTTGAAATCTAATTTGGAAAACACAACATTCTGGTGTTTTTTTTCCCCAAAAAGGATGAAAATTCAAAAGCAAACGAAAAGTCAGGGGGTCGCATTGTTCACGGGGTCAGAGCATTGGGGAAAAACCTACCCCCCCCCCTTCAGCCAAAAAAGAAGGCGGGATTGGGGGTTGGGGTAGGGCTCGCAGCTGATAGAGAATAAAACGGCAAAAGCTTGTACACAGGCCGTCAAACCTTGATAAAATGTCTTTTCAAATCTGATGAAATTTCCCAAAAAAAAGTAATATGTTCAAGTGCAAATGTGAAAAAATGTAAAATGTTCTAAAAATCTGTAATTTCTACAAATCTGCAAAATTTTTATAAAAAAATAAAACAAAAACTTGACAGGGTCTTTGTTCAAGTTATTTCATTAAGGACTGTTTGGTGTAGAGTTTGTGCGCAAATCCGGCAACCATCTGTCTGTCTGTAGTCCTCCTCTCTCTCCTCTCCTCTCCCTCTCTCTCTCCTTCCTCTCTCTCTCTCTCTTTCTCTCTCCTCCCCTTACCCTCTTCCCTCTCTCTCCTCTTCTCTCCTCTCTCTCTCTCTCCTCCTCTCTCCCCTTCTCTCTCTCTCTCTCCTCTCTCTCCCTCCCTTTCTCCTCTTCCTCCTCTCTCATTAAAATTTTCGGTTCAAGTTTTTCTTTTCTTTTAGAGTTTTTTTATTCTCTCGTCTCTCTGCTCCTTCCTCATTTCTTTCTCTCTCTCTCTCTCTCTCCTCTCTCTCTCTCCCCTCTCTCTCTCTCTCTCTCTCTCTCTCTCTTCAATTGATTTCCTTATCTATCTTCTCCTTTTAGCCAAACCCATTTTACAAAATGCACAGACTTTATCGAAGCGAATATCAATCTCCCCCTCCCCCTCCCCTTCCCCCACTCTCTCTCTTTCCTTTTTCTTTTTTTCCCTTTCTCTCTCTTCTCTCTCTCTCCTCCCCCTCTCTCTCCTTCCTCTCATCCCCCCATATCTCTTTCCCATTTTTCTTTTTTTCCTTTTCCTCTCCCTCCTCTCCCCCTCCCCTTTCTAAATTCCTTTCTCTCTCTCTCATTTGTCACTTTGTTTTTTTTTTTAAATTCATCTATCTCCTCATTTTGAAAAACCCTCTTTATACAAAATGTCAAAACTTTTTCGAATCGAATGTCAAATCCTCCCTCTCTCTCATCTCCCCTCCTCTCTCTCTCTCTCTCTCTCCTCCTTCCTCTCTCTCTCCTCTCTTCTCCTCTCTCCTCTCTTCTCCCCCTCCCTCTCCCTCCTCTTTTCTCTTTTTTCTCTCTCTCTTTTTCTCTCTTTGTTTCTCTCCTCCCCTTTCCCTCTCTCTCTCTCTTCTCTTCTGTTTTTCCCCCTCTCTCTCTTCTCTCTCCTCTCTCTCTCTCTTCTCTCTCTTTTCCCCCCTCCCTCTCTATCTACCTATCGATCTATCATAAGAAAAAAAATTTTAAATTTTCTAGTCCCTCTATCTCGCTCTCTCTTCTTTTTAAATATTATATATAAAATATATATAATAATATATATCCCCTCTCTCAAAAACCCCTCCTCTTTCCCCCCTATCTATCTCCCCCTCTCTCTCCCTTCCCCCTCCCCCCCCCTCTCCGCTCTCTTTTCTTTCTCCCTCCCCCTCCCCTTTCTTTTTTTCTTTCTCCCTTCATTTGTACTTGTTTTTTTTTTTCTTTTTTTACTTCCTCTCATTTCAGCCCAAACTCATTAACAAAATGCACAAACTTTATCGAAGCGAATGTCAAAAGTAATAATTCCTTCACCCCTTCCCAACACTTATGATTCCATGTGAAAGATGGAAAAAAACAAGAGGAGAGGGTTTTGGAAAATTTGGGGGGGGGGAAGGTTAAAAAAAATTTAAAGGGGAGAGAGAAAGGGGGAGAGAAAAGGGGGGGAGGAAAAAGGGGAAGACAGACAGACGGAGATACGGGGAAAAATAAAACGAGAGAGAGGAGAAGAAAAAGAGAGAGAGAGAGGAGAGAGAGAGAGGAAAGAGAGAGAGAGAGAAGGAAAAGGGAGAGGAGAGAAAAGGAGAAAAAGGGAGAAATCGAACTCGAACTCAACGATTTATTCAAAAAAAGGCCATTGGGCCCATCATAAAGGGGGGGTTGCCGAACTGTTTAGTTTTTTGGTTTAAAAAACACACACACACCACCAACCACACACAACACACAACAGAGACCAACATGTTTTTGTATAACAAAAGTCACTACAAAAATAGACTTAGGAAACATTTTCTCTCTTATTCGAAAGCTTTACACAAATAGAAAATGAGGCTGGCAAAACCCAGGGGACTTGAAAAGCAGAGTAAAAAAAGGGCTAAATAAAATTTGGCTGTCTACTAATTTTTAACAGGGGTGTAGTTCTGCCTAAATCCTCAAAACTGGGCACACAAAAACAAAATATACTTTACCTCCGAGCTTGCTTACATAATGGCATAACAGCCGAGGTCGTCAATACCCTTTCTCTTATTGAATTTATGAAAATTTTATCTATACACCCCTCTAAACTTAACATATTCTTTTCAAAAAGTATATCCAAACAATTTTAATAAGGTTTGACACATGCAACTTTAAAGTCTGTAATTTGAAATCTTTCATGTTTTGTATATGATTACTCCTTTTCTGCCACGGGAGTCAATCAATCTTTGCCTGAAACGTTAATAAAACCCCTACAAAATTTCCCGACTCCTTGATTGAGCCAAAAAAATCCAAACCCGATTCACACAAAAAGTACTTTTGTGTTTCCCAGTTTTTTTTTTTTTCCCCTTTTCATCTAATCATAAAGCACTTGTAGGGTTTAAAAAAGGTGCCTGCCTTTATTCAAGCAGAATCTTAAAACCCAAATCAATGCATTTCAAAAGCATTTAAAAGAGAGGGTACTATTATTTTACTAAAACAAAATCATTAGGGGACGTCTATTAAAACCAAAAACTGCTTTAAAGCAAAGAGGGGACTGATTCCAAAGTGTTACAGCTGCATCCCCCCCAGATTTCTCACCAATAACAGTGGTTGTATTGTGCTCAAATATCTTAATGAACAATCAAAAAAAAAATTTTATTCAATATTGTAGTTTTTTCAAAAAAAAATAACAAGCTTCGTTTTTCCTCGACTTGCCAGATCTTTTCAGCAGTTGTGAAGCAATTAGTAGAAAAACAAATTCCCAAAAATTTTTAAACATTTCCAGGCATGATATTTCCATTTTACAACCCTTTTTTATGAGCAGGGTAAAATCCCCCTTTTCTGAATACAACGAATTTCCTTACTCAGATTAAAACCCTTTTAAAATCCATGCCGGCAGCACTTTTAAGCTTTTTAAGCCACGACTGTTTCAGTAGCAGATAACATCATCGAAGCAGAAAAAAAAACTCTGAAAATCTTGGGGGAAAAAGCACCCTGTTTACCATTATTGATGATGTTCTGGGTAACTCATTGATAAAAACAGAAAACAATAAGGGGCTACATACATCACCCTGTTTAACACCAGTGGTACAGTATATTATGTCATTCACTTTAGTTCCACATCTTATTCTGCTTCTGACATTCTGATACATGGCTCTCAAACATCGTAGTAGTTTATCCTTCACACCATTTTTTAGGAGAATAGGCCACAACAAGTTCCTGTTAACAGAATCAAATGCTTTTTCAAAGTCAATAAATGCTACATAGAGCTTACGGTTATGAGCAAACTGTTTCTGTACAAACGCAAGCAGAGTAAACATACGATCTATAGTGGAGTATCCTCTCTTAAAATCAGCTTGGTGCTAACCTGTAATATTATTCTTCATAACCCATTCTTGTAACCTATTGTTAATAATAGTACTATATATCTTACTACTTATGTCAGTAAGATAAATTTCCCGGTAGTTATTAGGGTTATCAACATCACCCTTTTTATGCAATGTTAGTATTATAGATTCAGCCCAGTTATCTGGAAAAAGACCATCATCAAAAATTTTGTTGAATAGTTTTAGAAGGAAAAGCACACTATTTTCATCTCCATATTTAAGCAATTCACCAATGATTTGATCAGGACCGGCTGCTTTCTCACTCTTTAATTTTCTAAGTGCCCCTAATATTTCATCTTTAGATATGGGACGATCAAAATCGTCCTCAGTTCCATCACTGTCAACATCAGTAATCATGGAGTTGGCTAATGAGTCTTTCTCCAACAGGGTTTTGAAATGTTGAAACCATCTGTCAACTGATATACTATTCTTTGGCTGACTTTTTCTAAATGACGCCTTCTTAACACTTTTCCAGAACTGGATTTGAGAAGAGATAGATGACATCATATCTGCAAGTAAGGTCTTATTATACTGTTTCTTTTTTCGTTCAAGCATGCATTTATATTCCCTTCTTGTGACACAGTACACGTTTTTGTCCCCATTTCTTAATGTTTTTCGGAAAGTCTTCAGAAGTTTTCTGACCTTATATTTCATACTTTTACATTCATTATCAAACCAAGTATCATTTGATGGACCTTTATTGATATGTACCTGTTTCTTCATACATTCAGCACTGGCTTTTATGAAACCATTAAACAAATCTTAAGCTTCATTAATGTTCTCATCAATCATCTGAAAGGCATTAATAAAAATTTCACACATGTTCACATCCTGGAGATTTTCTTTATAAACTGAGAGTTTGTTTTCATCCCATACAAACTTTTCCATAACAGATGGCTCCACAGTTTCCACACCTGTATTACATACTGAGAGAGAGAGAGAGAGAGAGAGAGAGAGAGAGAGAGAGAGAGAGAGAGAGAGAGAGAGAGAGAGAGAGAGAGAGAGAGAGAAAGAGGAAGAACAAGAACAAGAAAGAACATGAAAAATAAGAATGCGGAGAAGAAGGCGAAGAAGAAGAAGAATGCGAAGAAGAAGAAGAGTGCAAAGGAGAGTGAGAAGAAGAATGCGAAGAAGAAGAATGCGAGAAGAAGAAGAATGCGAAGAAGAAGAATGCGAAGAAGAAGAAGAATGCGAAGAAGAAGAAGAATGCGAAGAAAGAAGAATGCGAAGAAGAAGAACGAGAAGAAGAATAATCCGAAGACGAAGAGTGCAAAGAAGAAGAATGCGAAGAAGAAGAAGAAGAAGAACCACCACCACCACCACCACCACCACCACCACCACCACCACCAACAACAACAACAACAACAACAACAACAACAACAACAACAACAACAACATTAACAACCACAACGAGAAGAGCAAGAAGAACAAGAAAAAGAAAAAAGAAGAGGAAGGAGAGGGAACAAGAGAATGAAGAAGGACAACGACAACAGCAACACCACTACCACCACCACCACCACCACCACCAACAACAACAACAGCAACAACAACACAGTAACAACAAGATCAAGAAGAAATGCATGGATGTTTATTGGGTATCCTATTAATCACGAACACATGTAGTACCTATACTCTAACCTGTAGCTTGGATTCATCATCTGTCTGTTTCCCCCTTTCCTTCCACGTACGTTCTCACTCTGTTTCTTTTCAGGTTTCTCTGGAGTTCTCGACTTTGACTTAACTTAACTTTGGTTATCTTTGTCACCCCCCACCCCACTCCCAACCCCCTTCCACCTGCCCTTGCCCTTTCTTCTTCTTCGAAGTCTTCTGTCTTTGTAATCCTCTTTGTATTCTTCTTGTTCTTGTTCTTGTTCTTCTTCTTCTTCTTCTTCGTCTTCTTCTTCTTCTTCGCATTCTTCTTCGTCTTCTTCTTCTTCTTCTTCTTCTTCTTCGCATTCTTCGCATTCTTCTTCTTCTTCGCATTGTTCTTGGTATTTTTCTTTTTCGCATTCTTCTTTCTATGTATTCGTGTTTATATTATTATTATTCGCATTTTTCTTTATATTTTTCTTCTTCGTAATCTTCTTTCTCTGTATTCTTCTTTATCGTCTTCTTCTTCTGTGTATTCTTCGTGTATTTTTCTTCTTTGCATTTTTCTCTGCTATTTTTATTTCGTCATTCTTCTTCTTCTTCTTCTTCTTCTTCTTCTTCTTCGCATTCTTCTTCTTCTTCTTCGCATTCTTCTTCTTCTTCTTCTCCTCCTCCTCCTCCTCCTCCTCCTCCTCCTCCTCCTCCTTCTCCTCCTCCTCCTCCTCCTCCTCCTTCTTCTTTTTCTTCTTCTTCTTCTTCTTCTTCTTCTTCTTCTTCTTCTTCTTCTTCTTCTTCTTCTTCTTCTTCTTCTTCTTCTTTTTCTTCTTATTTGCATTATTCTTTTCACTCTTCCTCTTCTTTTCATTCCTCTCCTCACTCCTCCTCTAATTTTTCTTTGCATTTGCCTTCTTTGCATTCTTCTTATTCACATTATCGGCCCACTCTCCTCATTCTTATCCACTTTTTCTTCTGCGTATTCTTCTTTGCGTTCTTTTTTCAGTTAAATTCCTCTTTGTATTATTATTCTAAATCGTCGCATTCTTTTTCTGCATCGTCTTCAAATGTTTCTTCAAAATTGTTCTTCTTCAGATTTTTTCTGATCCCCTTATTCTTGAAACTCGTTTTCAGTTGTTTTCCTTGAAAGTATTATTTTCTTCTACACCGTTCGTTTTTGTTCAACTCCCTCTTCAGATTCTTTCAAAAGCTTCGGTTATTTTTATTCTTCTTGTTTTGTGCACTCTCTTTGTCCCGAAATGAGTGGCTCCGTGAAATGAGACTGTTCCCAGATCTGTCTCCCAGGTGACAATGAAAACCACTGCTGTCCTCTGGTTAGTTTCCCTTTTTTAGACCTCAGTGTCCATTTGTTCGGAAAATTAGACAGACAGACAGACACAGAGAGACAGAGACAGACAGAGGTACCGAGAGAGAGACGAAGGAGAGGGAGAGACAGACAGCGAGACAGAGAGACAAAGAGCGAGGAGGGATAGGGGGAGAGAGAGACAGACAGATAGATATATATATATATATATATATATATATATATATATATATATATATATATATATATATATTCATATATATATATATATATATATATATATATATATAGAGAGAGAGAGAGAGAGAGAGAGAGAGAGAGAGAGAGAGAGAGAGAGAGAGAGAGAGAGAGAGAGAAAATTTTATGAGGGTAATAGAATAAGTAGAGATGTTTTTGTTGTTTTTTGCATTCAGCCCCCAGAGATAAAGCAAATACGCAACAGACACATATATAAGCAAAGTGAAACGTAATCATCATAGTAAAAACATAGGACAATGACAATGACAATATTTCATTGTCTATAGCATTACAGCCCTTTAGACAAGGGGGATAATAACCAAATTCAAAGTACGAAAAAAACCCAATTAATTTCACACACATAGGAGAGAGAGAGAGAGAGAGAGAGAGAGAGAGACAGAGACAGAGACAGAGACATAGAGACAGAGAGACAGAGAGAGAGAGAGGCCAACAGACAGACAGACAGGCAGACAGACATACAGACATACAGACAGTAACATGTAGATACAGACCCCCAAAAAGATAGGGGGAAGAACAAAAGTGATCACGCGAGAAAGCAGTTAGAGAGACAGACAGACACAGGGACACAGAAACACAGAGAGAGGAGAGATAGAGGGGGCGGGGGCTAGAAAGAGAAAGAGAGAATAAGAGGAGAGGGAAAGAGAGAGAGAGAGAGAGAGAGAGAGAGAGAGAGAGAGAGAGAGAGACAGACAGACAGAGAGAGAGAGAGAGAGAGAGAGAGAGAGAGAGAGAGAGAGAGAGAGAGAGAGAGAGAGAGAGAGAGAGAGAGAGAGAGATGGAAAACGGAAAGCAACAAAGTGGAGACAGAAACAAATACCAAACAGCTACAATGAAGGGGGGTAACTCAGTGTGACAGACAGGGGTCCAAAAGAAACGACTACAGAGAACATCTTCATATAGCCAACCCCCAAAAAAACCAATCAAAAACCGTTCTTTCTGTTCTAAAAGAATGAATGAAAAAGTAATGAAATCGCTAAGCAAAAAGAAGAATGATAACAAAGCAAAGAACGGATATCAGGTTAATTCAGCATGCATGAAATTTCATTGTCCATCTCACCCATAAATCACTCGTGCGGTATACAATCGCTGCTGGTTCGGGGGGTTTTTGTTGGTTTTTTTTGTTGTTGTTGTTGTTTTTGGGGGTGGCACTGAAAAGGGTTAAAAGGTTTGTTATTGCACTCGTCTAGATTCCAAACGGAACAAACTGTATTCGGCATATCTTGTAGGGGAAACAAGTTCATAAGGACAGCAACGACAACAACAAAAGCGAAAATAACTGCAACAACAGCAACAACGACAATGATGATTATCATGACAACGATGACGATAACGATGTTGGTGGTGGTGGTGGTGATGATGACGATGGTGATGGTGATGATGATGATGATGATGATGATGATGATAATGAAGACGATGACGACGATGACGATTGCGATGATGATGATGACAATGGCTATTTATTTAAAACTGCTTTTGCGATGATTCCATCTTTCTAGGGAATTGTGGATTTGGAAGAGATGTTGGTCCATTCACTTTTGGCAGATTAATACAAAGTAACTGACTTAAGCAATGAATGGTCATCTATTATCTGCACTTTTAGCCCGACATGTAGCTCAGTAGTATAACTATTGTGTTGTAGTATAATTATAGGATTGCGCTGAACTGATATGGGTTGGGTTGCACAGTGTTGAGCTGCATTAGTCTTTTCTTCCTGATGTTACCAACCCTGTCATATTATATCTTGGCCTGGAGTTGAGAGTTGTTCTCCAGGTAAAGATGACGTTGCAATTTACCCCTGTCTCCCCTTGTAGTTGTTTTCCATTCACACCTGTTTCTGTTGGTTTTATGTTTTCTGCTTTGGGTTGTTTTTTGTTGGGGGGGGGGGGCGTTTGGGGGAGAGGGGTGGGGTAATTTTGCTTCTTGTAGTTGTTGTTGTTTTAATTTTTGGTTTGGTTTTGTGGTTATTTGAGGGCATGGAGGTGGGTGCTTTTTTCAGAGATATTTGCCAGTAACACTGTTCATTTTCCTGTGAGTTTTTCTTACCTGTGCTGGAGACAAAGTACATGTCAGTAGAACACTGGCCTGAAAATCTGACAAGTGTATGAAGAAAGGGGAAATCAATTCATGTACAGACAGGGCATGAACTCTTAACTTCTCAGTTGTTTCATCTAAGACGAACTGCCTAAGCACTAAACTACTGATCAAAACGGATTTGTCTACAACTGTGCTTATAAGAACTAGCCATGATCTCTCTCTGTCTCTCTCTGTCTCTCTCTCTGTCTCTCTCTGTCTCTCTCTCTCTCTCTCTCTCTCTCTCTGAGAAGGTACTGTAGAATAATCTGTTCTCCTGTCACATAAACAGTACAGAATTAATTACTATGGAAGGCGGTACCTCTGAACTCGGGCCTACACCTGGCCACATACTTCCCTAATGCTTTGTTTGCAAATCTGTAAATCATTGCCACACTGATGAAGGTGGTTCTCTGTGTGTGTGTGTGTGTGTGTGTGTGTGTGCCCACGTGAGTGCGTGGGTGTGGGTGAGTGCCTGATTATTTGACTGCACCTGCTCTCAGCTTGATTCTTGAGCATTTGGCAGTAGAGCATGGGAACACCCTGTGTAAATAAAAAATGTGTTCCTTGCTCTAGTAGGCAGGTTAAGGCTGTGCAACATAGAGGAAGGTATGCCTATAAAGATTTTTGGTTTGCTATTGATATATATATATATTTTTATTATAAGTTTGCCAGTAATACTGTTCTTGTTTCCCCGGGTTCTTTTACATGTCATATGCAAAATGTAGGGTACACATAAGTATCACACTCCTCTGAACAACTAACAAGTATACCAGGAAAATAGGAGAGACATTCATGTACAGAAAGGATTCAAGTTCACATCTTCTTTGTTTGATTTTTTTTAAAGAAGAGCCTCTTAAAACGTTAAACTTTGAATCACATCTGATTCTATAAAACTGTGCTAATAGGATATAGTCACAATGTGTATAAATCAATCTCTCTCTCTATTTATGTATCTCTCTCTTTCTCTGTCTGTTTCTCTCTCTCTCCTTCTGCCTCCTCTCTCCTCTTTCTCTCTCTCTCTCTCTCTCTCTCTCTCTCCCCCAAACTCTGTGTATTGTGGCCTAAGACCAATGTACATATTAAACACGTTCAGCGTTCAGCGTTCTCATCTTTCTTTCTCTCTCTCTCTCCTCTCTCCCTCTCATCTCTCTCTCTCCCATCCGTCTCTCTCTCTCCTCTCTCACTCTCTCTCTCCTCTCTCATCTCTCTCTCTCTCTCTCTCTCAGAATAACCTATGTTATGACATTTTACTTGCTATCTGATGACCTGGCTTTGATTCCTATTCAATGCGATATTTCCCCCTGTATTTAACATCAGTGCAGACTCCACTCTCCCCAAAATTCCTTCGGATGAGACTATAAGCCTAGGTCCTGTGCGCAAACGCACCCAGAACATCTTGCACACACTTTAAATCATGTTCTGCTTTTTGCAAGAGTAGGCCACTGTGTACCGGTGGGAACAGATAACAGAATTTACAAACCACATACACACTGGGAGTGGTTGTATAAAATAATATAAGTGCTTATTCCAATATCCCCGATATCAAAGAAGAATTTTTAAAATCCCTCTCTCTCTCTCTCTCTCTTTTTCTCTCCCCTCTTCCCCCTCCCTTTCTCTCTCTCTCTCCTCTTCTCTCTCTTTCTCTCTCCTCCCTCTCTTCCTCTCTCTCTCTCTCAAGCCTACATTGGTTCCCGACATACACTGACATAATAAAAAACTAGGAAGGGGGACTTAACTAGCCTAACCCTGGCCACCCTCTTCACCCCTGCTTTGTTTTAAAACGTAACACATTTCCCCCACTGAGAGGTGGTTCTTGTTGTTGGGTGTTTGTGGTGTGTGTGTGTGTGTGGGGTGTGTGGTGTGGTTGTGGTTTTGTTTGTTTGTAAAAAGGGAAAGGAGCCCATAAACCTATGGGTCGTTGGAGTGAGGCATCAAGAGCTCACTTCCAAGGGGCCGCATATTGAGGGCGCGCCCATCTCCTCTCCCTCGCTGCTTTACCTTCCCTGATCCCAAAGAGGGCAGGTACCCCTTTACTGCTGGGTGAACTGGGGTTACTGTACTGAAGCCAAGGCGCGCAAACGGTCACCCATCCAAGGGTAACCACGCTGGATGCTCCGACCACAGAGCTATCCCGTATGTGTGTAGTCTTTTGTAAATACAGTTATGTATGTCTTTGTACGTTCTTCCTCCCAACTGCGAACTATTCTTTACAGCTTCCTTTTCACTTGGACAGATTAAAAGTTCTATTTTTGTGTGTGTTTTTTGTTAAAGATGCATTGATTTGCTTTGTTCTAATTATTGATGAAAAAATGTCTGCAATGCCAGATCTACTCTGCAAGTTTCAAGGACAGCGTACATTCAACTACAAACATGACTCTCCTCTTTCCTGTGAAACAGCAGGTAGCCTTTATGTTTCTTTTCTAAGCACTTCGTCTGTCAGCTTCTCTTACTGTTTCCTGACATAGTACCCCAATACAGTCACTGTGGATGACTCGGCAGTGTCCTCGTGCTATCTGAGTTTCCCTTAGGTTTCTTCAAGAATGTTTAAAAAAAAAAAAAAAAACTTCTGGCCGTCTGAATTCGTTTCCAACAAGCTATGCATATGTTTATGCTGTATTTGCAAGAAAAGCTCAAGATCTTGAAATAGTCTTTCAGTAACATTCACTTTTTATAAAGTCTTTGCAGGGAATAGGTAGGAGCTAAAAAAGCAATCGTATTTCTATTGTCTAACTTTGTCTGCCTATGTCTACTGTCGGTTTACCTTGTAAACACTATGAAGACATCCCAGTTGTCTATCTGGGTGATGTTTCAACATTTCAGTTGGCCCGATGCATGTGTTAGAAACTGCCAACCCCACGTGGAATAGCAATCTCTCTTCTCTCTCTCTCTCTCTCTCTCTCTCTCTCCTGCCTCCCGCCCCCCCCCCCCCCCCACTCACTCTCTCTCTCCTCTCTCTCTCTCTCTCTCCCCTCTGACAAACACACAAACACACACACACAAACAGACACACACACACACACACACACACACACACATGCACATACATACGCGCGAGCGCGCACACGCATACACACACACACAAACATTTCCTATCACATATATTTATTTTTAAGGTACGTGGAAAAGGCATTCTGAAAATATTCACGCATACATTACACAAAGGTAACTGTTGACGTTTGCCTACTATCTAAAACAATAGAAACTGTTTTGCTGTCCTGTGCATGTAGACAGCAGAAGGAGAGGTGAACAATCAGGAGAACAGGAATGAAATACAAGATGAGGCAGGGGGTTATTCAATCGCGCGCGCCGGCGCACAGGTTTGTTTGTATGTATGCGCACGCGAGTGTAAGTGTGTGTGTGTGTGTGTCTGTCTGTCTGTCTGTCTTTTTGTGTGTGTCCGTGTGTGTGTATATGGGGGGATGTTGCACGCGCATGCATACATACATACATACATACATCCATCCATTCATCCATCCATTCATCCATCCATCCATCCATACATACATACATACATACATACATACATACATACATGCGTATGTACACACATACATACATACTTACATGCATACATACACACATACATACATACATTCGTATATACATGCATACATACATACATACACACATACATGCAAACATACATGTAAACATACATACATACACAGGAACAGAAGCAGAAACCAAAGCAGAGGCAGATGTAACTCAAGCCAGACATCCCTCCTCATTAACAGTCCAATACTCCTACTTCTTTCCATCATCACCACCTCCCCCCACCTCCTCCCACTGCCCTGTAACGATTTCACGTGTTTCCCATTACAACCTGTACCTACATTTTACCCTGTTCAAAAACACCCTTAACCGATATATCCAGCATTCAAGCCATCTTTGGGCAAATGCCTGTCCCTGTTCCCTAAGATGCACTAGACTTGATCCTTCAGTTTCATGTGGACAAAACAGAGCAAACATCACGTACATTAGCTGCAGACAGGAGTCCAGAAAGTGGCAATGCTTGTTGACCACACTTGACTGGGACCACACCTCTCCTCTCTTGCTTTCTGCCAATGATGTTATCTCCTTTGGCTTCCTTTTCAGTTAGTCATGTCTCCCAGAATTGATGAATACTCGCTTTGGAGTTTCCTTCTTCGTACATTTCCTGTAAAGTGTAGGCAACATGTTTTGAGCATCGAAAATACAAAGGCATGTGGGTAACTGTGTGATGTAATAGTTTCCAGGTTGTGATTTTTAAAGAAAGAAAATGGCAGCAAAAAAGACAAAACAAACCATGACCTTTTGGTTTTTTAAAAATCAGGTTAGTGAGGTAACTGAGCAAACAATTAAAGCACCAACCTAGAAAACACATTATAAATCAAAAAGGAAACGCATAAAAAATTTTAGTATTATGATGACGTTTTAGTTGTGCATGCTGGTTCATGCATGGGTTATTTTCATCATTGTCAAAATTAGCAGATGGAGACATTTAAATAATTTTGGGTGATATACACACATGGCCTGGCACACACGCGCGCACACACACAAAACAACAACCTCTCTCTCTCTCTCTCCTCTCTCTCTCTCTCTCTCTCTTCCCCTCTCCTCTCTCTCTCTCTCTCTTCCCCCTTTACAACGTGTCTTTAATGATCGACTATGACTCTCTGAATAGGATGCTTGCTTTCACATCCTATGTGCTGCAGCCCTGGGGCTAATTGGCCTTTGGACGATAACTCCAACGCTGACTGTCCTTAGCCTTATTGATCGAGATAGTCGGGATGTGCTGTTGGCAAGCATCTCTACCATAATCAAACTATAAAATGTACTTGTATTACGAGGGGGATGTTACCGATTGATTCTCTCTCTCTCTCTTCTCTCTCTCTCTCTCTCTCTCTCTCTCTCTCTCTCTCTCTCTCTTACTCTCTCTATCTCTACCCGCCTCTCTCTCCCTGCTTTCTCTGTTTTTTCTTTTGTATACTTCTCTCTGTCTGTCTCTGTGAGTCTTTGTTTCTTTCTGTATGATGTCTCTATCTGCGGGTCGGTCGTCTTTCTGTCTGTCTTCTCTGGATCGATCGATCGATCGATCGATCGATCTCTCTCTCTCTCTCTCTCTCTCTCTCTCTCTCCTTACCTCTCTCTCTCTCTCTTACTCTCTCTCTCTTACTCTCTCCTCTATCTCTATCCTGCTCTCTCTCTCCCCTGCTTCTCTTGGTTTCTTTTGTATACTTCTCTCTGTCTGTCTCTGTGAGTCTTTGTTTCTCTTGTATGTACGTCTCTATCTGCTGGTCGGCTGTCTTTCTGTCTGTCTGTCTCTGGATCTCTCTCTCTCTCTCTCTCTCTCTCTCTCTCTCTCCTGAAATAATCACTTCTGAAGTAACGGACAACTTCCTGATCAAACGACTTTTCACTGTATTTATGTTATGAAATTATTATTGTTCAACTCTCCTTCATGAGGGCTAAGGCCTATTTGAATAAATCATTACGTCTGTGTCTGTCTGTCTGTTTGTCTCCTCCTGTCTCTGTCCTGTCTTCTGCCCTGTCTGTCTGTCGGCTTCTCTCTCTCTCTCTCCTCTCCTCTCTCTCTCCTCTCTCTCTCTCTCTCTCCTCCCCTCTCTCTGTCTGTCTGACTGTCACTATCTTCTATCTCTCGGGTATTTTTCTCTGTTGGTTTTGTCCCTGTCTGTCGTGTCCCTCTCTGTCAATGTCTATCTATCTTTCTGTCTGTCGTTCTGTCTGTCGTCTGTCACCCTTGCTCCCTCCCTCTCTCTCCCCCTTCCTTGCTCCTCATATTTCTTCCGCCTTTTTCCCTTTATCTCTCCGCTAACGTCTTGGGGTTTTGGGCCTCCTCTCTGCCTTAACACAGTTACACAAATGAAGTTTTTATGACTCCGTGTTCCTCCCCAGCGTGTGTGCTTAGCCCATACTAGCCCCCTTTCCCCCTTCCTCACCTTCCCTCCTTCACATCCCTTCCCTACCCCCTGCTTTACACCCTTCCCTCCTCATTCCTCATCCTTCGTTTTATCCGGCCCCTTACACTCTTCACTCTATTACCTTCCACACCTATTTTCTGTGTGGTGTGTCTTTCGCTCCTGATAGTCCTCCACTCCTCCCACTCCTCCACCCCTCCCCCCACCCACCCTCCTCCCCTCTCGTCAGTATCTAATATATCTGTCTGTTTTAATAGATATCGCCTTTATTTCTTTTTGAGTCCCTTTCTTTTATATAATGTGGGTCTCTACTTTTATTTTCTTTGTTTACCCAACATACAAACTTTTGCTTCACTTCAAAATCTCTGGTTTTTCTGTGATCTAAATACGTTTTGTTTATGCATATTTTTCCCCTGCTGCTCTAATAGAGCTCCAAGGTTCACCAATGGTCAGATGTTGGGATGATGTAACGGTTTGCTCACCATGAAGATAGCCACCTTCAGACTTCAAAAATGTTCCTGATCTGTACGGTTTGCTATTCAGTGGTGAATGTTGCTCCACTCAAGGCAGTTCCATTTTCTGGTGTGGCTTTCCCATCGTTTCCTCTATCTGCCTCTTCTTCTTCTCCCTCCTTGCACTGTTCCCTGTAGGACAGTCTTGGCCACTCCAGATGTCCATGTAACATACCCGCACCACTTAAGTTTGTGTCCTTCACTCAAGTCAGCAGCTTTTCATAAAGCCTGGTGGCGTTTACAGTTCTGGTTTTCTCTTATTTGTTGGTTATGTGATCTCTGTGTGAGATGTCAGGAATGTGCACAAGCATCTTACCTCCATTGCCTGTATCCTTCTTTCAAGGTCTGCCGTTATGGTCCACGGTTTCACATACATACATAAATATGGACTGATCAAAGGGCACATCTGTGTGATTCTTGAAGTTGATGGCGATGTTCTCTATGCTCCAGAGGACTTTCAGCTTGTCATGCAGCTGTGGTCTGGGGAATCCTGGAAATACTTCAGGGTTTGATCCTTCATCTCTATACTGTACTCCCAATTTTTCAAAGCTTTGAACGGTGTCAAGGTTCTTTTTGCCTATGGTGATCATAGCTTGGAACTCATTGTACACACTGCACGTCAGCTGTGGTCAGTGCGAGCATGCACGAGCCCCTTGTCGTTTTTTCTGATCCTCTTAAATAGCCATGCCATAGAAAAAACCCAAAGAAAGGGAGAAAGAAACAGAACCAAAGCCAAAGAAAGAAATAAGGCTTACGTCTGGGATTAGCACAGCAGCTACTGTGGGGACAAAATGAACAAGAACATAGCGTGACAGTCGTACCCTCTGACAGAGAGAGACACAGCCTGAGGGCATAGTTACCCACAAATTCCCATGTGTCATGGGTGTGCAGCATTCACTGACTGCCCTCTCCCTCAGTCATGCCTTCCTTTCCAAAGGACCAGGCCTCCAGTCCTTCACTCAGTACACTCCAGTGACGGGGCGGAACGGCCAAGTGACTAGAACGTAACACTCCCGATCTAGCAGTAACTGAGGGTTAGGGATCAAGTCTACACTGAGGTTTTCTTCTCTTCTTCTCTCGTTTGCTTGTTACACCATCAGATGTGTTTGGGGAGAAATAACGACATATCTTTTCCAGCTCCTCTCGTGGGCCGTACAGCTAGGTGTGCAGGGTTATCTCCCTCAGCCACACACTCTTCCTCGGGTGGCTGAATAGCGTGCACCTGCTGGTGAGGCGACCATGCTTAGCCAGGTGGATTTCCGGGTGGCGGATAGGGTGGATTTCCGGGTGGCGGATAGGGTGGATTTCCGGGTGGCGGATTGGGTGGATTTCCGGGTGGTGGATAGGGAGGATTTCCGGGTGGCGGATAGGGAGGTCAGCTGCCAAAGCGATGTTCCTATCAGGACAGGGCGGGACAACACGTGGGTATGTTGTCTCCATGAAATTCCCCACGTGACCTATGACGGGCACATCACATCACGTGATCAAGAGCCGCGGTAAAAGCTCTGCCCCCTGGGCCCCCAGGGTAACAGGAGATAGGTAAGGGGAGGGGGGGGGGGTAACCCTGACAGAAAGGTAGAGGGCTGAAGGCAGAGGTATCGTGTCAAAGGTGCCCTCTAATTAGTCACGACACCATGTACACACATCCGCATGACGTCACTGTCAGATGCACTGAGGTGAGTGAAGGGTTGTTCTTTTTTCCTTGACTTTACATTGCTGCTGACTCCACTCCATCAAAATTCCCTTAGAAAAGATTTAACTTAACAGTCCCAAATATGAGCGTATACAGAAACTCTTGCAGAGTTTAAACACCCACAGGTATGTTGAGAAAGTGCAGTTCAGGTCTGAGTGATTGGATGGATGATGTAAACATACCCAGCATGCATCCCGCTACCTCCAACGGAATAGACTCTGCCAGGTTCGCCTTGCTCCTGACACGCCGCCCAACACTGCAGTATGGAGCCCCGATGATTGCTGATAAGTTCAGGCAGAAACCAGTCAGTCAGTCAGTCAGTCACACATTCCTGTCTACCCCCTAGCTATGTCGTGTAGCCCTGGACAAGCCAGAATGAAACACCTAGATCAGATTCAGCATGCCTTGTATAGTCTCTGCTTGTAGAAATGACACTTCCTTGAAGCACTGGATTCTTTCTATAAAGGGAAAACACAAAACTTCAGGGGGAAAAATGTTTCCATGAGAGGTGGCATGACAATAATTGAAGCTTCTCTGCAGGTGAAATAACACCATAACAATTGATATTTTTGGCAAAAAACATAAGCCAACAAGCATTACTATCTTAGACAAATGTAGCTAAGTGTAATATGTACAAATATCAACCTCCATGATTCAAAGCATGATAAAGGCGATGGTCGTTGTTTTTTTAGGGCTTTTTTTAATGCAGCCAAACTGTTTGTACATATACCGTGGAGAGATTGGGTGCTGGGCAAACATGATCACCCATGCCAAATCAATACACGGCACTTTCTCAGGTGACCCCTAAAACTGAACAGTTTGTGATCATATCAACATGGAGAAAAAAGAAAACTACCATGTCTCCTTAACGGCTCCAGAATGACTTTGGCCATTCATCAGTCTCTTGAATAGGTACCCCTGGACTGACATAGTAAGCTCCCAAGTATAAATGGTGGTTGTGAATTCATTCAATTATTCCTGGTCAACCTTATCAATAGATGACTGGAGGAAAGTGGTTTTGTCTTGTCTTGTTTTTTGTGTTGTTGTTTTGTTTTAATTGTTGAAGATGGGCAGACAGATGCATATTTAAAACAGCAGAGATGTTTTTGCAGAAAAGCATGGTGAAAACTTTAAAAGATGAACATTCTATAACCAGAGGAAAGTGACTTGTGCATATTGACTTCCAATAAAAAAAAAATGCAAAAATAAAAACAAACAAACACAAATAAGTTCACTAGCTACTGGATAATAACATTTGAAAACCTTGATATTCTTCTAAAGGACATATATAATTGCATAACTGAGATTCCTGTTTTTAAAAAAAAGCAGCGAATAAACAAACATAGTAACTAATTCATTGGCAGTGGCATGAACACCTTCCAAAACTCAAATTTTCATCACACCCTTAACCACTCAATACCTAGATCAAGAAATCCAACATAAGCTCTTGAAATGCAAGCTGTGACAGCAAACAATCCCCTGGTTCCTAAAACAACACAATTAACAGAAACATTCCTGATAACTAGCAGGCTCAGATTCTGGAGTACTACTGTCTGATGGCTTTGAAAGAACTAACAGCCGCATCAATCTTCCCTAAACATCTCGTTTGGCTAGTGTTTAAACCACTTACAGCAGTTAGTCTCTAACACTATTAAGGGATCAAATCAGTAAATGGTACCGCCGTGTGATGCTAATGGAAAGAGTGACTGATGGTATTAAGAAGAGATCATACTGCTGATCGTATATGTGGCTTGTGGGAGAGGGGTGGGGGGTGGGGGGGGGACAAAACGTAGCTGCTTTTTCAAGGTAGATACTGGGCCAGGCCAGAAGCACGGGGAAAGAGAATGGACGTACAGAACGGGGATTGTGAAGAGAGATTTCACATTCTGGCACTAGCAAAAACAAGATGGCATGGAGAAAAAATAACCTATGTGAGAAAGAGAGACAGACAGACAGACAGACAGACAGAAAGACAGATAGAGAGACAGAGCGACATACAGAGAAACATGATGTGTGGTGGAGAGACAGAGAGATAAAGAAAGAGAGAGAACAACCGAGACGGACAGCAGGCAGGCAAACAGAGATCAACACATAAAAAGGGATACAAACAAAGCAGCAGGAAAAGAAATATAAAAAAGATGTAAAGAGACTGACAAATAGACAATCAACAGAAAGGCCAGACAGACAAATAGACAATCAGACAGAAAGGCCAGAGAGACAAACCGACAAATAGACAGAGAGGCAAACATAAACAGATACATACAGACAGAGAGAGACAGAGAGAAATAAATACTCAAACCAAAGAAAACCAAAAATCAAATTTTATGAAAAAAGAGAGTAGCCAACTATAAAACAGTGCAAACACAAAAGAAAAAAGCAGAAAAAATAAGTATTCATACATAAAGAAATATTTTCCATTCTGACTGCAAAATGCAGAAACTGCATTGTTTATTTTTTTTTTAATAATATTCTTGTATATCGAGGATAATGAAATAAACACTTATTGCTTTTTTTTATCATCCAGTCTCCGTGTGTATGTGGTTTTGTATATTCTGTCATCTGTTCCCACTGGCACACAATGGCCTACTCTTACAAAAAGCGGAACAGGAATTAACGTGTGCGCAAGATGTTCTGCACATTGGGTCTCGGTTTATAGTGTCTTCGGAAATTTATGGTTTATTAGCTTGTGTATTTGATTGCACAAAGTTTGAGGAAGGATTTGGTTGAAACTAATGCAACAGTACATGCCGAATGTTTCGGGGTATATTATGTCATCTGCTTCATATTGGTTAAGTAAGTAACTTCATCTCTGAATATGTTTTGTGATAAATAGAACAAGTGTTCAAAATAGGGACAGGGAGGGTGAGTGGATGGATTTTGAATGCCTGGTTATGAATGTGTTTGAAAATGTTCCTGATGTAGTAGGAAAGAGAGAAGAATTCCATTTTAAGGTGCCTGTGTTTATGTGTGTGTTGTGTATGTATGTGTGTGTGCAGTATGTGTGTGTGTGTGTGTGTGTGTGTGTGTGTGTGTGTGTGTGTGTGTGTGTGTGTGTGTGTGTGTGTGTGGTGTGTGTGTGTGTGTGTGTGTGTGTGTGTGTGTGTGTATGCAGTGTGAGTGTGCGCGTGTGTCTGTGTGTATGTGTGTGTATGTATGTGGTTGTGTGCGTATGTGTGTGAATTGTGACTGATGCTTTGTCAACTTAAGGTGAAACTGCAAAACAACAAGATCAATGTGTGATAAATAAAAAAATGCTGGTTATTTGCTTCATCTTGCCAAAACTAGAACATTTCCAATATCTTGAAATATTTTCACTTTGTACTGTCAGGTAGGAAGCATCATGTTACGATGGGGAATTTTTGTCCTCAAGTTAACATCAATGCCGACTCCACATCCCCCCAAAAGTCCTTGGATTAGACTATAAACCGCGGCCCCGTCTGCGAATGCAGCAGAACATCATGCGCACACGTTAAAACACACTCCACTTTTCGGAAGAGTAGGCCATTGTGCGCTGGTTGGAATGAATAACAACATTTACAAAACCCCATACAGACGGGGACTGAATGTAAAAAAAAAAATCATGAATGCTTATTCCGTTATCCTCAAAATTAAAAACAAAGTCAGTTAAACTAAAGTAAATGAAACCAAACTAAACTAAACACACACACAAACACACACACACACACACACACACACACACACACACACACACACACACACCACACACACACACACACACAACCCACACACCACATACACACACACATATACACCCCTCATCCCTGTCACCCCTCTACCTACACACACACACACACACACACACACACACACACACACACACACACACACACACAAACACACACACACACACATACCCACACACACACACACACACACACACACACACACACATCTACACCCCTCATCCCTGTCACCCCTCTACCTAACACACACACACACACACACACACACACACACACACACACACACACACACACACACACACACACGCACGCACGCACGCACGCACACACACACACACACACACACACACACACACACACACACACACACACACACACACACACACACACACATAGACATTCTCCTACGCGCTCTCTCGATCTCCTGTCTCTCACTGTCTTTTGTATTTGCAAACTCTCTCTCTCTCTCTCTCTCTCTCTCTCTCTCTCTCTCTCTCTCTCTCTCTCTCTCTCTCTCTCTCTCTCTCTCTCTCTCTCTCTCTCTCTCTCTCTCGGACCACAATACATTTGTTGGGCTCAGGATGGAACAGTGAGTTCATTCATATCACTGGCAAAACAAATGCACAAACAAATAATGATTTATGACTGATTAAAGAAGAAATACACACAAATATAGATAGCGAACTCATACAAAAGATGATGTCAGTAACAATTTATGACTGAATACAGAAGAAAATTACATGATTATAAACCTTAAATCAACCATAACCCAATCATAGAGAGAAGATGCTATCTAAGAAAAATCATCCATATTGAGTATATCAAATCGTAGCAGTTTTTCAACAAAGTGCCTGAGAGAGAGAGTGAGAAATTCTCTCTGAAACTCTTAAATGATTTAATTGCACATTGGCCTTAGGCCACAATACAATATAGAAAAGAAAATAGGAAAATATCTTATTTAGCAGCACCTATCTATATTCTACAATCATTGATTACCTGAAAATCATATACATCTCATACCTACTACGGTTCAAATTTTAAGGATAGTTGTCAAATCACAGTTTTCATTTCACATATACTGAAATGATCAGTCATAGACATTAGTATAAAAGGGGAAGATACAGAAAATCATGATCATGTTATGCCACAAATTCTTGATAATACGCGATATAAACAAAGGTGAAAATGTTTACGTGGTTTAACAGACGTACATCACTGGATTGATTACCTTGTAGACTTAAAGTATTTTCTTCCGCCTATTGCTTGCATGAAACACAAATCTAGATAAATTGTATCTGTGAATAGGATCAGTGGCTCTAAGTAACATGTGCAGAGGAAGTTCTTTTGACTCTTTTAGAAATTTGACCCTTAAATCTTCAAACGTAGCACAAAATAACACAAAATGTTTTTCATTTTCGATCTGATTTTTACAAAATGGACAGAATTTATCATGAACAGATTCGCTATAGCGATGTACATTGTTATTCAGTGGGAGTACATTAAACCTTAACTGCGTGATGGCAACATGAAAACAATAATTTTCCATATCTAGAACATAACTTTCTTTTACGAATATAGTCTTAAATGATCTATATGGTTGATATCTATCTCGATCTCTTATAGTTCCTGACCATTCTTGAATAAACATTTCGATGAGCCTCTGTTTAAATATGCTTAGAAACTTTTTCACATCCCCAACACCCTGCTGCAACCAAACAATCTCTCTCTCTCTCTCTCTCTCTCTCTCTCTCTCTCTCTCTCTCTCTCTCTCTCTCTCTCTCTCTCTCTCTCTCTCTCTCTCTCTCTCTCTCTCTCTCTCCTTCATCCTCCTCTAAGCCTATTCCAGGCAAGTTAATTGCTCCTAATGGTCTGAAAAGTCTATGGAAAAGCCAGCCACCACCCAAATGAATATGTCACTGGCACGGCTGCCACAAGTTTGGCTACGCCAGCCAATACAAAAAGAAAGAGGTCTTTCTAGTTAGGCTTTTGCCAGACTATAGTGTTCTCTTAGTGTCAAAATGACGGTTTATTTTTGTCTTGTGTCTTGGTGTTGATTTTTGTTGTTTTTATTTGTTTTGCTTTTTTGTTTGTTTATTTGATTGTTTGCATTTTTTTGTTTGTGTGTGTGTTCCCTTTCATTCAAGGTAACAGGAGTTGATGCTTTAACTATAACATTTGTATATGAGCTTTTTTCATACTTCTTGTAATACGTTTTGTGCACAAGAAACAGTTGGGTGGTTGTTGTTGATGTTGTTATTATTGTTGTTGTTGTTGTAGCTGTTGCTGCTGCTGCTGCTGCTGTTAATGAATAGCGTTTAAACCTGTTGTATTGTGTAGCTTTTTCACAACTATATTCTTCAGAGCTTTTTCTTTCTTACTTAAGATTCACTGTTTGTTGATAGATTGAGTAAATAAGGAAGTGGGAAGATCATTGAATAAATATCAACTACCGGAGAATAAAATTTACACATATATACAAAACATAGCAACAAGGACTGTCTGAGAGACTATCAATATAATATAGCACGGATATTGACAACAGCTACACCAAAACTAACAACAGTAAGAGCAACACATCTACAATATCAATGATA
>CM054163.1:23734702-23757202 GCA_028751875.1 Rapana venosa | reverse complement strand
ACATAAGAAAAAGTGCATGATTGCTTGTTCCATTATCCTTAAAATAAGAGAATGAAATGAATAATAAAGATGTTATGGGTAGTAAGTATATGGTGCTATGTTAAGAGTGTCATAACAGAGAGAAATGCCAACACGTCATTTCAAACCATAACACCATTTCCATGTAGCCATTGTTTATTTATTTATTGATTTATACCACTTTAAGTCACGGCAGATTTCTGTACGTGGAATTCGGGCTGCTCATCCCGGGGAAAGCGTGTCGCCACAAGAGCAGCCTCACCCTTTTTTCTGTCTGCAACTGTATTTGTTTTCCTATCAAAGTGGCTTTTTCTACAAAATTTTGCCTGGGACAACTCTCTTTGCCGTAGGTTATTTAATGTGTGCTAAAACACTGGGGACTTTGGTTAATCGTCTCATCGGAAAGACTAGCACCCATACCACCACTCATTGTCTAATGGATTGGGGGGGGGGGGGGGGGGGGTTCTGTGTCCAAACTGGATTCGAACCACCGCACACTTCCGACCCGGACTCCTCGCTTTCTAGGCAGGTACGTTACCTCTAGACCACAGATCCATACTTGCGCTTGCACTTTCCTTGCAACATCAATTATTAAATTAGGCAATGTACAGTGTTCTCACTATAATTATATAACACAGACATGATAGAGCTTGTGAAATGAAATGGAACTCTTTCAACTGTAAGAAAACTAACATAACAAATCTACAAACTGAATGGATGAATAAGTTGGGAAAAAAAGGAACAGAAGCACTCATGAAATAAATACAGAAATATGAATGAATGAATGAATGAATGAATGAATGAATGAATGAATGAATGAAATAATCAATGAATGAATGAAATAATCAATGAATCAATGAATGAATCAATTAATGAATCAATGAATGAATCAATCAATCAATCAATGATCAAACGAACAGAATCTCAACAACAAACAAACAAATGAGTGAGTGAGTGAGTGAGTTTTGTTTACTTTTTTTTCAAGGATAATAGAGTAAGTACGCATGTGCTTTTTTTCATCCAGTCCCCGTATATATGCAGTTTCGTAATTTTTGTCATCCATCCCCACTGGCATGTAATGGCTTTCTCTTTTGAAAAGTGGAAGAAGTTTTAACGTGGGTGCAAGATGGTCTGTGTGCATTTGCACATGGGACCTTGGATTAAAGTCTCATCCGAAAGACGTTTGGGGAGAGCGGAGTCGGCACTGGTGTTAACTTCAAATAAAAATCCTCTTGAATGAGATTTGAACCCTTATCAGCAAATCACGAATGCAACACTCTTAACCACCAGGCTACCCGTCCCCTCTGAGTGAGTGAGTGAGTGAGTGGACAAAACAAATAAACAAACGAACAAATGAATAAACGAATAGGGATTCAATTTATCTCGCTAGACATATTTACGTCCCTCTTTTGCCAAACAATGTCAAACAAGCTACCAGGTCACCACGGCCTTAGCAACTGTGAAGTAGGGCCATGACCTACAGCCAGCCAGCCTGTGTGCTGTGCCTGCCAATGGTGACAGCCAATGCCAGTCATAGCTGGTGATTTATGCCTGGGCCCCAAGGCCTGTTGATTGGATAATCCTCACACACACACACACAGGGCAACAACTGATTGGGTGGAAGACATGAAGGGGATGAATAAGAGAGGGACACATTATGGGCTGCTTTGTTGTTAAATACAAGATATAAAGTTGTTGTTTTTGTTTGTTTTGTTTGTTTGTTGTGCTTTCTTGTTGGATTTTTTTGTTTGTTTGTTTGGGTTTTTTTTAGTGTTATGTTGTTCTTTGGTTTGGGGGACATTTTTTGTTTCTTTTTTGTTTTTATTTTCTTTTGTCTTACTCTTTTTTTTTTGGTGAGGGGGTCTGGAGAGGTCATTCCTCAGCTAGTGCTCTGGGGTTCATCAATAGTGCGATTTTGTGTGACTGATTGTGCCTACCATTAAGGTAGATCCCTAATTTGGGAATGTATGCTAGATATATTCGTGTTTCTGTAAACCACTGAATGATGACATGGATTATGGCATCTTTAATTAATATGCATTTTCGCATGCGTATATACATAAAGGGAAGGCACTGGCTGGTCTGCATTTGAAGGTGACCTGGAATATTGAAAAATTATCTCACCCTTAATACAATAAATGCTACTGAGATTCAAAACCACGACTTCATGGTCCCATGGGGTTGAAGTGTAACGGTCTTAACGACTCAGCTATAGGGTCCATCATTTTTTCTTCTGTAATAAGAGAGTACGAAATTTAGGTATTTTGTGGGGAGAGGATTGTTGTTGTTGCTGTTGCTGCTACTGCTGCTGCTGGTTCTAATGCTGCTGCTGCTGCTGCTTATGATGATGATGACGATGATGATGATGATGATGATGATGATGATGATGATGATGATGATGATGATGATGCTGATGCTGATGATGATGATGACGACACTACTACTACTACTACTACTACTACTACTACTACTACTACTACTACTACTACTACTACTTCTACTACTACTACTACTACTACTGCTGCTGCTGCTGCTGCTGCTGCTGCTGCTGCTGCTGCTGCTGCTGCTGCTACTACAGCTGCTGCTAATGCTGCTGCTGAAACTACTGCTGCTACTGCTACTACTACTGCTGCTGCTGCTGCTGCTTCTGCTGCTGCTGAAAGTACTGCTACTACTACTACTGCTGCTGCTTCTGCTGCTGCTTCTCTTCATTTCTATGGAGGTCACCGAGCATTATATACTCCAAATCACTCAACCAACATGGAAATAACTGTAAAACCAGAACCACACACACAAGATGGAAAGTTTCCATGCACATACATATCTTTTGAAAAAAATTATCACCATCTAGGCACCTGTACTCTGACTTCATTTTTTGTCTAAAGTATAGTGCAAGTTGTTCTGCTAAGAGCTTGTCATGACTTAAGATACTCTCAACACTACATCTGAAGATATACAAGCCCTGTGATCCAGGTTTGGGATCCTAGTTTACAGGAATATGTGACACAATGTTTGCCTTGCCTAACCATTTTCTCAAAAGCAACTTCTAATAGGATGGAACAAAGGACGTAGATTTAAAACAAGATTGACAAACTATGCCCCCTTTGTGCTCAAGAAGTATCAAAGTGGAGCAAACAAATGGAAGGAACTATAAATAAAATGATATGTTAGGTATATTTCTGTCAGTAGTATTGGATTGAATCAAAAAAAGAATTGAGAAGGTTGTAAGAGAAACATAAGCTAGACACTTTGTATTTGTTTCTTTCGAGGCAGTTTTATAAATTCGGTTGTGTGCACACATTTGATAAGTAGAGACTGGAACAATGTGTGCTGTACAAGTGTGTCATGATGAAATACATGATTTTATAGGAGCATGCTTGCAGGTAAACACATGAGAGGGTTTTATCCTGTCTTTGTTTTCACGGCATACTGCACTCTGTGAACGTTTAATCTTGACTGAAAACAATACAGAATTCCAGATCAAAGCACAAACACTAGCCATGCATCATTAGTATTAGATGTGTGTTACTCGCTTTCCCCAAGCTAAGATTAAGTAGCAATGAGCGTGGTTGGGTGATCTTTGGGCATCAAGGTTTCAGTATAGTCCATCTAGTTCACTCAATGGGTTCCAGCCCTTTTTAGAGTCAGGGAAGGTCAAGCAGTGAAGGAGAGGAGATGGTAATATGCCAGTCCCTAGAAAAATTGAGGTCTCTGATGTCTTGCTCCCCTACAATCTTATAGGTTATGGGACATCTTTGCCTTTACCTTTACATACCATCCCCGAAGTTGGAAAACCACTACCTAAATGGTTGAGGGAAAAGGGATCGCATACGCAAAGATATCTCATCCTAGGTGAACCCCAAAGATTTACCCAAAGAGCGAAAAAGGCATCTGTTGGCTATAAGACTACTGAGAGTCCATTACAAATTCCCACTTGCTGAGCTTAAGTCTATGTGTTCTTCTTCTATTGTTTTTCTGAACATATCGTAACCACTGCTGACATGATAATTGTAAACAGAGCCAATAAAAACAATACCAGCACACAAAACTAAACCTGTGTCTTTGATCTATGCCTAGTTTTCAGCCGCCCCGACCAAAAGTCCAGCAGTTGTCTTGGAAAAGTAATAGAAAGAAGGAGACAACCCTTCAAACAGACTGGCACACAATGTATCACCGTTAGGGTCTAGTCTAGACTGCCAGACACGGAGAGAGAGAGAGAGAGAGAGAGAGAGAGAGAGAGAGAGAGAGAGGAGAGAGAGAGAGAGAGAGAGAGAGAGAGAGAGAGAGAGAGAGAGAGAGAGAGAGAGAGAGAGATGAGTGATGGAATCAATCGCTTGTCCATTAGTGCTCTGCAGTCTACCTACACACTGCCCTTTACTTTTTTCCCCCTTTTTTCCTAAGCCAGACATCCCATAAAAAGTGGTTTCTATCTCACTGCTGAAATTTGATCATCTTATTTTGTGTCAGCTTCTGATTGATATTATCAAAAAAACCCTGGAATTTTATAATCGTACTTGTGTATGCGTTTGAAAATGTAAGTATATAGTTGCAGAGGCGGCAAAGAGTTGCGACTGAAGAAGGCAAATGATTGCCAACAATTTCGGATGAATATAAGCAAATGTTTGCCTTTAATGTTTTCAGCCATGAAACAAGCTTCTGTTCGTCTGTCTGTATCTGACTATTATCTCAATATACAGAGAAAATAAGCGGTCAAAAGCCATATCTACATTACTTTATTCAATCCTTCATGCTTCACATAACCGTTCTGTTTATGGGTGCGCTCAGTAAATATTGGGATTCAGAGATAACTATCACCCACGTTTCTTATGAACTAGTTTATATGGTGGATCACATGAATACAGATTTAGAGAAGCTGTATACCTTTCGAGCTGTGCTTCATAAATAGAACGATTGTGAGAAACATCATCCTATTTTCTCAATTCCTAAGGCTTTATTCTTCATGCTCATTTTCCCTCCTCCTTTTCCATTTATTTATCTATGCCTGGTCCATCCTCAACAATTTGGACACCTTGTGTGTGTGTTGTGTGTGTGTGTGTGTGTGTGTGTGTGTGTGGTGTGGGGTGTGTGTGTGTTATATGTGTGTGGGGTGTGCTTTTATTTTGTCGGGTGTTGGGTGTGTGGTGTGTGGTGTGTGTGTGTGTGTGTGTGTGTGTGTGTGTGTGTGAGTGTGTGTGTGTGTGTGTGTGTGTGTGTGTGTGTGTGGTGTGGGTATGAGTGTGAGTATGTGCGTGTGTGTTTTGTGTGTGTGTGTGGGGGGGGTATGAGTGTGAGTATGTGCGTGTGTGTGTGTGTAAGTGGTGTGGGTATGAGTGTGAGTATGTGCGTGTGTGTGTGTGTGTTTTTGTGTGTGTGTGTGTGTGTGTGTGTGTGTGTGTGTGTGTTGTGTGTGTGTGTGTGTGTGTGTGTGTGTGTGGTGTGGGTAAGTAAGCCTTCAATTTTTACGTCTTTCCACTTTAGTGATACTAGACTGCCCTAAAATAGGAGACTGAATGAAAGAGAAAGATAGATAGATTAGATATATAGATAGATAGACAGATAGATCTACTCTGTGTGGGGGTGCATGGGTGTGTAAAAGTGTGTGTGTGTGTGTGTGTGTGTGTGTGTGTGTGTGTGTGTGTGTCTGTGTGTTTTGTGTGTGTGTGTGTGTGTGGTGTGTGTGTGTGTGTGTGTGTGTGTGTTTTGTGTGGTGTGTGTGTGTGTGTGTGTGTGTGTGTATATAAAGAGTAATAACAAGGGAAATACACAAATAGTATTCTTAACATAAACAGATCAAGAACATTTAAAAAATGAAATTCGAAGAGAACTACAACTACAATAAGTGCCCTATAGGACTTAACAATAAACCTTTAGCAATGTCAAATGTTAGCTTTACATTGTTCAAAACTTCGTCAATGGTATTCTCAGAAAAGGCAAGGAGATAAGGTTTTAAATTCTCACATTCAAGTATGATATGGGTATTTGAAATATATTCACCACATAAGCATTTAACATCCTTGCTGAATTTTGTTGTGAATGCATTTAATCTTATCCTGAAAAATAATGCCTTGAGTTGTCTTTCTTTGACAGCATTTGTATGAATCTGTAAGTGATCAATGTATTCAATTACGCTCTTTCCACTCTGAGTTGAATGTGAACGCTGCTTGATTTGCCGATGCTTTTCTATTAAATTTTTTAAGGAAGCTTCTTCTAACAACTGATAACCCTCTGCAATGGATAGAGGGACATGCAGTACTATAGACCCCTTTATATTACGTGCACCTTTCTTCGCAGCCCGATCAACCCACTCATTTGAAAATAATCCTATAATGTGAAGGAATCCAGCAAAAGGAAACATGAATTCCTCTTAAAGGCAGAAGATTTATGACGTATTTTATATTTAGTATAAGTTTAGTAGTATTTTATATTTAGTATAAGTTTAGTAGATTGCTTATAAGTTATAGACTTTAAGGCATATAAAACTGATTTTGAATCCACACAAAGTAATATGTGAAAGAAACAGTATGGATGATCTAAAATGAAATTCAAAGCCATAAGAATAGAAATCAGTTCAGTTGTAAAATCAGATCGATTTTTACCAACATAATACGACTTTTCTATTTTTAGTGCTGGTATGACGAATGCTGAACCTGCTTGATGATTTTTTAAAAGTGAGCCATCTGTATAAATTTTAAGACAATGAGAGTAATTATGTTCTATATGTGAATGAACATTAACTGCCATGATATTTGGATTCTCATTTTTTTTCATGTTGATATAATCTACATCAAAGTGTGCTTGCTTCATTTCCCAAACAGGACAGACTGAAACTGCTCTTTGTGAGTCTACATCAGATTTGAAAATTTCAGAACGCTCGTAAAGATCTGATGTGTATGTACTTATTGTCATTAAAGAGTTTATGTGTCGGGCTCTTTTGGGAAAATCTGTTTCAGACCTCATTTTTATTTCTTCTGAAGCAAAGTTATCAGGTGTTGAGCTTCTCAGAATACATTTGGCACATACAAGTTGTCGGTACTCATCAAGTGGTAACATTCCAGTTTCTTTATATGTATCAAGTGCCGAGGTATGAAATGGCACACCTAGAGCAAGTCTGTATGCCTTACAATCTACACTTTGAAGCTTCTTTAATAAGTACTTAAGTGCACTAAAATAAACTTCTTGTCCATAGGATAATTTAGATCTAATTAGAGAGGTAGACAGATGTTTCAGAATTGTCATGTCTTGTCCCCAATACTGCTTTCGTACAATTTTAAGCAGATTTAAACATTTTCTTCCTTTAGTTAAGACATATTCAATTCGAAGTTAACTTTGATAAAAGAAAAACACCTAAAAACTTTACTAAGTGTTTATATTCTATTATCTCGTTTTCAATTTTAAACATAGGTATGTTGTCTGGATTACTACCGTTGTTAAAAAGCATCATATGCGGTTTTTTCTGTGGATAAGTTTATGCCATTTTCAATTATGTACTTATTTAAATTATCAAGGTCTTTTTGGTACAGTTTTTTAATATGATTTAAAAACCTCTTCAATGTGTTTTGTTTCATGGTAACATTCATCCACATGCATATGTCGTCTGTATATTGTACTAGGACAACGTTCTGAGACAAATGTTTGGGAAGATCATGTAACAGGATATTAAATAGAACTGGTGCTATAACTGAGCCTTGTGGTAAGCCCATATCAAGATTTCTAGGATCTGAATAGTTATTCCCTACCTTTACTTGAATAGATCTATTGTTAAGAAATCTCTTGATGTAATGATAAATGTTACCGGAAAGACCAATTGTCTTCAACTTACTTAATAACTGTGCATGCCAAACTTGATCATAGGCTTTATTTATGTCAAAAAACGTTGTAAGAACATTTTTTCTACGTGCAAATTGTTGTTTTACACGTGTTGTAAGTTTAACTAGGTTATCTATAGCAGATGTACCTCGCTGAAAGCCTGCTTGGTTGTTTGCAATAATGTTATTTTTCTGACAATAGTATAGTAACCTTCCAAGAACAACTCTCTCCATGAGCTTTCCAGTATGTGAGGTCAATGCTATGGGCCTGTAACTGGCTTTATCTGTCTTCGGCTTTCCTTGCTTGTGGATTGGTACCACAATGGACTGTTTCCATTGTACTGGAATGACACCCTGGACCCAGCATTTACAAAAAAAGTGTATGAAGTAGCATAATGAGATTTTCTGGTAAATGTTTGATCATATCATTGGAAATCGCATCAGCTCCAACGGATGTTTTCTTACTAGGAAGTGACAGAATAGCATCTTTTACTTCCTGGAGTGTAATGGGAGCATTGATATAAAGAGTGGTATCAGGCACTGGGTCTACATATTCATTTTTGATTTCTTCTTCACTTCTGAATGCTCTATGTTTAGCTGATAAACCCTCCTTACCATGTTATTTGAAAACATTGTGGCAAACGCCTCAGCCTTTTCTGCACTAGATGGAAACTCTTTGTTTTCTGGAATATTTGGAGATGTTGGTAAGTGTATACCTTTTGTCATTTCATTAAATTTTGTCCATACTTTCTGAATGTCTTTATGATTTGTAATTTCACTTCTACAAAAAGAGGACCAATACTGTTTTTTAGCTTGCGCTATGACCATGTTACAGTAGTTTTTGGCCCTTTTCATGGTTGCTAGGTGATTTGTTTTTGAGAAAAGCTTTATGCATTAAATGTTTTTTATGTACAGCTTCCTCACACGCTTGTGTCCACCAGACATTTCCTAAATGTTTAATAGGTTTTCCTGAGTGACATCTAGGAATAGACATATTGGCAGCTTGAAGTATAATATTTGTTTTGCTAGAATACATTTAATCTATGTTGACAGCATCTATATACTTTGTATTGTAAGAAGCTATAACATTTTAAAACTTTTCCCAGTCAGCACGCTTATAATTATATTTTGGAATTTTATCCTTTGTAATATCCGATTGACATAACTGGTTATTAAAGGTTATAAGGATAGGTAAATGATCACTGCCTAGAGTATCTTTATGGGTTGACCAATCCTTCAGGAACAAGTGTTGGTGACACTAAAGTTAGATCTATTGCTGACGCTCTGTTACTTGAGACATCAGGAATTCTAGTGATGCTACCGTCATTCAATAAACATAGACAAGAATCAACCACGTTTTCTACAAACCTAAGTTTATCCTGGGTGATTTCAATAACTGTTCCCTTACTAAACTACTGAAGAACTATGAACAGTATGTGACCTGCCCTACACGAAGAAACAAGACCTTAGACTTGTGCTATGGGACTGTAGCAGGCGCCTATAGATCGTTGCCTTTGCCTCCCCTGGGATCATCTGACCACAACTGCGTTCTTCTTGCACCCATGTACCAGTCAGTGTTTCGGCGCCTTCAACCCATAGTCAGACCGCAAAAAATGGATGGTGATTTTTTTCCCTAAGCCGACATCCAAAAAAAAGTGGTTTCTTTCTCCTGCAAAATTTGATCTTTATTTTGTGTCAGCTTCTGATGATATTATCAAAAAAACCCCTGGAATTTTTAACGTATTGTGTATGCGTTTAAAAATGTAAGATATAGTTGCAGAGGCGGAAAAGGTTGCGATGAAGAAGGAAAATGATTGCAACCAATTTCGGTGAATATAAAAATGTTTCCCTTTAAATGTTTTCAGCCATGAAAAAGCTTCTGTTCGTCTGTTGTATCTGTTTTATTTTTCTATACGAGAAAAAAACGGTCAAAACCCATATCTACATTATTTATTCAATCCTTCATGCTTCCAAAAAACCCGTTTTTTTATGGGTGCGCTCAGTAAATATTGGGTTAGAGATAACTATACCCCGTTTCTTATGAATAGTTTATATGGGGGATCACATGAATACAGATTTAGAGAAGCTGATACCTTTCGAGCTGTGTTTAAAAAAATGGATTGGGGAAAAATTTCACCCTATTTTTAAATTTTAAAGGGGCTTTATTCTTCAGCTCATTTTCCCTCCCCTTTTCTTTTTTTTTTTCCCTGGCCTCCTAAACAATTTGGACCCTTGTGTGTGTGTTGTGTGTGTGTGGTGGTGTTTGTGTGTTTTGTGTGTGGGGGTGTGTGTTGTTTATTTGTGCGTGTGCTGTTTTGGTCGGGTGTTGGGGTGTGGTGTGGGGTGGGGTGTGTGTGTGTGGTTTTTTGTGTTGTGTGGTGTGTGTGTTGGTGTGTGGTGGGGTGTGTGTGTGTGGTGTGGGTATGGTGTGGTATGTGCGTGTGTGTTTTGTGTGTGTGTGGGGGGGGGGAAAGGGGTGTGAGTAGTGCGTGTGTGGGTGTGTTGTGGTGTGGTTATGAGGTGAGTATGTGCGTGTGGGTGGTTGGGTTTTGTGTGTTGTGTGTGTGTGTGTGTGTGTGTGTGTGTTGTGTGTTTTGGGGTTGTGTGTGTGTTTTTTTGTGTGGTGGTGGGTAAGTAAGTTTCATTTTTACGTTTTCCACTTTAAGTATATAGACTGCCCTAAAATGGAGACTGAATGAAAGGAAAGATAGAAGATGTTTATGATGAAGAAGATAGATTACTTGGGGGTGGTGCATGGGTGTGATAAGTGTTGTTGTGTGTGTGTTGTGTGTGTGTGTGTGTGTGTGTGTCTGGTGTTTGTGTTTGTGTGTGTGTGTGTGTGTGTGTTTTTGTGTGTGTGTTTGTGTGTGTGTGTTTTGTGTTGTTTGTGTTGTGTGTGTGAAATAAAGAGTAATAAAAAGGGGAATACAAAAATAGTTTCTTAACAAAACAGATCAAAAACTTTAAAAAATAAAATTCGAAAGGAACCAACTACAATTTTGCCCCTTAGGACTTAAAAATAAACCTTTAGCATGTCAATGTTAGCTTTACATTGTTCAAAACTTCGTCATGGTTTCTCAAAAAAGAAAGGGAAAAGGTTTTAAATTTCAATTCAAGTATGTATGGGTATTTGAAAATTTTTTAACCCATAAGATTTAACATCCTTCTAATTTGTTTAATGCTTTAAATTTTACCCTGAAAAATAATCCCTTGAGTTGTTTTTCTTTGACCATTTGTATGTCTGTAAGGATCAATGTATTAAATTTCGCTCTTCCACTTGAGTTGAATGTGAACGCTGCTTGATTGCCGTGTTTTTCTTTTAAAATTTTTAAAAGGAGCTTCTTTAAACAACGAAAAACCCTCTGCAATGGTTAGAGGGCATGCAGTCTTAGACCCCTTTATTAGTGCACCTTTCTTCGCAGCCGATCAACCCACTATTTGAAAAAAATCCTATTGTAAAGGAAATCCAGCAAAAGGAAAAATGAATTCCCTTAAAGGCAGAAGTTTTATGACGTATTTTATTTTTAGTAAAAGTTTAGTAGTTTTTTATATTTGTTAAGTTTAGTAGTTTGCTTAAAAAGTTATAGCTTTAAGGCTTTAAAACTGATTTTAAACCACACAAAGTAATATGTAAAAGAAACAGTATGGATGATCAAAAATGAAATTCAAAGCCAAAAGAATAGAAATCAGTTCAGTGTAAAATCAGTCGTTTTTTCCCCAAACAAAATACGATTTTCTATTTTTTAGTGTGGTTGACAAATGCGAACCGTTTGAGTTTTTTTTAAAGGAGCCATCTGATAATTTTTAAGCAATGAGAGAATTATGTTCTAATGTGAATGAAATTAATGCCAGTATTTGGATTCTCATTTTTTTTCATGTTATATTTCTCACAAAGGTGCTTGTTCTTTCCCCAAACAGGCGACGAACTGTTTTTTTTGTGAGTTACTCAGTTTTGAAAATTAGAACGCTCGTAAAAGATTTGATGTGATTTTATTATTGTATAAAGGTTTATGTGTCGGGCTTTTTGGGAAAATCTGTTTCGACCTCATTTTTTTTCTCTGAAGCTGTTATCGGTGTTGAGCTTTCAGAATACATTTGGCACAACAAGTTGTCGGTACTATCAAGTGGAACTTCCAGTTTCTTTATATGTATCAAGTGCCGAGGTATGAAATGGCCACCTAGAGCAAATCTGTTTTGCCTTTCATTTTCCTTTGAAGTTCTTTAAAAAGTACTTAAATGCACTAAAATAAACTTCTTGTCCTAGGTAATTTGATCTAATTAGGAGGTTGACGAGTTTTGAAATTTTATTCTTGTCCCCCTACTGCTTTGTACAAATTTTTAAAAGGATTTAAAAATTTTCTTCCTTAGTTAAGAATTTCAATTCGAAGTTAACTTTGATAAAAAAAAAAAACAAAAAACTTTACTAAGTGTTTATTTTATTATTCGTTTTCAATTTTAAAATAGGTATGTTGTCTGGGTTTCTCCGTTTTTAAAAAGCATCATATGCGGTTTTTTTTTTTTGGATAAATTTTTGCATTTTTTTTATGTCTTATTTAAATTTTCAAGGTCTTTTTGGGACAGTTTTTTAATATATTTAAAAAAACCTCTTAATGGTTTTGTTTCATGGTAAAATTCTCCAAGCTATGTCGTCTGTATATTGTATAGGACAACGTTCTGAGACAAAAGTTGGAAGATCATGGAACAGGATATTAAATAGAACTGGTGTATAATGAGCCCTTTTGGTAACCTTTTCAAGATTTCTAGGGTCTGAATAGTTATTTTTACCTTTACTTGAAAAATTATTTTTAAAATCTTTATTTTTTAAAGATAAATGTTACGGAAAGACCAATTTTTTTTTCAACTACTTTAAAAAACTGTGCATGCCCAAATTTATCAGGCTTTTTTTTTGTCAAAAAACGTTGTAAGGGGCATTTTTTCTAGTGCAAATTGTTGTTTTCAGTGTTGTATTTAACTGGTTATCTATGAGTTTTTCCTCGCGAAAATGCTTGGGGTTTTTTGCAATAATGTTATTTTTTTGACTGTATAGAACCTTCCAAGAAAAACTTCTCCTGAGCTTTGTTTTTGAGGGCTCTATGGGCCGTAAATGGCTTTAAACTGTCTTCGGTTTCCTTGCTTGTGGGTTTGGGACCCAAGGACTGTTTCTTGAGGAATGACACCCCGGACCCCCGATTTTTCAAAAAAAAAGGGATGAAGTAGCATAATGAGATTTTCTGGTAATGTTTGATCATTATTGGAAATGCATGCTCCAACGGGTGTTTTCTTCTAGGAAGTGAAGAAAAGCATCTTTACTTCCGGTGTGTAAAGGGGCTTGATATAAAGAGGGGTATCAGGGCCCGGGGTTTTATTATTTTTGATTTCTTCTTCACTTTGAATGCTCTAGTTTGTGATAAACCCCCTTACCATGTTTTTTTGAAAAAATTGTGCAAAAACCTAGCCTTTTTGCATAGATGGGAAACCTTTGTTTTCTGGAAAAATTTGGGTGTTGGTAAATGTATTTTTTTTGTCATTTCTTAAATTTTGTCCATACTTTTTGAATGTCTTTATGATTTTTAATTTCACTTTCAAAAAAAGGCCAAATTGTTTTTTGCTTGCGCTATGACCGGTTTCAGTGTTTTTTGGCCTTTTTTTGGTTGTAGGTGATTTTTTTTGGAAAAAACTTTTGCATTAAATGTTTTTTATGTAAACTTCCTCACCGCTTGTGTCCACGACATTTCCTAAATGTTTTTTGGTTTTCCTGAGTGACTTAGGAATAGACATATTGGGGAGCTTGAAGTTAAAATTTGTTTTTTCTAGAATACAAATTTTAAATTTTGTTGAAGCATCTATTACTTTGTATTGTAAGAAGCTATAACATTTTAAAAATTTTTCCCCCTCAGCACGCTTAAATTATTTTGGAAATTTTTCCTTTGTAATATCCGATTGACATAACTGGTTATTAAAGGTTTTTAAGGATAGGTAAATGATCACTGCCTAGAGTATCTTTATGGGTTGACCAATCCTTCAGGAACAAGTGTTGGTGACACTAAATTTTAGATCTTTTGCTGACGCTCTGTTACTTGAGACTCAGGAATTCTAGTGATGCTACCGTCTTCAATTAAACATAGACAAGAATCAACCACGTTTTCTACAAACCTAAGTTATCTGGGTGATTTCAATAACTGTTCCCTTACTAAACTACTGAAGAACTATGAACAGTATGTGACCTGCCCTACACGAAGAAAAAAAGACCTTAGACTTGTGCTATGGGACTGTAGAGGCGCCTATAGATCGTTCCCTTGCCTCCCCTGGGATCATCTGACCACAACTGCGTTCTTCTTGCCCCCATGTACCAGTCAGTGTTCGGCGCCTTCAACCCATAGTCAGGCCCGCAAAAAATGGACTGCTGATAGTTGCTAGTCTGCAAGGCTGCTTTGATTGCACTGACTGGGATATGTTTTATGATGTTTTGTTCAGATCTGAATAAAGCTCACGGTTTTATTTGTTCTTATATTTCTTTTTGTGTTAGTTGTACCCATTCCAACTAAGGAGATAACCATTTACCCAATAACAACCCTTTGGTTACAAAGGATCTGAAACGTGTTTTAAACAAAAAGAAAGTGTATTTTACACAGGCACAGAACAACAAAAGAAGGAAGTAAACAAAGAAGTCAAAGCTGCTGTGCACGGGCCAGAGTATATATAAAAATAAGATAGAAAACAAGTTTGCGAGGAACAATTTTCGTTCTGCATGGCAGGGTATCAAAAATATGTCTGCAGTAAATATGGTAGGTGTCCAACATAGGTCAAAGATCCCGTTTGCAGGGAGTATGTGATAACAACTTACCAGACCATCTAAACACATTTTTTATCGCTTTGAAAGCATGATTTCTCAGATGAATTAAATGATCTGAAGCAATCCCTAGTTTTGGGGAATAGCGTATTATTGATGAAAAAATTATCTGTAAGCACTTAAAGGGAATAAATATTTAAAAAATCTCCCGGGGCCAGACGGTATATGTGGAAGAACCTGAAATTCTGCGCTACTGACTGCCAGTGTCCTTCAACCACTGTTCCAGGCCCACTGGATACTTGTCAGATTCCTGTTATTTGAAAACTCCAATGTAATAACCTCTTCCAAAGAAACCCAATCCTTCTCGGCCTAACGATTTTTGACCCGTAGCTCTCACATCTCTTGTGATGAAAACGCTGGAAAAGATCGTAAAATCTCTCATTTTTTCTGCTACGAGGAAAGACCTTGACCCACTGCAATTTGCATTACAGGTCTCGAAGGGGTGTCGATAGAGGCCAAACTATTCATTTTGAACAAGTTGTATAGCCACTTGGAAACACCTGACTCTCATGCAGAATATTGTTCGCTGACTTTAGTTCAGCTTTCAATACAATGCAGCCTCATGTTCTGGTTAACAAAATAATTTCAAAATTTGACGTAGACAATCAACTTGTTCGTTGGCTGATTGAATTTTTAACCAACAGACCACAGCGTGTTTTGGCCAACAAAATATCTTCTTCGGCTAGATTTACCAGCACTGGTTCTCCGCAGGGTTGCGTCCTCTCACCACTTCTGTACATTCTATACACAGATGATTGCAGAAGCAACTATGGAAATTCCTTTCTGGTAAAGTTCGCAGACGATAGTGCTCTGTTATCCCTCTTATCCGGATCAGTCTTAGACCATGGTCCAGCCCTCACCGGAGTTCGTACACTGGTGTGACGAGGCCTATCTGGAGCTAAATGTTTCTAAAACTAAAGACCTGCCTATCGAATTCAGAAGTCAGGCATACTCCTAAGAATATTATTTCCATAATCAAGAGGTTGAAAACGTTTTGAACTATAAGTATCTGGGTAACTGTTTTTGACCACAAGTTAAACTGGGACGTTAACACTGACGCTATTGTCAAAAAGGGACAACAACGTCTGTATTTTCTGAGGAAACTGAACTCATTTTTTGTAGACAAAAGATCCTTTCCTTGTTTTACAAGTCTTACATAGAGAGTGTTCTAAGTTTTAGCTTTCATTTGTTGGTACAATAACCTTAGTGTTAAAAACAGAATGGCCTGCAGAGAATTGTAAGAATCTGCTCAAAATAATTGGAAAAGACAAAGAGATCTCATGTCGTTCTGCAATCAGCAGCTTGTACGCAAAGCCCACAGCCATTTTGGCTGATCCTTCTCATGCTTTGTTTTCAGAATTTCAAATGTTGCCTTCGGAACGCCGTTTCAGTGTCCCATCAGCAAAACCAACAGAAAAAGAAATTCTTTTTGTGCCAGTAAGCATTCGACTTCTGAATTCACAATGATGTTGACTACCTATTCTTACATTTCTCTGAATTATCTGCCTGATTGTCATTGTTACGAGTGTAGTCAATACATAATTGTGTGTGTGTGTGTGTGTGTGTGGGTGCGTGGGTGTGTGAAATAAGTCTGTGTTCTAGTCAACTGTCTTAAAACATTGAATTCATATATTGGTGTATGGTGTGGGTGTGCGTGGGCGTGTTCGCACACACAGTAGTGCGTGTGTACGTGCTGCGTATATGCGTGCGTATAAAATATAAGTTTTTATGTTTCTAGTCAATGGTGTTTAAAATTGTGTTCACAATTGATGTTTGTGTGCATGCGCGCGTGTGTGTGGTGTGTGTGTGTGTGTGTCGTGACATTTTATTTGAAAACCAATATGAAATATAGCTTTTGTGTCTTGATATATTTGATGAGTATCAATCTGCCTGTCAGTATTGTAATTGCCCTTCATGGGATGATTAAAGTGTTTTTGACTTGACTTGACTTTGACTTGACAACCTGTTGCTGGTAACTGAAATACAATCTTATCCCAAAATGGTGCATGGGCGTTGAAATCCCCTCCAATAAGCCATTTTTCATTATCTTGGAGATTATGGATCAAATCAGTGTTAAGGTTATCAGGTCCTTTTGGTAAATACAAAGACACAATATTTAAGATTAAGCAATCATTAAAAATTGACACGTGCTGCACATGAATGTAGATCTGGGATGTTACCAGGTATTGGTGGAAATTTCACACTGTACTCTATTCCTTCTTTGTAAATAACTGCACTAATCTTTGTTAGACCCTCTACTTTCTGATGTATAGGTGGATAATAGTACCCTGATAATCTGGGTATCTTATTTTTGTTAACATTTAGAGATTGTAAAATAAGGGCCTGATAATCATTTTTTTAAAGGTGGTGGATCAAATACGCCAGATTTGTGGAAATAGATCTTGCATTCCACTGCATGATTTTAACAGCCTGCTTTTTCTTAGAGACCGTTGTATATATAGGAATAAGGAGAAGAGGCAAGAAAAAAAGTGTTTTCTTAACAAACCAACCCCCCCCAAAAAAAAAACAACAACAACCAACAACACCAAAACCCAACAATAAACAAACTCCCACCAAATACAGTAATGAGTAAAGAAATAACTCTACCCCCCACCAAGTCTTCCACAAAACACCTTAACAAAAATATATAAATCTTGTTGATTGAAGGTTTCAGTTCTGTCAGATTGAACAAGTTCACTGTGAGAAACTCACTTAACTATGTATATAAGGTACTACAAAGGGGAAAAAAATCAAATTGACTAGATCTCTAGTAATGAAACAGCTACTTCTAATAGTAATAACAATATATACCAAAACACACACAGGGAAGAAGGGGAAGGGAAAAACTGTCCAGAATATTAATACTAAAAAATGCGTCCTCAAATGTAACGGGTTTGCTCTTTACACAAACAAGCTAATATCTTTGGAAACGGAGTTTTTGCAGATTGAACACAAGCATGACGCTTCACAACTGAAGAACTGGAACTGCTGGATATTATACTATAATCACAATATTGTAGACTTGATGATTGAAAAGAAAAGATTCCAAAGAAACCCAATCCTTCTCGGCCTAACGATTTTAGACCTGTAGCTCTCACATGTCTTGTGATGAAAACGCTAGTGTAAAATCTCTCATTCTTTCTGCTACAGAGAAAGACCTTGACCCACTGCAATTTGCATACAGGTCTCGAAGGGGTGTCGAAGAGGCCAAACTATTCATTTTGAACAAGTTGTATAGCCACTTGGAAACACCTGACTCTCATGCCAGAATATTGTTCGCTGACTTTAGTTCAGCTTTCAATACAATGCAGCCTCACGTTCTGGTTAACAAAATAATTTCAAATTTGACGTAGACAATCGACTTGTTCGTTGGCTGATTGAATTTTTAACCAACAGACCACAGCGTGTTTTGGCCAACAAAATATCTTCTTCGGCTAGATTCACCAGCACTGGTTCTCCGCAGGGTTGCGTCCTCTCACCACTTCTGTACATTCTATACACAGATGATTGCAAAAGCAACTATGGAAATTCCTTTCTGGTAAAGTTCGCAGACGATAGTGCTCTGTTATCTCTCTTATCCGGATCAGTCTTAGACCACGGTCCAGCCCTAACCGAGTTCGTACACTGGTGTGACGAGGCCTATCTGGAGCTAAAAGTTTCTAAAACTGAAGACCTGCCTATCGACTTCAGAAATCAGGGCATACTCCAAAGAATATTATTATCCATAATCAAGGAGTTGAACACGTTTTGAACTATAAGTATCTGGGAACTGTTTTTGACCACAAGTTAAACTGGGACGTTAACACTGACGCTATTGTCAAAAAAGGACAACAACGTCTGTATTTTCTGAGGAAACTGAACTCATTTTTTGTAGACAAAAAGATTCTTTCCTTGTTTTACAAGTCTTACATAGAGAGTGTTCTAAGTTTGCCTTCATTTGTTGGTACAATAACTTAGTGTTAAAAACAGATTGGCTGCAGAGAATTGTAAGAATCTGCTCAAAAATAATTGGAAAAGAACAAAGAGATCTCATGTCGTTTTGCAATCAGCAGCTTGTACGCAAAGCCACAGCCATTTTGGCTGATCCTTCCATGCTTTGTTTCCAGAATTTCAAATGTTGCCTTTGGAACGCCGTTTTCAGTGTCCCATCAGCAAAACTAACAGAAAAAGAAATTCTTTTGTGCCAGTAAGCATTCGAATTCTGAATTTACAATGATGTTGACTACCTAGTTTTTACATTTCTCTGAATTACTCGCCTGATTGTCATTGTTATGAGTGTAGTCAATACATAATTATGTGTGTGTGTGTGGGTGGGTGTGTGAAATAAGTCTGTCTTCTAGTCAACGGTCTTAAAGCATTGAATTCATATATTGGTGTATGGTGTGGGTGTGCGTGGGCATGTTCGCACACACACGTACGTGCGTGTGTACGTGCTGCGTATATGCGTGCGTAAAAATAAGTTTTTATGTTTTCTAGTCAATGGGTTTAAAATTGTGTTCACAATTGATGTGTGTGTGTGGGGTGTTTGTGTGTGTGTGTGCGCATGCGCGCGTGTGTGTTGGTGTGTGTGTGTGTTCGTGACATTTTATTTGAAAACCAATATGAAATATAGCTTTTGTGTCTTTGATATATTTGATGTGTATCAATCTGCCTGTCAGTATTGTAATTGCCCTTCATGGGATGATTACAGTGTTTTTGACTTTGACTTTGACTTGACATCTAGATAGTTATCAATAATTGTACAACTGTTGGTAACGGTTCCGCCATGGGTTGATATTTCCTGCCTGGTGTCCACTGTAATAGAAAGAATGTGGCTGTCTCTGTGCAGGTAGTACATGTTGTCGTCTGATCGGTCTTCGTGGGAGCTCCCAAAACAAGTTGCAAACGTGTCTGCCGATATTTGAGGCGAGGACAGAGGCTCCTTTCTGAGTTGGGTGGAGTTTGTCTTTTCGGATAAAGTCCATGCTGGTCCTCAAGTTGTCATGGGGTACTATGGATATTCTTGAATTCTCATATAGATCTGAAGAGATCAAAGCGTTGAATAAATTCCTTTTGACTTCTAGTTGAGAATCTGTAGTTGGAGCTGCTTTACTGATGATGATCATCTTTGTGTTGGGGAAGTCTCGTGTGATGTTTTTGACACTGGACAAAAGAGATTTGCTAACACTGGGTGCATCTTTCAGCTTTAGATCATTGATTCCGCAGTGAATCAGGATGTCATTGGGTGGCTGGCTTAGTCTGGAAACAAGTAGAATAAACAGCATCCTCTATCTTTTTCTTTTGTGTAGCACTTGTTCGTGAAGACTGTGATGCCGTATGATCGGCCAAGTCTTCTCCGTCCACTCCATTTCATCACAGAATCTTGTACAATTACACACACAGGCAGGTCTGGTGGTGTTTTTTTTGGACTGTTGGACACTTTTTTAGGAGGGGAAGAAGACTTACGTCATTTGCTTGGTGATGTCATTTCGGGGTGTCTGAATCATGTTCCTCTTTTTCTTCTTTTTCTCTGATTTTTTCTTTTGGTGAATCAATTGATTTCTTTTTGATGGAACTGGATTTCATTAAAAACATATGTTTGATGATGATAAAGAGTTTTGTTTCAGGGCATGATCATAAGAATATGGCATGTCTTGTGTGTTGGTTTGTGTGCTCACATCTCGACTAACCTTTATGAGGAAGATGCCATTTCAGTTAGATCTGTTTTTCGGTTCCTCAGGTCACGGACTGTCCCTTCAAGTGATGCGATTCGTGCACACAACTTTGTGATGATGCCACTGAGCTCATCAATTTTACCATTGAGTTCTGTCATTGTTGAGTTGCTAGGAGGACTGGTTGGAGAAGTAGAAATAGCCCTAGCTGATGGTAAACTTCTGTCTTCACACGGTAGATCTAGGTCCATGGTTTGGCTACCGTTTCCACAGGCTCTGTCAGTCTGGTTGCTTTCCCCATCTGTAGCGTGGATTGTTGACTTGCTCTTGTTAGCAAACTTTACAGGTGTTGATTGGGTGCATTTAGAGATGCCTCCCATGCTCCTTGTCCTTGTCATGTGTGTGTTTTTTACATAACACTCTGGCAGTTATGGATTAGCTCCAGGCATTCTCCGCCATCTTGATGACGTGTCCTTCAACATGTAAGAGATTCGTTATATTTTAAGGTTTTGTGGAGATAAAAAGCAGAAATATGGATCACAGATGCAGAAATAGACAAGAAGGAGTTGACAGGAAGAAAGGGAACAACACAGCAACAAAAAAAGGGATAGAAAAGAGGGAATTATTGGCACAGATTTTCCAGAAGATGGAGATGCTGTTTACACTGACAAGACCCCAGCATCCCCACAGGGGAAGAGATATGCTGATATGACTTACTGGATAAGTGCTGTGTATGTTTGTCTTTCTGAATAGCATTAATGTGGACGCAAATGAAATTGAGGCACTGACAGGTTTGTACTTGAACCAAAACATCAATAAAAGCCCTAAACATTAGTTCACCACATAGTACTGCCAAAAATTGCTCTCTCTCTCTCACACACACTCACTCACTTACATGCACACGCACTTTTCACTCACACACACAAAACCACACAAGACACACTCACACACAAACACACACAGACACACACAAACACACAAGCAAAAAGATCAAAGTTATGAAGAGTTTTATTCTCTAAGCTACAGCAACCTTCTACTTAAACTCCACAATCATCACCAAAAGTCCCTGCCTCTTCTGACCCTGCTATCTTGTGGGTTCCAGTCTGTGAATCTCTTGAGCTGCACGATTTTTCCTGTCTCTCCTTTCTTTCCCTTTCCCGCTTTGACAGTGCACACACAGACACAGGCACACTCACATGCACAGACAGAGAGTACCACAGGGTTGTATTTATTTGTAGACAATCTCTCTCTCTCTCTTCCTCTCTTCTCTCCTCTCTCCTTCTTCTCTCTCCTCTCTCTTTTTCTTCTCTCTCTCTCTCTCTCCCTGTCCCTCTCAAGAACACAAACACACCCCTGCAGAGGGTAGGTGTGTGTTTGCACAAAACAAAACACAAAACAACACAAAACACACAGAGACATGCATAACGGCACAAATACACACAAATTCACACACACACCCCAACCACACACACACACACACACTGCATACACATACATTGGACAGTCAGGCAGACACACAGACACACAGACAACAAAACATCCCAAAAGGCAGCTGCCTAACACTGTGTCCTCACCTCATTTCCCAGTTCAACAGTACTTTAGCTGTCTTTGACCAAAGCCAGACACACCCAGTACTGTCTTTCACCATCCCACACACTCCCTCCAGCATTGTGGATGTCAGCCAAAACACACATGGACTACTTTAACTGTCCTACATTCTCCCCAGAAGCTTCCATCGAGGTCAACCATGATACATAGACATTTTGGTCTTTCTGGCTGACACAGTCTATGTGGCATATTATCCAAGTTGCCAAAAATTATAGACATAGGGTGCAATCAAACAGACTCATGTAACTCTTGGTCTTGTCTCGAGATTCAGACATGGAATGCTATAAACCCCCCCACATAATTATTTTCTCTGTTCCCTTTTCAGCTTGTTATGTGTGAATGGTGAACAATATTTACAAAACCAAAACTTCCCAGGAATGGATTATAAACAAATGCACACAAGTATGTATCTACTTGTTTCAATTTTTAGAATGGATAATCACATGATTGGGGAGGCATTGCACATTCCCTTTTTTAAAAAATTTTTTTTGCAAAATTGGCTGCTGTTAATTAAAAAAGCTGGAATACAGCGGCAAAGTAAATTCAAAATGCCCGCCCGCCAAACCCC
>CM054163.1:23725043-23727543 GCA_028751875.1 Rapana venosa | reverse complement strand
AATAAGTCATAAAGATAAACATCTACACATTGTCAAATGGTACACATACTTGTTACACATAATTATAAGATATTGAAATAGGGCACTCGTTAAAACTTAAGTACAGAGGCAAGTCCAATAAAGTATTGAAAATATAAAATATGAATCCTTCATCAGGATATATTATAACTATAAGCAAGACGATAAAAGGTGAGAGAGAGAGACAGAGACAGAGAGACAGAGAGTGTATGTGTGTGTGTGTATTTCAGAGATAATATTCAAAATATAATTCCCAAAACAGTATGCGATCCCATCAACACTCATTTTAGATTATACTCGTTTCAATTTATATGTCATGATAATGAAATAGATTTAATACCCATACATCCACACAATAAAAACAAGAAACAAAACAAAGAAGGAATCTAAACCTATACAGTCATTGAGGGACAATGACAATGACAAATTCTTTTATTTCGAGGATAATGAATAAGCACCCATGTGCTTTTTACATCCAGTCCCCGCCCTTAAGGATATATATGATAATAAAATAAAATAAAGCCTATAGCAATACACTTACACAGTGTACGGGGAAAAATCTACACAAAAATCCCCACAAAAATCACTGAAGAGAAGGAAAAAAAAGAAGAAAAAAAAGTACTAAAAAGTAAGGAAGAAAGCAAAACAGAAAACACAGAAACAACCGAAAAAATAGCAAGAACCAAGAGCAAAACAAAAGCGGCAACAACAACAAGGGGAGAGGTGACACCCAGTAGTTCCCCCTCAACAACAACAACAAACAACAACAACAACCCCAAACCAAAACAGAACCAAACAAAGCAGAACCTCCATAAAATTAAAGGAGAACAAGCCACCTAAAAGTCATTTTTCAATAACACAATAGCCATATACAAGTAAAACATTCATTCATTTCGAGGATAATGAATAGGCACCCATGTGCTTTTTTACATCCAGTCCCCACCCTTAAAGATATATATGATAATAAAATAAAATAAAGCCCATAGCAATACACTTACGCAGCTTACGGGAAAAATATCTACACAAAAATCCCACAAAAATCACCGAAGAGAGAGAGAAATAAAAAAAGAAGAAAAAAAAAGTAGCAACAAGTAAGAAAGAAAGCAGAGCAGAAAACACAGAAACAACCGAAGAAATAGATAGAGAGAGGGGGAGAGAGACAGAAATAAGAGAGAGAAGGAGAGACAAGGAGAGAGAGGGGGAGAAAGAGAGAAAGAGAAGGAGAGAGAGAGAGAGAGAGAGAGAGAGAGAGAGAGAGAGAGAGATACAGATACAGAGACAGAGACAGAGACAGAGACAGAGAGACAGAGAGAAGAGGGAGGTGGGGAGAGAAGGAGAGAGAGAGACAGAGAGAGAGAGAAGGAGAGGGAGAGGGAGAGAGAGAGAGAGAGGTGAAGGAGGGAGGGAGTGTAGGAGAGGGAGAGAGGGAGAGGCAGACAGACAGACAGAGAACGAGAGAGATAAAGAGAAGGGGAGAGAGAAAGAGAGAGAGACAGAGACAGAGAGACAGGCAGAGACAGAGAAGGAGATAGATAGAAAGAGAGAGTGGGAGAGACAGAGAGATAGAGACAGAGAGAGAAACTTGAGAATTGAAACTTGACACTTGAAACTTTGAAACCCGTTATTGGAGGAAAAAGAATAAGCACACATGATGGGGAGAGAGAGAGAGAGAGAGAGAGAGAGAGAGAGAGAGAGAGAGAGAGAGAGAGAGAGAGAGAGAGAGAGAGAGAGAGAGAGAGAGAGAGAGAGAGAGAGAGAGAGAGAGAGAGAGAGAGAGAGAGAGAGAAAGAGAGAGAGAGAGAGAAAGAGAGAGAGAGAGAGATAGAACTAACAAATTGAGTAAAACACAAACCATAACAGAGATTCAGGAAAACAGATACAGTACCAAAAAACAGCCATAACCATAATTATAATGATCAAATCAGAAAATTAATGACAGTGCTCAAACCCAAAACCTCTACGGAGACAGTAACCAAGACTTAACCAAGTCCTTCCGACGAGACTATAAACCGAGGTCCCGTGTGCGAACGTACGCAGAACATGTTGCGCACACGTCATAAAACCTATTCCGCTTTTAGGAAGAGAGTAGGCCATTGCATGTGAGTGCTTGGGGTGGGAAAATATACAAAACTGTATACACACAATGGATCGGTGGTCTAGAGGTAACGCGCCTGTCTAGAAAGCGAAAAGTCCGGGTCGGAAGTGTGCGTGGTTCGTATCCCGTCTGGGCCCGAAACTTTTCCCCCATCCATTAGACCATGAGTGGTGGTCTGGGCGCTAGTCTTTCGGATGAGACGATAAACCGAGGTCCCGTGTGTTACAGAAAATTATGGAGCGCACGAAAAAGAACCCACGGCAACAAGAGAGTTGTCCCTGGCAAAATTCTTAGAAAAAAGCCACTCTGATAGGGAAAGAAATACAGTTGCAGACCAAAAAAAAAAGAAAAAAGGGTGGCGCTGCTCTTGTGGCGACGTGCTCCCCC
>CM054163.1:23707543-23717543 GCA_028751875.1 Rapana venosa | reverse complement strand
CCCTGTCCTCCTCTACCCTACCCTCCACCTTGTACTTCTTTATCCTACCCTCACACCTGTACTTCTCTACCCTACCCTCCAACTGTCCTCCATAACCCTCCTCCTCTACACTAACCAATCTGTCCTCTACCCCACCCTCAGCCCTGTCCTCCTCTACCACGAGCTTCAACCAAGTCCTCATCTACCCTACCTTTCACATTGTCTTCCTCTTCCCTTCACACTTCCCTCCATTACCCTACCCCAACCTCAACATTTTCTTGTCCTACACTATCCCACGCTGTCCTCCTCTACCCTACCCCACCCTGTCTTCCTTTACATTGCCCTCTACCCTGTTACCTCTCTACCCTCCACCCTGTCCTACTCTACCCTATCCCAACTTCTAAATGTCCTCCTCTACCTACCCCCTGTCCTCCTAAACACTACCCCCAACCCTGTCCTCCTCTACCATACCCTCCACCTTGCCCATCTCTGCCCTACCCCATCGTGTCTTCCTCAACCCTACCCCATATGTAAACTTCTACCCTATCCCACCCTTCACCCTGTCCCCCTCTACTCTACCTCCACCCTGTCCTACCCTTCCCCACCCTCCACCCTGTCCTCCTCTAGCCCTTCCTACACTCTGCCGCGCCTTCTCAACCTTCAACCCTTTCCTACCGCACCCCATCCTCAACCCTGTCCTTACATACCCCACCCTCCACCCTTACGGAGCCTACCCCACCCTCTACCATGTCTTCCTCTACCCCACCTTCCACACTGTTCTCCTCTACCCTACCCTCCATCCTGTCCTCCTCTACCCCACTCTACCTCCACATTGTCCCCTTGTACTCTATCCTTCCCTCAACCCCTACCCTTCACCCTGTCTCCTCCACTCCACCCTCCACCCTGTCCATCTCTACCCTAACCCACCCTCCATCCTGTCCTCTACACGCCACACCCATGACCATACCCTCTAACCTAACTTAACCTCCATCCTGCCCTCATCTATCCCACTCTCAACCCTGTTCTCCTTTACCCCACCCTCCACCGTGTCTTCCTCAACCCCACTCCACACCTTGTCCATCTCTACCCTACCCTCCACCCTGTCCTCCTCTACCCATCCCTATCCCCTACCTTGTCCTCTTATACCCTCCCCTTCCCTCAAACCCGTCCACCTTTTCCCTACCCTACACACTGTGCCCCTCCACACCAACCTCCACCCTGTCCATTTCTACCTACCCACCCTCAATCCTGTCCTCCTCAACACACCACACCCTTGACAATGTCCTCTATCCTACCCTCGACCTTTTCCTCCTCTACCCTACCCTATTCTCTACTATGTCCTCCTCAATCTTACACTACTTTCCACCCTTTCTCGTCTACACTACCCCACACTCCACCCTGTCCTCCTCTACCCTACCTTCCACCCTGTCTTCCTTTACCGTACCCTCGACCCTTTTCTCTTCTTCCTACCCCTCCCTCCATCCTGTCTCCTTATACCCAACCCCACCTTGTCCTCTACCCTACCCTCCAACCCTCCTCCTCTACTCTACCCTTCACCCTGTCTTCCTTTACCATACCCTCGACCCTTTCCTTTTCATCCCTACCTCTCTCTCCATCCTGTCCTCCACTGTCCTACCCACCTTCCACAATGTCTTCGTCTAACCCATCCTCACCCTGTCCTCCTCTACATTATCCACCTTCCACCCTCTCTTTTTCTACCCCACCCTCCACCCTGCCCTCATCTACCCTACCCACCATCCACCCTGTCCTCATCTACCCTACCCTACCTTCATCCTTTCCTCCTTTACCCTGCACAACCCTGTCCTCCACCCAACCCCACTTGTTGTGTACCCTACCACCCTCCTTCGCCCATCCTCCTATTTACCCAACTTTCAATCCTGTCTACATCTACCCCACCCTCAACCCTGTTCTTCTCTACCCTTTCCCACCATCCACCCTGTCCCGCTCTACCCAACCCGTCAACATGTCAAATACCCCACCCTCAACTCTATCTTTTTGAACCATACTCAACCGTGTACTTCTTTACCCTACCCTGTCTTCCTTTATACAACCCTCCACCCTGTCCTCTTCTTACCCACCCTCCCCCATTTCCTCCTGTACCCTTCCCTCCACCCTGTCTTACACTACCCCTCACCCTGTCCTCCTTTAGCCTACCACACCCTCCATCTTTTCTTTTTCTACACTACCCCACCCTGTTCTCTTCTACCCTACCCCACCTTGTTCTCATTTATACCACCATCCATACTGTTCTACTCTACCCTAACCCTCCACCATGTCCTTAATTCTACCCTACCCACCATCTACCCTGTTATTCTCTACCCTACCCGATCCTTTCCTCTTTTAGCTACCCTCCACCCTGTCATCTTCTACCCTATCCTAAACTCTAGGCACTCCTTCTCTACCCTACCCTCCCTCCTTCTCAACACTACTCACACATATCCCACCTCCACCCTGACCGACCCTATCTCACCCATCACTGTGTCTTCCTCTACCCCACTCCACACCCTGTCCTCCTCTACCCCACCCTAACCTCCACCCTGCCCTCATGTACCCTACCATTCCCTCAACCTCTTCCACCTCTTCCCTACCCTACACCCTGACCCCCTCCACTCCACCCTCAACAATGTCCATCTCTACCCTACCCCAACCTCCATCTTGTCCTCCCCTACACACCACATTCTTGACCATGTGTTCTACCCTACCCCAACCTCCATCCTGTAATCATCTACCACACCCTCAACCCTGTCCCCCTTTACTCTACCTTCCAACTTGTCCTCCTCTTCCCTGACCTTCACCCTGTCCTTCTCTACCCTACCCTCCTCCTGTCCTCCTCTACCATACCCCACCTTCAACCCTGTCCTTGTCTAACCTACCCAACCCACCACCCTGTCTTCCTCTACCCTACCCTCGATCCTTTTCTCCTGTACCCTGCCCCACCCTCAACCCTGTCTCTTCTACCCTACCTCACTTTCCACAATGTTTTCATCTACCCCCCACCCCCTCCACCCTGTCCTCCTCTAGCCTACCCCACCATTCACCCAGTCCTGCTTTACCCAAACCTTCAACCTGTCCTTTAGCCCACTCTCAGTCCTGTCTTTTTCTACCCTACCCAACCGTACCATTCTTCACCCTATCCCACCCTGTCCTACTTTACACATCCATCCACCCTGTCCTTTACCCCACTCTCAATCCTGTCTTTTTCTACCTTACCCAACCGTGTCATTCTTTACCCTACCCCACCCTGTCCTACTTTACACAACCCTCCATCCTGTCCTTTTCTTCACCATCCTCCACCATGGCCCCCTGTACCCCACACTTCACCCTGTCTTCCTCTACCGTAACCATGTATTCCTTTACCTTACCACTCTCTCTCTCTCTCTCTCTCTCTCTCTCTCTCTTTGCTTCTCTTCTCTTCCTCTCTCTCTCTTTCTCTCTCTCTCTCTCTCTCTCTCTCTCTCTCTCTCTCTCTCTCTATCTATCTATCTATCTTCTGTGTATGTGTGTGTGCGTGTCTTGTGCGCGCGTGCGTGCTTCTGTGTGTGTGCGTGTGATGAAAAAGTCACCCCTAATCTGTAAGAAAAATTACATACATTGAAAAGTAAAAACAACATAAAATTAAACACCGTAGATGTGATAACACATACACGCACGCATACACACACACAGACACACACACAGACACACACACAGACACACACACACACACACACACACACACACACCCACACACACACACACACGACAATTCATTTAACAGACAGCCAAGTATAAGTATAAGTGTTGGTGCTATCCAAAGTTGACATTTCCGAAAGAAACGTATTTCTCTGAAAGCTTTACAAGTGCAGCCACCCACATTACTGCTTTCATTTGGTTTAGAGGGTATCGGAGAACAAAATCAACCACACACGCGCACACACACACAACACACACACACACACACACACACACACACACACACACCACACACACACACACACACACACACACGCACGTATCGCATAAACACACACACACATACACACACATACGCACACACCACACACACGCGCGCGCGCGCGCGTGCGCGCACCCGAAGGGAGAAGATGGAGAATAGAGAGTGTGTGTGAGTGTGTGTGTGTGTGTGTGTGTGTGTGTGTGTGTTGTGTGTGGTGTGTTGTGTGTGTGTGTGTGGGTGTGAGAGAGAGAGAGAGAGAGAGAGAGGAGAGAGAGAGAGACAGACAGACAGACAGACAGACAGACAGACAGACAGAAAGACAGAGGATTTGAGGATCCTTTTCTTTTATATCAAGGATAATGGAACGAGCACTTATATGTATTTTTACATCCAGACCCCGTGTGTAGCGGAATAAGCACTCATGAGCTATTTCTATATCCAGTCCCTGTGTCTATGCAGTTTTGTACTTTTGTCATTCATTCCCACAGAAACACAATGACCTATTCTTCCGAAAAGTGGAACAGAGGGAGAGAGAGAGAGAGAGAGAGAGAGAGAGAGAGAGAGAGAGAGAGAGAGAGAGAGAGAGAGAGAGACAATGACAATGACAATGACAATGACAATGACAATGACAAATTCTTTTATTTCGAGGATAATGAATAAGCACACATGTGCTTTTTTACATCCAGTCCCCGCCCGTTAGGGATACATCTTAATAATAATAACCCAATACTTATACAGTCTCACAATAAAAACAAGGGGAAATAACCCTTTTCAAAACAGCTCCCCCTAACAACCCTCCCCCCCCAAAGCAGGCAATTAAAAGAAAATCCTAAAAACACCCCACCCTACCCCCACCCCCCAAAAAACCCTAACCAAAACAAACAAACAAACAAAAGAGAAGGAAAAACCAAACCAACAAAAGATGATAAAAAAGAGAAAAACAGACAAACAACAACAACAACAACAAGAACAACAACAAAGCCAAGAAACATAACACAACCAAACTTAATAAGTCATAAAGATAAACATCTACACATTGTCAAATGGTACACATACTTGTTACACATAATTATAAGATATTGAAATAGGGCACTCATTAAAACTTAAGTACAGAGGCAAGTCCAATAAAGTATTGACAATATAAAAATATGAATCCTTCATCAGGATATACTATGACTATAAGCAGGACGATAAAAGGTGAGAGAGAGAGACAGATACAGAGAGACAGAGAATGTGTGTGTGTGTGTATTTCAGAGATAATATCCAATATATAAATCCCAAAACAGTATGCGATCCCATCAACACTCATTTTAGATTATACTCGTTTCAAATTATATGTCATGATAATGAAATAAATTTAATACCCATACATCCACACAATAAAAACAAGAAACAAACCAAGAAGAAATTTAAAACTATACAGTCGTTGAGGGAGAGAATATGGGTGGGTGAGTGAGTGAGTGAGTGAGTGAGTGTGTGTGTGTGTGTGTGTGTGTGTGTGTGTGTGTGTGTGTGTGTGTGTGTGTGGTGTGTGTGTGTGTGTGTGTGTGTGTGTGTGTGTGTGTGTGTGTGTATGTGTGTGTGTTTGAGCGTGTGGGGTTGGGAGTGGGGTGGGGGGGTGTTTCAGGGATAATACTAAATATGTAATACTCACATAGCACACGATCAACACAAACACTTTTTAATTATGCTCATGCAAATTGAATGTCATGGTAATAAAATAAGTGCAATACCCATACACTCACATAATAAAGAGGGGGGAAAAGCCAATAAAGTCATAAAAAGAACATCTACACATTGCAAGTAATAGAAACAAATTCTTTTTTTCCAGGATAATGAATAAGTATTCATGTGCTTTTTTACATCCAGTCCCCGCCCATGGGGTCACATTTAAAAATGCACTCAGTACTCATACTTTCAAGCAAAAGAAGCAAAGGGAAAAAACTTTTTTTTTAAAGAAAAAGAGAGAAGAAGAAAAAACAAACAAACATACAAACAAACAAACAAACAACCCCAGACGAGCAAAAGACAAAACATACCCAGAACCCCCCCCCCCCCTAAAAAAAACAAAAACAAGCAAACAAACAAACAAAAAAGAAAAAAGAAAAAAAAACAAGAAAAAAAACAACAACAACAACAACAAAAAAGCAGACAAAAACACCCTTCCAAATAAACAAACAAAAAACAAGAAAAAACAACAACAACAAACAAACAAATGAGAAAAAAACACATTAAAACCCCCCAAAAAACAAACAAACAAACAAAAACAACAATTAAAAAAAAAATATAAAAAAATAAAAACCAGCACCGATCCCTCCTTCACACACACACACACACACACACACACACACACACACACACACACACACACACACACACACACACACACACACACATACATACACCAAAACAAAAAACAAACAAGCGAAAAACCCAAACAAATCACCAACAAAGAACAAAGTAACAACTACAGCAATAACAACAGAGAGAGAGAGAGAGAGAGAGAGAGAAGAGAGAGAGAGAGAGAGAGAGAGAGAGAGAGGAGAGATACTAAAAATCATTAGAATTAAATATACCCCCAAACCACCTTGGCTCACTAAGGAACTAGAAGAAGCATGCTATCTTAGAGACCTTTTAAAAGAACATATATATTATGAAGAGTCAAAAAAATAAGAAATGCCATAAACTCACAAAAACGGCGAGAAAAAAAGAAATATTTCCAAGACTTACTATCCACCAAACAAAACTCAAAGACTGTATGGCGAGCCATAAATCAAATAACTAACAAACAAGCATCTTCCAAAACAAATGTAATCAAAGACGTTACTGCTGAACAACTTAACAATCATTTCATTAATGTATCTACTGACATTATTAAAAATGATAAATCAAAGTCCAATAAACTCAATGAACTAAAACAATACTTGAAAGGAAAGCATACTCCTTCAAAACTTCACATTCCATTTATGTCTGTTCTTGAGGTATATGGTTATCTAACTCCCTCAAACAATCAAGAACGCGTGGTCTTGATGGAATAGACAGCAGAATATTGAAGCTATCAGCTCCAGTTATCACAGACACACTAACATATATATTTAACCTTTGTCTTGAAAAAAACCATTTCCCCAATGCCTTCAAAACAGCTAAAGTAATCCCCATCTACAAATCTGGTGACACTTCAGACCCCTCAAACTATAGACCAATTTCCATCATATCTATCCTTTCCAAACCCTTGGAACAACATATAAACAAACACATAGTCCATCCTTTAGATACTACCAACTTAATTCACCCTAATCAGTCTGGATTTAGACAAAATCACTCATGTCATACTGCACTGATTAGCCTCGTAGACAACTGGCTATCAAACATTAATGACAATAAATTTTGTGGAGTACTATTTGTAGATCTCAAAAAAGCTTTTGACACAATTGACCACACACTTCTCATAAAAAAAACTAAACCTGTACCATTTCTCTACAAATACCTTACAATTATTTGCTTCCTATCTAGAAAACAGGCAACAGTGTGTCTCAATAGGCACAACTACATCCACACTACAAGCCATCAATTATGGAGTACCACAAGGATCCATACTAGGACCTATTCTCTTCTCACTATACATAAACGACCTACCTCTCCACATCAAATCCAAATGCGAACTATTTGCTGATGACACAACTATTCATACAAGCCACAATAACCCTATCTCTCTAGCAAAAGCATTACAAAAAAGTGTTGATCAGCTTATTGAATGGACCGAACTAAACCATATGTCTATACACCCCCAAAAATCAAAATGCATGCTTATTGCCACTAGACAAAAGCGTCAAAACTTAACCCAAAAACTTACTCCCATCAAAATTAAAAAGGAAGTAATTGAACAAACCCATCACCACAAGGTTTTAGGGGTAACAATTGATGAAAATCTCAGTTGGTTCTACCACATATCTCAACTATGCAAATACATGTCCCAAAGAGTATACCAACTTTCTAAAATCAAGCACTTTCTTGACTTTCATTCAAAGAAACTATTCTTCCAATCTTAGATACAATCCTCAATAGACTATGCTTCTACCTTGTGGGATTCTGCTAGTGCAAACACTATGAAACCGTTACTGAGTCTGTACAAACGTGCTCTCAAACTGGTCCTTTTAAAAAAGACAAGCTTACTAGAAGCTGACTATACTCAATTAAATATTCTCCCCTTACGCCAACGACTAAAATATAACAAAGGAGTCATGATGTTCAAGATCATGACAGGAACTGTTCCATCATACTTAAAAGACAAATTCCCCCTAAACCAATCCAGAAATACTATAAAGCCCAGTGTCCCTATTCCGAGAATAGACTTATTCAAATCTAGTCTACTTTACTCAGGCCCTATGCTGTGGAACTCCCTTCCGGATTCAGTTAAACAACATCAATCAATAACAAACTACAAAACTCAATTATCAACTCACTTGATACATCAACAATAACAAACCACAGTCCATAGCATGAAAACAAAGTTCCATATCCTCCCTTACCTATCTGCCCTTTCCATCCTACCTATCTGCCCTTCCCTTTCCCTTCACCTGTATGTATGTGAGACTGTTGTCCTCTCTCTCTCTCTCTCTCTCTCTCTCTCTCTCTCTCTCTCTCTCTCTTACTTACTGTTAATACACAAATGGAAAAAATACATACATATGCTATCAAACGTTTCTTAAATGTCCCAATCCATTCGTCAAATACTGTACTATATGGAGAAACGGGAAGATATCCTTTAAACATCAGAACGTCTGTTAAGTGTATTAAATACTGGCTAAAACTACTGAAACTTCCAGGGTCACGTTTATGTAGGCAGTCTTATGACATGATGGAGCTGGGTAAGAAGAATTGGGCATATCAAGTTAAAAAGTTTTTATCAGAACATGGTTTTGGAATCGTGTGGTTGTCTCAGGAAGTAGGTAGCGAGCATGGGTTTATTTCTGAATTGAAAGACAGACTCATTTGTTCATTTAAACAAAATGGCACTCGGACATGGAAAGTAAAGATAATACTGCTGTTTTTTTTCGTTTAAGTATGCTTTTCAAGCTGAAAAGTATCTTCGAATAGTCACTGACAAATGCATCGACTAATTTATGCAAGATTTCGACTAGAGCACTCGGCTTCAATGCAAACAAAAGATGGTTTCAACTGAGACTCCACACAGTTCCCATGCCCTATGTGTGGTCATATTCTTGATGATGAAGTGCATTTCCTGTTTCATTGTCAATCATATGTTTCCATACGTGAAAAACTGTGGTGTTCTCAATCTAGAAGCTTTCCGAAGGCAAGATATTTTTTCTATCTTATCGTCCGATGATGATATTGTGATCAAATCGGTTGCAAAGTTTATTGCTGAAGCACTGAAATTAAGACAATTACAGCTAAGTTCCAATTAGCTTAACATTTGTTTACTAAACTAAAGTAACATTTATATTATGTAAACTCCAGCATTTTGTGAAACACATAAAGAAACATTTATAATTACGCTGTAGTCTCCAGCAAGAATATTTTTTGAAAATTTCACATACAATGTCAATGGATGGTCTAATATAGCATTCTAGAATGTTCTTTTCATTATTTTAGTTATTGCTTATTGGTTCTTATTGTTCATCCTTGTTATTACTTTGTGTTCATTTTGAAACTGAGTTTACGTCACAGCTTAAAGTCCTATCCGTTCATAAGAGCTCATTTTTGGTTTTTTGGTTTTCGTTACGTTAAATGCATCATGTGATTTTTCTTGTATTTATTTGTATTTACAAAAGAAAGTCGTGTATAACCCCCCTTGTCAATAGGCCACTTTGGGCAATGACAATAAATTGGTCAAAGCGTCAAAGCGTCTCTCTCTCTCTCTCTCTCTCTCTCTCTCTCTCTCTCTCTCTCTCCTCTCTCTCTCTCTCTTCTCTCTTTCAAATTTTCATTGTTGTTGAGAAAGTGAGTTTAGCAAAGTGTAAGCTTTTTTTTATTTATTTATTTTTTTAAATAAAATTATTATTATTTTTTTTTTTTAACTACACTTTAGTTATAAGAAATATATCT
>CM054163.1:23677543-23705043 GCA_028751875.1 Rapana venosa | reverse complement strand
ACAGGAAGGCTTCACGAGGTGCCGAGTTCCACTCCTCCCAATAATCCCCTTCAGATGAGAGTAGATAAAACCGTGAACATGTTTAGCCAAAGACAGGGGTGCGACTTGCATACACGATTAAATTAACGCTTTTCTGCATGTTGAAAGTGTGGGATATAGAATTGATCGTGTCGTGGAAACGGGATGGCAGAAAATGAATTTTAGGAAAGGAGGGAGAGGGGGGGAGGGGAGCGGGAGGCCAGACACACTGGCGATAAATTAAACATTATTCCCGAAGATGAGTGTTACTGTTAATTGTCCAGCTAAACCCCCCCCCCCCCACCCCCCCCCCTGGCGCCCCCTCCCCCCCCCCCCCCCCCCCCCCCCCCCCCCCCCCCCCCCCCCCCCCCCCCCCCCCCCCCCCCCCTCCCCCCCCCCGCCCCCCCCCCCCCACCCCGCCCCCCCCCCCCCCCCCGTAAAAAAAACAGCAAAAACCACCAAAAATTCCGCCCAAAAAAACCACCAAACAACAACAAAGCAACAAAAACAAAAGAACAAAACCAAAACAACAAAAACAATGAACAACATAATAAAAACACAAAAAACAAAAAACGAATATTAAAAACCAAAACAAAAAACCTACCAACTAAAAAAACATGTAAGGAAAACCAAAACAAACCACGTCGCATACCCAACCAATCTTATATTGGGGTACGTCAGATTTCTATTTGATGAACAAAATCCCTCAAACAAAAAAAAAACCCAACCAAAACTAAAGCTAAACGAAAAACTTAAGCACGTCGCATTACACACAAAAATATACCCGTGGGGTACCTCAAGCTCTATTGATGGAACAACAGCAAATAACCATCAGTGCGGCTATTCCTTTCCTGATGGAACTCGATTCTTTGCGCCCATCATTAATCATCATGACGTTTATTACGGACGGACACTGGTGCCCAGTGGTTAAAATAAAATAAGGTTGATTAAACCCTAGGGGTTCATGAAGCCGTGGGTTCGAATCCGCAGGGTGGTGGTAATACAGGGTGGAGATTTTTTTTTTTTCGATCTCCTCCCCCAATCTACCCGCGTAAAACTTTTAGGCAGGACCTGCTAGTGCCTTCTTTCTCGCCGCGTATACACCTGAAGGTGATCATCTGTGCAATCGTTCAAGATCTTGTAAATTTCATATTCAGCGTTGGGAGGGGTTACGGAAAACCAAATTCTAGCATTTTAATTAATGATCGACTTCTACTACTACTTCTACTTACTACTTTACTTCTATACTTGTAAAGTATGGGTATTTATAGTGCTGAATCTTTGTTAAAGCTATTTAATCAAAGCAGTCAGATTTTTTTTTAAATCGTGGTAATGGATAAACACCAGGTGGTGGGGGGGGGGTGGGTTGTGGGTGGTGGTTGGGTGGAGTGTTTGGTTGGGTGGGGTTGTTGTGTGGTTTTTGGTTATGGGTGAGTGGGTGTTTATTTGGTGTTTTTTGTTTGGGTGGTGGGGGGGTGGTTGTTTTAGTTTTGGGTGGTTGGGGTTGGTGTGGGTTGGGTGTGTTATATGGAGACGGCCATTTCTTCGGGTCTTTGTCACCAGATCTTCAACAGTAATCGTGACCCTTCTCACCAGAGATCATGGAGAGCCATTCATGGGTCTTTGTCACCAGATCTTTATCAGTGATCATCTCCCTTCTCACCTGAGATCATGAATATGCCCGGGCACGATGTTGGAGCGCATGACCAGAGCATTGTCCAAGATCCCATGACTCAGTAGGACAGATGTGGATGTATGGGGCTTGAAGGGTTTAGTATGGGATATAGGTGAAAGTTATTCATCGAATACTGAAGGGGCAGACTTGTACATCACTGCCTGGGTTCCGTGCCAGGGATCTAGAAACAAATCCAGGCCGTCTTCGTCTTCCACTGGATTTGACCAGCGAAGTAGGTAGGAGTTTGGGGGCTTAAGTATAGGTGTGGCGTTATATGCTCCTTCCCATCTCTGAAAAACACTTTTGGGAACTAGATGTGACGAGACTCCGCCTTCCGACATTTTCCGAATTTCACCAACCTGTCTTCTTTTTGCCTTTCTTCTTCTTCTTCTTCTTCAAACACTCTGACAGACTTCTGATGCCTGTCATAGGTGCGTAAGTGCGCTGCACTGCCGCTACCCGCTGACGAGTCAGGCCCTGCGCATCCGACTTCGAGCTGTATCGCGGATGAGGTTGGGTTTCTAAATTTCCCCTGCTTGCACCCCTTCGCCCCCAAACATTGTCTTCATGACTTTCTCTGCCTCTGGGTCTCTTCCTTCTTGCTCTGATTCCTCAGAGTCTGGCATTGGTGTCGACAGTTGTCATGGGGGATGTACTCAGTTCTGGGCTTGTGTCTATCTCAAACAGTTCTCTCAACCAACCTCAAGAGCTTAGCATCAACGCATCAAGAGCTTTCTTCAACGCTGTCAATGCTAGCATGAAAACGGCTAAGAGCTACATCAAAACATCAAGAGCTTTGCATTCAACGCTTCAAGAGCTTGCATCAAAGCATCAAGAGCATGCTTCAATGCAGCATGAGCTAGAATCAACGCATCCAGAGCTAGCATCAGCGCATCAAGGCTTGCAACAAGCATCAAGAGCTGCATCAATGCATCAAGAGTAGAATCAACCTTCAAGAGCTTGCAATTCAGGCATCAAGATCTTGCATCATTGCATCAAGAGCTTGCATCAACACATCAAGAGCTAGCTTCAACACATCAAGAGCTTGCTTCAACGCATTCAAGAGCTTGCATCAATGCATCAAGAGCTTGATATAAAGAGCCAGCAAAACGCCACAGCAGTACCTTTAGTTCGTGTCGAAGCAGTATCAAGATGATCTTCGTCGCTAACATCGTTCACGGAGCAATAGATCAGCGCAACATCGTCGAAGCAGAGTTTTCAGCGCACATCATCGTGGAGCTGCATCTAGCGCAACATCGTCGCAAACATCGTGGCGGAGCAGTTTGAACGCAACATCGCGATCGGAGCAGTATCATCAGCAACATCGTCGTCGGAGCAGTTTCACGCGGCAACATGTCGCCGAAGTATATTAAATTAGCAACATCGTCGTCGGAGAGCAGTAGCAATGGCAACATCGTCGCAACATCGTCGGAGCAGTATCAAAGCGCAACATCGTCGACGGAGCGTTATCAAGAGAGGCATCGTCGCCAGAGGGCTGTATCAAGCGCAACATTGTCGGAGGTATTGTGTCGAGGAGCTGTTATCAAGCAAACAGCTCATCGGAGAACAAAGTATCGGAACAGCATCAAAAACTCGTCGTCGGAAAGCAGCAAGCAGCTTCATGGACAACATCCTCGTCGGAGCAGCATCCCGGACAGTATCGTCGTCAGAGAGCAATTCAAAACAACATCGTTCGTCGGAGGCAGCATCATGAACAACATCGTCGTCGGATGCAGCGGCAACTTCGTCACTGCAAGCAGTATCAAGAGCAACATCGTCGCAAATGGTCTGTGCTCTGTTCAATAGCAACATCGTCGCAACTTCGTCATCGGAGCAGTATCAAGAGCAGCAACGTCGAGGGAGAGCAGTATCCACAACTCAAAATTGTATGTACACACCACACTTTTTTTGATGGTGGGCGTGAGATATTTGTATACGACCACTTGCCCCCAAACCTGAAAGTAGCTGCATCTGACTTCGGAGGAGATTGTCTAAACACTCCAGTGTGTTTGCATTTTATTTTTGTTATAGATTATCTGCTCCTTTCCACACGCAAAAAAGCCTACTCTTCTTGGTTTTAATGTGTGCGTAAGATGTGTTAAATGTGCTGCACCTGGGACGCGGTTTATAGTTTCATCGGAAAGGACTTTCAGGCGGAGGGTGAGGTCTGTTCTGATGTTAATCCAGGGAAAACATTCCCTTGTTACGGGTGCTGTGGTGGTGACTACAGGACGTATACATCTCGTGCGCATAGTTATTAATCACTATGCTATTCCGCCCCCTAAACGTGTTCTAATTGTTAGCTGCCCTTTTTAAATGTATCGGTGCTACTGTAAAGCGGTAGATGGATGCTTGAATATTTGAGTTTTTTTCAAAGGTAGACAACATGTAATATAAAGTATTGGCAAGTCTTCTTTCTTAATTTTTTTTACAATATTTTATGAAAAATAATACAACTTTTTTTTTTATTTCGAAGATAATGGAATAAGTAACTCTGTTTGCTTTTTTTTTACATCTGCTCCCGTGTGTGTGCAGTTTTGTCAATTCTGTCATCCGTTCCCACCAGTACAGAATGAACTATCTTCCGAAAAAGTGAAGGGCTTAATGTGTGGACACGATGGTTCTGCTTGCGTTCGCATCACACGGGATCACCTTTTAATAGTCTCATCCGAAAGAGAGAAGTTTAATTCTTCAAGGCTGTTGTGTTTTGATTTTTGAGACCCCTAAATTCTGAACTCTTCATGACAATGCCATGCACTTTAGTCATTTTGCTATCACAATTCCACGGCACGAGTCGTAACTTTAAATAATTACTGGGTCAATTGCAAACATTCCTATCTTATTATAAAATTTGTAAAAATTGTGTTGGGAGCATACGGGAATTCATTGATGTCAATTGAAAAAAACCATTTCTTTTATTTTCTTATGAATTGAATGGTGTTTTAATAGTTATACTAAAATAAAAAAATAAAATAGTAAAATTAATAAATAAAAATTTATAATATTAAACAAAATTAACCACCTAACATATAAAATATGATATTCAAAAATAGCTAATAGCAGTGTGGTGCTGAAATATTAAATTCTTTGTATACAAAGTTTCAGCGCTCTATAAAATTCTTATTTGTTACTATTATTATTATTATTATTTTATTATTATTATTATATTCAAATCATAAAATGAATTTCTCCTTACGGAAATTTGGAATGCTCTCCAGGGAGAACTCGTCGCCACCAAGAGCAGCGCCACCCATTATTTGTCCTTTTCCTGTCTGCAAATGTACAGTTTCCCTTTCAGTATGGCTTTTTTTCAACAAAAATTTTCCACAGGAGAATTTTTTGTTTGCCGTGGTTTGTTACGTGCGCTATTATGCGTGATGGCATACAAGACATTGTCTATCATCTCATCGGAAAGATAGCACAGGACCGGACTATCGGGGATTTACCAATGCGGGTAAAGTTTCGGGCACACCAACAGGGATTTCGAAACCACCTCAGTCGGACTTCTGGGCTTTGTAGGCAGGTGCATTATCTCTAGAACCACCGGATCCACAAATAGAAGATATAGCCTTCCCTGGATATCACTGAAAACATTTGGGTCTTTTGTCCAGAAGTTGTTTTTTCTTCGTGTGTTCTATTTATTTCCGTCATTGTTCTGACTACGCGTTAAATGGACGTCATCTTTTTTTTCTTCTTTTATTTTAAATTCGTTCGGCGGTAGAGCTTCCAGGTTCACATATGTGATATTTTTACATATGCCACCGTGGTTTTTTTCCTTTCAACTACTTCGGGAATTATGTCATAAATTTTTTTTTTTAATTTTTTTTCATTTCGAGGATAACAAACAAGCATTCGTGTGCATTCTTACACCTGTCCCCCGTGTGTATGATTTTGTAAATTTCGTCATCCGTTCCCACGGAACACAATGGCCTTACCCATCCGAAAAGCAGAAGGGTTTAACGTGCACGCACGTGCGTGGTTAATACGATAACAGCATGCACCGGCATTTCTTTTTCAGTTTGAAACTTTTCATCTTCCTACGTCACGCAAAAAGGCCTACTCTTTGAAAAAGTGGAATGGTTTTAACGAGTGTGCAAGATGTTTTATGGGCGCAATCGGACACAAGACCACGGTTTATAGTTTTCAATCTGTGGGACTTAGGGGCGAAGGGAGTGGATACTTCTTGAACTCTCAGACAGTAAATCTGTTGTTACATGAGTGCAAATGCGTAGTGATAACTGGGGGTGGGTGGATGATTCCTCTCTTACGAATTGCCTTAGTAGTGGTTCGATCCGGCCGTAAGACCACATTGCGCAATGTTCAAACACCAAGCAATCCGCCCACTATATAAAGTTTTCGAAATGTGAGTTTAAAAAAAAAAATATTACGACGGATAGGGAAATAAACACTCATGTGCTTTTTTTTTTTTTAATCCAGTACTTGTGTGTATGCAGGTTCTGTAAATGTTGTATCTGTTACCAAAGGCACCACAATCACCTACTCTAACGAAATGCGGAACAGAGATTTAAAAAGTAGTGTGCAAGTGTTTTGCAATTTGTTTTGAAGCTGATAGAAATATTCACAATGTCTTTGCTGCAGAAGCTTTTTGTTGTTCACAACACTGAGGTCATGCTTTTCTTGATGTTTTCTTATGGTTCCTCGACTAGATCTACCGCGATTTGTCAATGTGATATTTTCGTAGGTGACCGTTCACCACATTTCAGGTAGCCACTTCGACTTCGGGTTGATGTCTATAAACGTCTGTTCGCGCGATTGGGTATTTTAACATCTTGTATCCATTCCTACCGCCACGAGATGGCCTACTCTTTCGAAGATGGAAACGGCGGGTTATATATTTCCGGAATATGTTTTGCGTGGGGTTCGCACATGGACTTTGTTTATAATCTATCCGAACGAGGGGGGGAGTGGAGTTAGTTTATAGTCCACATGTGAGGACTTTCGGGCAATTGGCATCGGTACTGACGCCAAGGGCAAAATTCCCCACAAACGGTCGTCTCGGTAGTGGTCGAACCCGGGCCATCAGATCACGAGCTCAACGCTCTAACCACTTAGCCTTATCCCCTCCTGATTTGATTTTAATCATTACTTTAAATCGGCAGACTCTGACTTATCTTTCTTCATAATTATTACGAATTAGCTGTGATGATCTGACGAAAATTGTAGCGGAAAAATGTTTAGGGGAAATTATTAATTGTGTTTTGAGATAAGTTCATCGTTTTATTTACTTATCCATTCATTCTATTATATCGAGGATAAAGGAATAAGCTCACGTTCTTTTTACATCCAGTTCCCCGTGTGTATGTAGTTTTGTTAATTTTGTCATCTATTCCCATAGGCACACAATTGCCTACTCTTTCGAAAAGCGGAACAGGATTTAGCGTGAGCGCAAGATATTCTACGTGCGTCAACACACGGTGGCCTCGAATTTATTAGTCTCGTCGGAAGGGACTTATGGGGAGTGTGGTGTCTGCAATGATGCTAACTGCAAGGAAAAAATTCCTTGAACGGGATTCGAACTCGGATCGTCAGATTGCGAGCGCAATGTTCTAACCACTAGGCTATCGGTCCCCCCTCCCCCCCCCCCTCTATAGGAACTATGATGCGCTCAAATTCACAGGTGTTTTTGGGGTGGGCGTTGTGGGTTGCTTAGTTAGCCATTGTTACATTTTGGAAGTGACTGAACTGATTTGTTGATCATGTTAACTGTGGGGATGCCTAAGGTTGATTGTTGATTGCTGTTTTCAGGGGTTCTTGTGCCGAACCAAAGTAATCCAAGAAGCGCAACGGCTGAAGTGACCAGTTCCTGACTACTGGTAACGGTCACACGAGGAATGAGGGACAAGATTGGATCGCATTGGATTATAAAAATGAATCCAAGTTACTGATTGGTTTCAAAGATTTTTTGTTCTTCATACGTCTTGCGTGACTAGCAAACTGTTTGGTTTCTCAGAGAATCAAACAGACAGTTTAGGAAAATACCTACATGTAATCTATCCTCGGAATGCTTTTTACCCTCTTCCTCAAACCTCGGAAGCAACAACTTCTGTCATATGAGCAAAAATGCGTTTGCGCTGTCGTCAAGCGCCTGTCAAAATTGGGTCAGCACATCACACTTCTGCATGGGAGTGAACTGTTATCTTTTAAGATTTCTGGAAAGGAAAAAAAGGCAGAAGAATGGACCAAGGCGGAAAAAATAAAGGGCAGATTGGCATGAAGAAAAGGAATACAAGGCAGAAACAGTGAGATGGGATAGAAAAGTGGGGAAATTCTTTGCAAGAATTTCCATAAGGGGGGATGCAATTTATACTGACGCCCCCTCCCCGCCCCCCCCCCCCCCCCCCCCCCCCCACTCCACACCCCAACATCCCCATGAGGGAATATTTTTTTTAGAGGACAAAAAATAGGTAAATATGTTCATAAAATTATGCAGCCTTGGGTTACTTAGTTTCGGAGCCCACAAAAATCGAATTGGAAAATAAGACAATTGAAGGAGTCGATTTTGGCCGGACTTAAAACATTCCCGTATTGATTTTACAAAGGAGCCTGTTCATGAGATAAACTTGTTTTCCAGGACTGTTCGTTGCAAAAATTCGAGAGCGCAGTACAACTTGAAGTTATTCTGAAGATCATTGGAAATCCGGGAGAGTAGTTCAAGTCAGAGATAGATCTTTTTTTTTGATGTTAGCAAATTTGGTAATCGAGTTTCAGGGTATTGTTAAACAATTGAGTGATGAATTTGTCAGTGGTATACCATTCCACGCTTTCTCTCTGTTGTCTCTCCATCTGTCTTTCTGTCTCGTGTCTGTCTCTCTTGTCTGTATGTCTGTGTGTGTTGTGTGCGTTGCGTGCGTGCATGCGTGTGTGTGTAGTGTGTGCGCCGCGTTTCGTGTGTTTATGGGTGGGCGTGCGTTTCATGCGTGCGCGTGTGCTTGTGTGGTGGCTGTGTGTTGTATTTTTGTTGTTTCTTTTGTGGTGTATGCGCGTGCGTGCGTTTGTGTGATTTGTGGTGCGCCTGTGGTTTGTGTGCCTTAGGCGAGGTGTATTTGTGTGTTGTGGGGAGGAGGTACCCTTGTTGGAAGGAGAGGTAAGAAGGGAAAGGGGTGCTTAGGAGGGGTCGGTAGAGCCCTGCGATAGAAAAAAAGAGGTGGCTTTTTACTTACCACGTTTATTTTGGACTCTTTTTTTTTAAACAGATGGCGCTGGCTTCCAAAAGTGTTCCGATTTGATTGGTGACAGCAAAACTGTTAAAAGCAACTTGCTCAAAAATTCTTCCGCTTGAGTTTGCTTCCAATTTTGGCATCTTCATGAATAGCACTTGCCGAGTGCGTTAAAAAAAATCCAGTCGCTTGTGTGCATGCGGGTTTTTGTGAGAGTAGTATCCCCTTCCCACTCCACACAAGGCGTACACTTTGGAAAAAGCGGAAAAGGTTTGGACGTGTGCAGAAGATGTTTTGGGTGCGTACACACATGGGCACCTCTCGGTTTCCATGTTTCTTTATTCGAAAGATTTTCGGCGGGGTAGGAATTAGATAGTACACTGAGAATTGGACAGACACAGAGGGCACCTGTTCCACAGGACTGGTATTTTGATTCATGCTTGCTTAGGGGAGCTAGGTACCGGTTGTGTCTACAGACTACACACCATTTGTCTAAGGCTAGTGGTGTCCGCATGTCCCTCAGCGACAGTTGACAGACAACCCTTGCATGCTTGTTGAATAACACTGGCACTCGCACTTGGTAACCTCAACCTAACCTGACCCACATGTGGAACACCTGGCCCCAGGAATATAAAATGGTTGTAAGACTCGACCACAATGCTGAAAAAATGTTCTTTCTTCGGCGCAGTTGGTGGGATGAGGGGGTGGGTTTTTTCAGAGTAAAGATGTCTGAGTGCCTTCGCAAAGGGATTAAGTTTATTTTATTATAGTCGTATCCAAAGAACATTTTGGTGGAGTGGGTTTGGCACTGATGTTTAGCTCCAGAGGGAAAATTTCTGCGTGAACGAGATCAAACCCTGGTCAGCAGACACGAAACGCAATGCACAACTCTCTAACCACCAGGCTATCTCTCCCCCTCAGAGAGAGAGAGAGAGAGAGAGAGGAGAGGGGGGGGAAGATGGGATCGAGAGTGAGAGAGAGGAGAAGAGAAGAGATGAGAGGTAGAGAGAGAGAGAGAGAGAGAGGAGGAGGGAGGGAGAAAGAGTGGAGAGGAGAGGTGACGGGAGAGCAGCGTGGCAGAGAGCGCAGATAGGGTGGGGCGATGAGAGAGATGAGGAAGAGAATGCGGGGAAGAGAAGGGGAGAGAGGGGAGAACGTGAGCTGAGGGGGAGAGAGTTGTGGTTGTGTTGTGAGTGTGGTGTGTGGCGGTGCGTGGAGTGCTCTGAATGCACATCTAGGAAATGGTATACCAAAGGCATTTGTCATCACCAGCGTTATTCTTCGCGACCCCTTGTTTTAAAGAATTTTTTTCCAGCTGTTTGATGTGATGGGTTGATTTTAAAATGAATGGTAAAAGAAAAAAATCAAGGAAAATTTGTGGGTAAAGCATTTAAAGCTTTGCACAAAAAAGCCGATGTATGTTTGTCTAAAATTAAACGATCCTGTACCTTTTTATTTTACCTAACTGTCGTTGATAAAGCTTAGATAGCTCAGTGGTCAGAGCCTCGCTCTCCCTAAATTTAGATAAAGCAGGTTTGAGGTGGGGTAGGGGACGCCCGTTTCGTGCGTCTCGGTTCCGTCAGTTCCCAGTTACCCAGTTGTAAATGGGTGACTGCCGTTCTTTGGGGCTAGGGGATGTTAAGAGCAGCGAGGGAGAGATGGGCGCGGCCTTTAAGATGCTGGCCTTAGAGTAGCTTGAGTTTTCGAACCTCGCTCCCCAACGACCGCAAAGGCCTATGGGAGTTATCTTTACCTATTTTTTTAATCATTGGTAAAGCTAGTTTTCCTCTTTGTTTTACAATCTTGGAGGCAGATAAACTGTTTGTATTTCTTTTTATAATGGGCTTAATAGATTGCGGAAATCTTGTTTGTAGTGGTGTTTCCTGCTTACCTTATTTCGCTCTTGCCAATTATTTCGCTCTTGCCATTTAGGGACATGCCCTTCTTAGGTCATAGCACTCCCAGCCACATTGATAGACTGACTAAATCTGCATTTCTCTAAGCCAATCTTGATTTTTATACAAGAATAAGGGATAAAGCGATAAAATTGAGAAAAGAATAGTGGATAAATGTGGAGCTCACAAACACAAGAAAACCAACAAAATCTGATTGTATTGGCCAAGACTAAAAGTGAAAGATTTGTATATATTATTATGGTTTTCTGGTTTCTCGCATTTGCCCAAAATTTTTGCACTGCGCTGTTATGGTCCTTTGTGCTAATTTTCGGCAAGTATGGATCTTCATTTCATTTGTCTGCAGTAAAAAAATAAAATTCCAGTGTAGCTAATTTGTGAAAATATGTATTTCTAGCTGATCACTGTGATAATCGGTGGTACAGGTGGTTATCGGTTTTTGTTCTGGCATGTCATATTGTTTTTCCTTTGTACCCAAATGAAAACTGGGGGTGGTCAAATAGAGAAAATGTAGTTTAGTATGGGTGGTTGGTGGGTTTTTTTTAAAAATATTTGGTGCGTTAACTTTTACGAGCAGTTGTATGAAACACTTGGCTTGTAATTTTTTGTTGTGGATGTTTTTAAATCACTGTGTTCAAGTGAAGAAAAACGTGCCTTTCAGAAAGCAATGGCTGTGGGACAGCTGTTTGTATGTAGAAGGGCTTGCTTTTAAAATTGTTTTTTTTTTCTTGTCTTTCACAACTTTGACATTTGTGTTGAAACATGATCGTTTCTTGGACTTAATTACCTTAAGGTTTTCCTTTTGTTTCTTTGTCTTTTTGGATGGTACCTCATTTAATGTACTGTGTGCAAAGTTGAAGCAGTTTTACTGCAGACACCTTTTTTTCTTTTTACTTGCAAACGATAGTAGTTTGGGTATTGTCATCTCTGTATTGCATTAAGCTATAGAATGTTTTTATTCAACATAGCCTGACTTGGAATGTAAAGAAGCTGAGGAATACACGTTTAAACCCAATTTTGATGACCTTCGTTATGTGATGATAGAGAATTTCCTCAAAAGATGTTAGTTGTAATCAGCATGCTTCCATTTTTCCTTATGTCTTGGACAGCCATGTACAAAAAATTGTGAATAACTGAACGGTTTCGTAGGTTTCTTTGTCGTTGTTTTTTTTTTTAAGTGGTGAGCACACACCACTGACACTTGGCTACCCAAAACTGACTTTCTTTCCTGTGAAAAAAAAAAAGTTTGCCAATTTTTTTAAAACATACAAGCTGATGTTTTGCACCTACCCATTAAGGGGACTTGCTTTCTGGCTGTAAGATTACACGGCTTGGTACTGAAAACGATTTTTGGCACATTCTGTGTTTGAATCCTATACTAGAAATGAACTCCACATCATTATGGTATTTTTTCAAAAGCATGAGAATTTCAAAAGCAATACGAAAAGTTACATGGGTCTGGTCATTGTGTCATGCTGGTCAGAGCATTGGGGTAAGAGCCTAATCCCCTTCAGCCAAAAAGAGAGGCTGGATTTTAGGGTTGGGTGTAGCGGCTGCAGTGATGAAAAGTGTAAAGGGCCCCTGAATGACTTGTACACAGGGCTGTCGACCTTGATGAAATGACATACAAGTTTGGTGAAATTTCTACAAAATCAGGAAATATTTCACAAATTGAAATGGTCTACAAATCTGAAAAATATGGTACAAATGTGAATGTTTTACAATCTGAAATGTTCTACAAATTGAAATCTTCTACATATTCGAAATCTTATACAAATCTGAAATTTCTAAAATCTGAAATCTTCTAAATCTGAAATATGATACAAATGTGAAAATGCTTCTACAAATAAAAATGTTCTACAAATCTGTAATGTTTAACAAATCAGCCACAAGGAAAAGTAAAAAATAATAAACCATAAAACTTGACAAGGTCTTTGTTCAGAGTTCCTTTGCATGAATGATGTTTAGTGTAGAGTATGTGCGCAAAGTCTCGGCTCACATCTGTTTGTCGTCTGTCTGTCTGTCTCTTTCCTCTCTCTCTCTCTCTCTCTTCTCTCTCTCTCTCTTCTTCTTCTCTCTCTCTCTCTTCTCTCTCTTCCACTCTCCCTTTTCTCCCACCTTTCTCTCTCCCTCTCTCTCTCCTCTCTCTTGTACACAAGATCTCTGTCCTCTGTCTCTCTTTTTCTCTCTCTGTCCCTAACCTCTATCTATCTATCTATCTATTATCTATTATCTATCTATTATCTATCTATCTATCTATCTATAATAAGTGTGAGTACTGTGTGTGTGTGTTTACTTACTATACTATACTATAGTATAACTAATACTTTATTATAAAAGCGCTTAACAAATAATTTATTATTTTATTTCAGCAAAGCAGATAAGGAAATCACTATCCACCACAGTCACACACTGACGTTGATACTCTATATCACCAGACACGTGTATTCATATGAGCTCTCTGCAAATATTAAAGCACATAATTTATGCACCCGTAAAGTTATCGGTTAAAAAATTATATATGCAGATTTGTAAATGTAAACTTAAGACAAAAATGAACCTCGCGCGCACGCTAGCACACACGACGCGCGCGCGCACACAACTGCACACAACACACACACTGCACACTACACACCACTTCCGCATAACGAATACAATATTAACAAATGAATACAAAAACCGCTAATATACTTGGTAAAGAATATAAAACATTACGCAAACAAACAAATCAATCAGCAAATAGAGGAAAAATATTTTTTTTTTAAAACTGATACAAAAACCAACGACGATAACAATTAAACAACAGCTCCTAATCTAATAACTGAAACTATTCAACCATTTAGGAAGTTGATAATTTTTTTCTTTGTACACAAACAACCCTCCCCTTTACCCCCACCCCCACCCCATCCCTACCTGCACCCCACACCCCTCAAAGGCTTTTCTTTCCTCAAGCTGGCTTTATAAGGAGGGGAAAACATAGTTTTGTGGGTGATTTGTTAGCTGTTTACCTCACTATTAAGTTAATGCAGCGCTTGGGGAGTAGAGAAGAATCTAAATGGGTGGGGGGGGGGGGGATGATATCAAGTTGTATGGGGGTCACACACACACAACACACACACACACACAACACACACAACACACTCACACCCACACATAATTTTAATATTATATATAATTTAATATATATATATATATTATATATATATATATTTATTATATGTGTGTGTGTGTATGTGTGTACATACACAGCGCATGCATATATGAAACATGTAGGCGCAACGTGTTCGCAAACTTACACACACCACACACACACACCACACACACACACAAACACACACACACACACCCACACACGTGCACGCATGCTCTGGACGCAAACGCACACATTCACACGATAATACTTCATATATTTCACACAGAAACACACACGAGCGCTGTGCGCGCGCTCACGCGCGATCGCACACACACCACACCACACAATATGCGCGCGCCCACGGACCCCTACACAAAATTCATAACTATGTATGCAAATGTATGTATGCATTATCATTTTTTTTCTAACTTTCCTTCTACACACACACAAACACCAAACGCGCTCACGCGCTGCGCTGCTAAACATTCACACACACACACACACACACACAAACATAACATACACATCACATTCCACACACACAAAAAACCTCAACACACATCACTCACACACACTACACAACACACACCACACACACACACCACACACACACACACACTCAAACACACACTTCTCTCTAACACAACAACACACACACACTCACACACACACACATCACACACCCCACAAAAACACACACATCTCACACTCACACACACACCTCACAACTCTCTCTCTCTCACAACACACACTCAACACACACAACACTCACACAACACCACACACTCCACACACACACACACACAACACACACACACACACCCACATCCACAACACCATAAACACCACACCACACCAAAACACACACAAACACACACACACACACACTCACAACACACTCTCTCAACACCAACACACATCCACACAACACACATCACATACAACCCACAACTCTCTCACTACACACACTCATCTCACTCACACACACACACACACTCACACACACAACACACTCCACACACACACACACACACACACACTCACAACTCACAAACACTCCCACATAATTCACACACACACTCAAACAACACACTCTCTCTCCCACACACACACACACACACTCACACACACTCTCTCTAACACACCACTCACACACACACACTCACACTCACACTTACACACACACACACACACACACACACACACACACACCACACACACACTCACACTACTCACACACTCACACTCACACACTCACACACAACACACACACACCACTCACCCACGCACACCACACACCACCACACACACACACACACCACACACACCTCACACACAGGCTTCTTGGTTTTGCGAGAGCGATCTTGATTCCAGACAGGATTCTCTGGAGTTAAATCAGTGCGAGTCACTCCGAAAGTTCGTTCGGATGAGCACTATATAACCAAGGTCCGTGTGAGTACGCAGCAGAAATTTGCGTCATGTTATAACCCGTTCCGATTTTCCGAAGAGTAGGCCATTGTGTGACTTTGGGAATCGGATGATAGTTTTCAAAACTGTTTACACCCGGGGACTAGATTTTTAAAAAGCGCATGAATGTTACTATGTTTTAAAAATAAAAGCTCGAATAAAAGTATAGATAAATGAATAACTCTCTCTGTCTCTGTCTTCTCTCTGTCTCTCTGTGTATCTCTCTCTTTATCGTCGTCATGTCATCCTTTTCTGATCCCCCCCCCTCCATTCCCTTCTCTCTCTGTCGTTGTAACTTCATTCTCTGTCTCTTTGTTCTGCCTGCCTTTCTGTCTTTCCCATCCCCCCCTCTGTCTATCTTCAGTATATGTCCCTCCCCCCCCCCCTTCACCCTCTTCTCTTTCGGTTCTTGTCATTCTATCCTCTGTCTTTGTGTCTTCCTGCCTCTGTTCTCTCTCTACCCTCTCTGTATATCTCTTGTCTGTCTGTCTGTTGTCTTGTATGTCTGTTGTTTGTCTCTCTCTCTCTCTCTCTCTCTCTCTCTCTCTCCTCTCTCTCTTCTCTCTCTCTCTCTCTCTCTCTCTCGGTGTCGTTGTCATTCTCATCCTATGTCGATTTTGTCTGCCTGCTTCTGTCTCTCTCTCTTCCCCCCTCTCTTGTTATATGTCTGTATTGTCCCACACCCATCTCTCTCTCTCTCTCTTCAGTGTCGGTTGTTATTCTCATACTCTGTTGTCTGTCTGTTTGTCACTGGTAGAACCCTGTGCTCTCGATTTTCATTTTAGTTGAATTCCTTTCATGTCTAAGGATAATGGATTAAGCATTATGTGCTTTTTTTTGCCAATCCAATCCCGTGTGGTTCGGGTTGTGTAACTTCTTAATTGTTTCCACGGCACACACTGGCATACTCTTACGAAATGGGGAACATGCATTGACGCACCCTAGATTTAAACGGGGTGGTTCGAACATACCGTGGCACTCGTTCAATGATTTTTTTTTTACAGGAAGGCTTCACGAGGTGCCGAGTTCCACTCCTCCCAATAATCCCCTTCAGATGAGAGTAGATAAAACCGTGAACATGTTTAGCCAAAGACAGGGGTGCGACTTGCATACACGATTAAATTAACGCTTTTCTGCATGTTGAAAGTGTGGGATATAGAATTGATCGTGTCGTGGAAACGGGATGGCAGAAAATGAATTTTAGGAAAGGAGGGAGAGGGGGGGAGGGGAGCGGGAGGCCAGACACACTGGCGATAAATTAAACATTATTCCCGAAGATGAGTGTTACTGTTAATTGTCCAGCTAAACCCCCCCCCCCCCACCCCCCCCCCTGGCGCCCCCTCCCCCCCCCCCCCCCCCCCCCCCCCCCCCCCCCCCCCCCCCCCCCCCCCCCCCCCCCCCCCCCCTCCCCCCCCCCGCCCCCCCCCCCCCACCCCGCCCCCCCCCCCCCCCCCGTAAAAAAAACAGCAAAAACCACCAAAAATTCCGCCCAAAAAAACCACCAAACAACAACAAAGCAACAAAAACAAAAGAACAAAACCAAAACAACAAAAACAATGAACAACATAATAAAAACACAAAAAACAAAAAACGAATATTAAAAACCAAAACAAAAAACCTACCAACTAAAAAAACATGTAAGGAAAACCAAAACAAACCACGTCGCATACCCAACCAATCTTATATTGGGGTACGTCAGATTTCTATTTGATGAACAAAATCCCTCAAACAAAAAAAAAACCCAACCAAAACTAAAGCTAAACGAAAAACTTAAGCACGTCGCATTACACACAAAAATATACCCGTGGGGTACCTCAAGCTCTATTGATGGAACAACAGCAAATAACCATCAGTGCGGCTATTCCTTTCCTGATGGAACTCGATTCTTTGCGCCCATCATTAATCATCATGACGTTTATTACGGACGGACACTGGTGCCCAGTGGTTAAAATAAAATAAGGTTGATTAAACCCTAGGGGTTCATGAAGCCGTGGGTTCGAATCCGCAGGGTGGTGGTAATACAGGGTGGAGATTTTTTTTTTTTCGATCTCCTCCCCCAATCTACCCGCGTAAAACTTTTAGGCAGGACCTGCTAGTGCCTTCTTTCTCGCCGCGTATACACCTGAAGGTGATCATCTGTGCAATCGTTCAAGATCTTGTAAATTTCATATTCAGCGTTGGGAGGGGTTACGGAAAACCAAATTCTAGCATTTTAATTAATGATCGACTTCTACTACTACTTCTACTTACTACTTTACTTCTATACTTGTAAAGTATGGGTATTTATAGTGCTGAATCTTTGTTAAAGCTATTTAATCAAAGCAGTCAGATTTTTTTTTAAATCGTGGTAATGGATAAACACCAGGTGGTGGGGGGGGGGTGGGTTGTGGGTGGTGGTTGGGTGGAGTGTTTGGTTGGGTGGGGTTGTTGTGTGGTTTTTGGTTATGGGTGAGTGGGTGTTTATTTGGTGTTTTTTGTTTGGGTGGTGGGGGGGTGGTTGTTTTAGTTTTGGGTGGTTGGGGTTGGTGTGGGTTGGGTGTGTTATCAAATTATCTATCTATCAATCTATCTATCTATCTATCTAAAAATAAGTGGAGTACTGTGTTGTGTGTACTATACTTACTAACAAAGTATACTATACTTTACTTATAAAAGGGGCTTTAAAAATAATTTAATATTTTATTTCAGAAAGCAAAAAAGGAAATAACACCCACCCCAGTCACACACTGACGTTGATACTATATAAAAAGCACGTGTTTTTCAAATGGCTCTCTGCAAATATTAAAGAACAAAATTTTTTATGCCCCCGTAAAGTTATGGGTTTAAAAATACTTTTAATCCCGTTTTTGTAAAATGAAAACTTAAGACAAAAATAAAATCCCCCCCCCCGCGCCCCTTTGAAACACACCCCAACGCGCGGGGCGCCACACCTGAAACAAAACACACCCACTGCCACAACCACATTTCCCCGCATAACGAAATAAAATTTTTAAAAAATAAATTAAAAAACCGTAAATAACTTTTTTAAAAGAACAAAAAAACCATTACGCAAAAAACAAATCAACAGCAAATAAGGAAAACTTTTTTTTAAACTGATAAAAAAAACCCAACGACGAAAACAATAAAAAACCAGCTCATAACCCAAAAATAACTAAAACTATTAAAACCTTTTAGGAAGTTGATAATTTTTTTCTGTCCCAAAACCCAACCCCTCCCCCTTCTCCCCCCACCCCCCACCCCCATCCCTACCTGCCCCCCCCCCCCCAAAACCCCTCAAAGGCCTTTTCCTTCCTAAAGGGGCTGTTTAAGGGGGGGAAAACATTAGTTTGTGGTGATTTGTTAACTTTTTTACCTCACTGTTTAAAGTAATGCAGCCGCTTGGGGAGTAGAAATTTAAAAGGGGGGGGGGGGAAAATATCAAAGATTGGGTTTGGGGGTCCACTAAAAAACACACCACAACACACACACCCCACCCACACCCACACCACTTTATTATTTTATATAAAATTTATTAAAAAAAATATATTTTTTTTTAAAATATTTTTATATAAATGTGTGGTGGGTTGTGTGTACATACCCGCATTTTCCTATTTGAACTTTTAGGCGCAAGTGTTCCCCAAACTTAAAACACACACAAAACACACACACCACCCCACACCCACACACCACCACACCACACCCGTGGCCCCGCAGCTCAGACGAAACGCCACATTCACAAGTTTTTTCCCTCTTTTATATTTTAAACAGGGAAAAACACCACGCGGGCGCGCGCTCCCCGCGCGAAACCCTCACACACACCACCCACATTTGCGCGCCCACGCACCCCCCCCACTTTCTTATAAATAGGGATTTCAAAAGTAGGGATTTCCCCTTATTTATTTTTTTTCTTTCTTTTCCTCTCCAACAACCCAAACGCGACCGGGCGGGGCGCAAAAAACCAAACACTCCCCACACACACACACACATAAAAACAAAATACATTCCAACCCCAAACACAAAACATTAACGAAAACCCCCAAAACCCACAAACCCCACCACCACCAAACCAACCCCAAAACCTCCCCCACTCCTCCTCCACACCCCCACCCCACTCACAAAACACACACACTCCACACACACACAAACAAACCCACTCTCACACCACACCACACTCACCCCCCTCTCCTCTCTCACCACACACACCAACACCACACCACCCCACACCCACAAACACTCAACACCACACCCCACACACACACACACACACACCACACACTCACACACACACACATACACACACACACACACCCCCAAACACACACACAAACAACACACAAAAACCACTCACCACACTCTCTCTACACACACACACACACCCCACACACACACACCTCACAACACACACAACACACTCTCTTTACACACACACACTCCCCCCCCCTCTCTCTCCACACACACCACCACTCACACACACACACCCCACTCACACACACCCCACACACACCCCCAACACAACCCCCAAAAACACACTCCACAAACACACATACCAACACACACAAACACACACACTCTCCCCTTTACACACACACACACAAAATTTAACAAAACTCTCTCTCACACACACACATCACCACACACACACACACACATCACTTACACACACCCCACACACCCTCACCCCACACACACACACACACACACCCCACTAAAAACACTCACACAAAACACACTCACACAAATCAACACACAAACACACACACCCACACACGCAACACACACAACACACCCCCAAACACACCACCACAACACACACACACACAAGGGTTCTTGGTTTTCGGCGCGCTCGTTTTATCTCCCGAAACCCGGACTCCCCCTTTGGGGTTAACATAGTGCCCAGTCCACTCCCCGAAAGTTTGTTCGGATGAGAAATTTAAACCCCAAAGGGCCCCGTGTGAGAACGCAAGCAGAACCCCCCCTTTGGGAAAGTTAAAACCCGTTCCCTTTTCCCAAGAGTAGGCCATTGTGTCCTTTGGGGCGGATATACGTTTTTAAAAAAATGCATACACCCGGGGGCTAGATTTTTAAAAAAGCGCATGAATGCTTTTTCCATTACCTCGAAATTAAAAATATAGATAAAAGAATAAACTCTCTGTCTCTTTTTTCTCTCTCTGTCCTTTTTGTATCCTCTCTTTTCGGGCGCATTGTCTCCTTTCTTGATCCCCCCCCCCCCCCCCTTTCCCCTTTTTCTCGGGCTTTTTCACTCTCCTCCTCTGTCTCTTTGTCTGCCTGCCTCTGTCTCTTTTCCCCCACCCCCTCTGTCTATCTGTCCCGTATGTCCCCCCCCCCCCCCCCTCCCCCACCCTCCCCTCTCTCCCTCGGGGTCGTTGTCATTCTCATCCTCTTCTTTTTGTCTTCCTCCCTCTGTCTCCTCCTCTCCCCCCTCTCTGTATACTTTTGTTGTCGTCTGTCTGTCTGTCTGTCTTTTTGTTTTTCCTCTCTCTCTCTTCTCCCCTTTTCCCCTCCTCTCCTTTTTCCCTCTCTCCCCCTCTTTCTCTGGGTTGTGTTTGTCTTTTCATCCCTGTTTTTTTGTCCCCCTGTTCTGTCTCTTCCCCTTCCCCCCCTCCCTATGTCTGTTGCCCCCCCACCCCCACCCCTCTCTCTCTCTCTCCCCCAGTGTCGTTGTTTTCTCACCCTCTGTCTGTCTTTGTTTGTCACTGTTAGAACCCTGTGCTCTCGATTTTTTTTTGTTAAACCTTATGTAAAGGATAATGGTTTAAGCACTTATGTGCTTTTTTTTGCACCAATCCCCGTGGTAGGGGTTTTTTTGGAAATTCTGTAAATTGTTTCCCCGGCACACAATTTGGGCCCCCTTTCAAAAGGGGAACAGCATGACGCACCCAATTAAACGGGGGGTTTGAAATCCCCCGGGACTCGTCAAAGGATTTTTTTTTTACAGGGCAACACGAGGCCCCAGTTTCCCCTCCTCCCCAATAAAACCCTTCAGAAGGTATAAAACCGTGAAAAAGTAGCCAAAGACCCGGGGCGACTTGATACACGATAAAACGCTTTCTGCTGTTTAAGTGTTGGGGTATGAAAATTATCTGTCAGGAAAAAGGATGGCAAAAATGATTTTAGGAAAGGAAAGGGAGGGGGGGGAGGAGGGGAGAGAAAAACACTGGCGTAAAAAACATTATTCCGAAGATGGGGCCCCCCTTTTTTTTCCCCCTTTCCTCACCCCTTCTTTTTTCTTTTTTTTTTTTCTTTTTTTGTTTTCTATTTTTTTTTTTCCTAATTCTTTTTTTTTTTCCTTTTCTTTTTTTTTTTCCCCCCACCCTTTTCTCTCTTCTCATTTTTTTTTTTTTCATTTTTTTTTTTTTTTTTTTAAACCCTGTTTTTTTTTATTTTGTTTCCCTTATAAGGTAAGGGTTTAAAATTTTTTTTTTTAATCCCTTGTTGGGTTTGGGGTTTTGTATTGTTTGGAAAATTTGGTTTTTTTCGATTGGAAAATAAGATTAAACGGTTAAATCCTGTTTTTAAATTTTTTTTTTGGGGAAAAGGTGTTCTTTTTCCATATCCTTTCATTTTTAAACCTAACATTGCCCCCCCCTTTCAAAAAACCTTTCTTTTTTTTTAAAATTTTCCCTTTTTAAATAAAATTTTTTTTTTTTTTTTTCCCCCCCCCCCACCCCCTTAAACTTTTCCCCCTTTTTTTATTTTCCCTTTTTCCCCCCCCCCCCCCTCCCCCTCCCCCCCCCCCCCCCCCCCCCCCTTTTAAAACCCCCCCCCCTTCCCCAAAAAAACCATAAAAAAAACAAAAAAAAAAAAAAAAACAAAAAAATTTTTTATTAAAATAAAAAAAACAAATAATAAAAAAAAATACATAAAAAAGTAAAAACAAAAAATTCCAATTTAAAATTTATATTTACTGTCTATTTAAAATTTTTTTTTAAAAAAAAAAATTAAAAAAAATAAAAATTTTCACAAAAAAATATTTTTACTCCTAAAATTCCAAAAAAAATAGGGATTCCTTTTTTTATGATTTCTTTCCCCTAATAATCTTTTTTTCTCCCTTTTAAAATTTTAATTGTTAATTTTTAACCTGGTTCATAAAGGGGGTTTAAACAGGGGGGTTTTTTTTTTTTTTTTTTCCCCTCCCCTTCCCCGTAATTTTAAACTATGCCTTCTTTCCCTTCATGTGTTAAATGTTTCAATTTGTAATTTTTTTTTGGGGTTGGAAAAATTTCCCATAATATAATGATTACTTTTTTTTTTTTTTTTTTTTTTATTATGTTTTTAATTTAATCTTTAAAAAAATAAATTTTTTTTTTTAATTTATGGAATTAATTTTTTTTTTTAATACCCCCGAGTGTAGGGTTTTTAAGTTGTGTCATCTGTTCCCACCGGCACACAATGGCCCACTCTTTGGGAAAAGCGGAACAGGATTTAACGTGTGCGCAAGATTTTTCTGATGCGTTCGCAACGGGGCCTCGGTTTATAGTCTCATCCGAAGGAGACTATAACCCCCCCCCCCCCCCCCCCCCCCCCCACCCACCCTCTGAAGTCGGAATGCGGCTTGCTACCTTCATTGCGGGTTTAAAAAAGGTTGCCCCACACGCACAAATTTTCACCATTGGTGAACTGGAATGTTTTAAGAGTGTTTTGGCTTTTGGAGATTTTTATTGTTAGGTGGTGGTGGTGGTGGTCATGGTTGGATAAAGGGTGGGGTGTGGTGTGTGTGTGTGTGTGTGTGTGTGTGTGTGTGTGGGGTGTGTGGTGTGTGATTTTTTTCTTTATATCGAGGATAAAGGAATAAGCACTTGTGTGCTTTTTTTACATCCAGTCCCTGTGTGTATGCGGTTTTGTCAATGTTGTCATCTGTTCCCACCGGCACACAATGGCCTACTCTTACGAAAAGTGGAACAAGATTTAAAGCGCGCGCGTGTGTGTGTTTATTTATTATTTATTTTTTATATCATCTACTCCCCGTGTGTATGCGGTTTTGTAAATTCTGTCATCTGTTCCCCCCGGCACACAATGGCAAGTGTGTGTGTGTGTGTGTGTGTGTGTGTGTGTGTGTGTGTGTGTGTGTGTGTGTGTGTGTGTGCGAGCATGCGTGTTTATGGGAAGGGGGAGGGTTGAATGCTCTCTGCAAAAAGACACTGACAACATCAGAAGAAACTTTTTTGTTTTATATGTCTGCTAGAACCTACCATACACAATTCCCAAACAATCTCTGTTGGCCAAAGAAAATGCAGACAAAGACGAAGAAGAGGCACACTAGGTCAATACAAAGGGCTGATTATTCGGGCATTAGTGATCGATATGTAGGCGGTAGCTTGGTATGCAGCTTCACGCTTATACTCACTGGTCAAGGGGAGAGATCGTCTGCCATAGGACCTTAAAAACGTCTGCTGACTCCGATAGGAAAACAAGGATCATGACGTCTTGATATATTATATACACGTCATTTATATATTTCGTCACGTCTTGTTGGGGTTGGTGAGGAATCGGGAGACGAGTGTAAAAGCTGGCAGAGAGAGAGAGAGAGAGAGAGGAGAGTGAGGAAGTTTTGTGTATGTCTGTCAATTTGTCTTGTGTTGTAGTGTATTGTATTGCAATGTACTGTATTGCGTTGCATTGTATTGTGCCGTACCGTAGCCTATAGTGTACTGTATTGCATTGCATTGCACTACACTGTTGTGTATAACAGTGCATGGCATTGTATTATATTATTGTGTTGTATTGTAATGTGTTCCACTTTCACTTGCGACAGATTTCTCTGCCTGAGATTCCGGTTACTCTCCTTTGGTGGGTGGAAGGGGTGGGGAGGGGGGGATGTGTCGGGGCAAGACCAGAGCTAATTAAAAATGGTTCATATATGCACAACATGTGTGTGTGCATGACAGTGACTTTCTTCTATAAATTTTTGCCAGGAACAAGTCTCCTCCTGCTGTGGGCTCTATACATGCGCAAAAAGTGTTACACAGGGGGACATGGTTTACTGTACCATCCGAAAGACTAGCACCCAGATCACCAGCCAAGGTCTAGCAAAGGTGGAATGAGGTGGGAGTATAACCTGAGGTTCAAATGGGGATCAAACTCATGACCTCTAGCCTTCTAGAAGGGGGTGTGTCACCTTTTGACCAACAATCCCTACACATACACACAGCAAATCTAGACATGTTCTTGCTATTTGAGACACTGGCTTAGTATCGGAATTTACAGTGTCTACCCTTGTGTCGTTACATGGCTATTGTCTTTAACAGCATTCAACATTGTGAATATTTTGATGATTTCGGGGTGTGTGCTGGCTATGGTTGTGTTTCCATAACCCACCGAACGCTGTCATGCATGACAGGACTTTTAACGGGCATATTCATATTTGATCTTCTGCACATTTATACATTAAGAAAAAAGGTAAAGGTCTCCCATAACCTATAATAATGATAATAATAAATGGAACTTATATAGCGCTGTATCTTGCACAGACAAATCAAAGCGCTTGCACTCAACTCATTCTTACACAGTCATGCAACCAATTGCAAGTAATAGTTCTAACAAGTCCAAATGCGCACACACACACAACCACACACACAACACACAACACACACACACAACACACACACACACAGGTTATACACTTTGGCAAGGTGATGGAATCTTTGGCTGTTGAAAAGCAGGGATAGCTATGAAATGAAACAGGAGAGGAAATTCTTAGGTTTGAAACAAATATGTCTTGAGGCCAGATTTAAAAGTGTCACAAGAAGGTCTTTGGCGAAGAGAGATAGGGAGGCCATTCCAAATCGATGGACCAGAAACAGAGAAAGAGCGACGGCCAACAGTGGACTGGTTGAATCTAGGTATTTGTAAGCACAAGGAATCTGCAGCAGAGCGAAGGGAACGAGAAGGGGTGTACAGGTGGAGACATTCACAGAGGTAGGAGGGTGCTGTTTTGTGGAGACATTTGTAACAGAGAGTACTGATCTTATAGTTTATTCTTTGTGGCACAGGCAGCCAGTGGAGAGATCGCAAGAAGGGGTAATGTGCTCAGATTTTTTCTTTCTGAGGACTAGTCGAGCTGCAGAGTTTTGAATACGTTGAAGGGAGTGGATAGATGATGCTGGCAGACCAGCCAAAAGAGAATTGCAATAGTCCAGACGTGAAAGGATGAGAGATGCCACGAGTTTTGATGTTGCGTCTGTGGACAGGTACTTTCGAATTGCACTAATACGCCGTAATTGATAGAAGCACGACTGGCAGGTCTGGGTGATGAATTTTTGCATAGAGAGTGTGTTGTCAATAATGACCCTAGATACTTTACAGCAGTGGATAGAGGGACTGATGCATTGCCGAATTCTATTGAAGCTGTTGTAATGGAAGAGAGTTTGTTTTTGGTCCCTACAAGCATGGCTTCAGTTTTATCAGCGTTTAGTTGTAACTTGTTCTCTATCATCCAGTTTTGGATATCTTGAAAGCAGTAGGCCATATTTATCAAGAGAAAAGGTAGATTTTCAGGTGTGTCTCTGCTTAGAATCTGAGAGTCATGTGCATAAAAGTGATGGTTGATCTGATGACGGTTAATTATATGTGACAGTGGAGCGGTGTAGAGAGTGAAAAGAACAGGGCCCAGAACTGATCCCTGCGGGACTCCACATTCCAGTCTGGCAGGTACTGACTGAATCTTATTTACTGTGACTGTCTGGAGTCGGTCAGTAGAGTAAGGTCGTAGAGGAGCGAGGTGTCAGACACCTCATTTCTCTAAGGAACCAGCATATTGAGGGCGGCTAGCGCCCATCTCCTCTTCCTCGCTGCTTTACCTTCCCTGACCCTAAAGAGAGCAGGTACCCATTTACAGCTGGGCGAGCTGGGGGTGGACAGTACTGAAGCCAAGGCGCGCAAAAGGTCACCCATCCAAGTGGTAACCACGCTCGACGCTGCTTAACCTCCACGACACTATTCATCCAAAGAAAACACAGGGCTGAGAGCGATCAGCTGTCGCCGTCAGGAACCTCACCCTGACAAAACACAGGCTGACAGCCTGGAGACTCCGCCTGTGTAGACAGACTGTCTGCAAGGCTGCTACGACCACGTTCAGTGAACTGTCATTAAGGGATTTTGCCCCTCTTAGACTGTCACCGACGTCATTTTCCGTGTCTGTATAAATAGTGCAGGGACAGTGTCACATGATTTATCCTTTAAGCTTTTAGCACACACATCTCTCATTACATGACTGTTCACAGCACTGTTTACATGATAATAATAATATATTGAATTTATATAGCGCTAAATCTTGTAAAACAAACAAATCGAAGCGCTTACATAAACACACCACGTTGATTAAAAAGAATATAAAATGATAAACAAACAGCAGAAGTGACAAGGGTTGGAAGGGGGTGGGGTGGGGGTGGTGAATTAAATATCATTTAAGAGATTCATCACATCGCAAAGAAGACGTTAATGCTAAGGACTCTGCTGGAATGATGATACATTTTCATCATTTCATCATTTTCATCTATTTAATAGTGTTGCTTCACTCCCTGTAGCGATTAAAAACAAATAGAAAAGAAAAATAGTTTCGGTTCCATATATAGTCACTATTACATCAGACACGAATATTGCAGACACAACTATGCTGATGATGAAACATACACTTTAAAGATCCCGTCACTCTTCATTCTCTCTCTCTCTCTCTCTCTCTCTCTCTCTCTCTCTCTCTCTCTCTCTCTCTCTCTCTCTCTCTCTCTCTCTTCCTGGAAAAAGCTGAGGTCTCTGACACATCGCTTTCCAACGGTTGCATAGATTATGGAAACACTTTTACCTTTTTTACCTATGTAAGGAGGCTGGGGACGGGATAGCTCAGTGGTCGGAGCACTCGCTTTCCCCCAGCCAAGTTAAGCAGCGTCGAGCGTGGTTACCAGTTGGATGGGTGACCGTTTGCGCGCCTTGGCTTCAGTGCAGTTCCCCCAGTTCACCCAGCTGTAAATGGGTACCTGCCCTCTTTAGGGTCAGGGAAGGTAAAGCAGCGAGGGAGAGGAGATGGGCGCCGCCCTCAATATTCTGACCCTAGAGAAGTGAGGTCTCTGACGCCTCGCTCCCCTACGACCTTATAGGTTATGGGACTCCTTTGCATTTTTAAG